>QEPC01001400.1:57356-68316 GCA_003113815.1 Sphenodon punctatus
CCTTGTCTCCCCCTCCTTGTCTTTTAGATTGTAAGCCACAGGTAGGGACCGCAGCTGATTGTATGTTCTGTACAGCGCCAGGTTGTTACTGGCGCTTTATAAATGTTTAATAATAATAATAAATAATAATAAGGAAGCCAGGGCCAGACTCAGAGGCAGGCAAACTAGGTACTTGCCAAGGGTGGCAGATTGGGGGGTGGGGGAAGCAAATTTTGTTGAGCCTGCCCAGTCACACTGCCCCCTCCCTCCACTGCCCACAGTAAGAGAGCACTAGCACCACCTCACCCAGTCCACAGCCTGTGGGGGGAGAGACCCTGGAGAATCAGGGCTTAATTTGTGCCAGCATGCAGCCCAGGAACTGAATTCAAGCCAGGGTGATTTCCATCCAGCTCCCATTCCCTCCAACACACCGAGGGGTTTCTGCATGTGTGTCCTCAGATAAGTTTCTCCTGGATGCTTCCAAAATGTAGTTGAATGGGTTAATTTGATCAAGGACTCCCCTCCCCACCCCACCCCACCCCAGCCAACAGTTTATAGGAAACAGAGTTCAGGAGGCCTTCCCTGAGGCAGAGTCAACTCTTGCCCTTCCGCTGTCTCCCTGGTTTCACCTCATCCTAAGCACTCCCCCTCCCCTCTGTTGATGCATGTACCTGCCCCCCAGCAGTGGCTGCATGACCAGCTGAGGCCAAGAGCAAGTGACTGCCAGAAGTAGGAACAGTAACCGCCCACTGGACACTGCTCTGCTTCCTCTCTCACCTGTTGTTGCATGGGGTTTCTAGAAGCCGAGGCAAAACCGCCGCTGACACTACGGTGTATGGGCTTAGCTGGGACCCGGTGGATGTTAGGGTGGCCATTGGTCCTTGTAACAGGGGGATGGTGCCTCAGGTAAGTACCTGCAGGATCAAGCCCGGAAGAGTCACTCTCTCAGGGATTAGCTCTATTCCCAGTTTATTCACAATACATAGAGTTCTCATCTAGAGTTTGCAGTGCACATCTTGCTTTATTGTACAGCCTATCAGGCATTAAGGGAGAAGTATATTGTCCCATATTTGGATTCCAAATTAAGGGGACAAAAGGACAAAGTTATATTGAAAGCGCTTTTAGACCCTAGGGGTGCTTGTGCAAAGCCAGTAGCAATTTTTTGCCTTAGGGTAATCTTGTTTAAAACTGTAAAATGACTAAGTTTACTATCTTGATTTCCCTGACAAGTATGGAGGGGGCTGTGTATCTTGGCCCATTATAGAAGGCGGCTAGCGCCGTTGAGTCAAACTGAAAGCTAGCTTTGGGAAACCAACTAATTGTCAAAAATAATTAATAATGGGTGTGTGTGTGTCTGGTCCATGGGTTTACTGTGTTTTATATTATTATTTATGGCTGGCTGATAATGTGTTATTTAGGCAGCAAAGGCTCATGAGTGAGTCTTATCTCTCTTTTTAAGCTTGGATAAGTGGATACTAGCCTGTGGACTAATGATGAATATATCCCAATTAAGGGAATGTTTTTGCAGGGGACAAATGTTGGCATCATAACCCCTGAGAAGGGTAAGCCAAATTTTAAACTTATTGTATATGCTTTTACTCTTGAGTTGGTTATCTGGTTTTGAAAGTTTATAATGTATGTTCTGTATAATTTCTTGATAGATTTTGTTATGGCCAACAGCCAAACAATAAAAGTCTTCTACTACTACTACTACATAGAGTTCTGAGTCTATGCACAATAGCTTTGCTCTCTCAGTGCTCTACCTAACACTGGAAATGCAACCCCTCCAGCAACCCAAGCCCTCTCTGGCCTCAGCCGAGACAGGCTTCAGTCTGCTGGCTCGCTCACTCAGTGTCCAGCCCTTCACTCTTGGTCACCTCTCTGCTGCTTATTCTCTCCACAGCTCAGCACTTCAGTTTTCTCCATGCCACTGCTGCTTAACTGCACAGTTGCTCTGTGGGCATAGATGGGTGTGTGCCCATCTGCCCCCTTGCCCTATGCAGTGGCATTCTACCCGCTGCACATGGACCCAACCTCCCCACCCCCTGCTCATTTAAAAACCACTTTAATCTGTACTGTAATACTTTCCTGTCAAGCTAATAAGCCTCCAAAGCAAGAGAATTTAACTCTGGAGCCATTTTATGGTTTGCAACCCAAAGAGCCACATACCAAAACCTTCAGATCAGCAAAGAGCCACAAACCACTTTTATATTTTAATAAATTGTAATTGGGGAAAAAACAACAAAGGTTTCACACACGTCCATAAATCCTTTCACAAAGTTTAGTAAGCACAAAAGTCTGCAGTGATGGACCAGAGGGGGACATGGCCATTATTGTCTAGTGGGATGGTGTCCTGATCCCTACCTATCGCTACTCCCCTCCCAAATAGGGATGGGTGAATGCGGTTCGGATGTTCAGAGTTTGGACCGAACTCTGTTCGGACGTCTGAACTGAATGTCCAAACCGAACTCTCAAATGAGTGAACAGTTTGGTCTTGTTCGGACGAGTTAGGAGGCAGAAAAAATGTCTTTCCAGGGCCGAAAAAAATAGGTTTCGGTTTTGGTTTTGCTATTTTTGAATGTTCGGCCAAGTTTGGCCAAACCGAACTCAGCTGAACCGAACCATCGAACCCGAACTTGGGTTTCGAACCGAATGACTGAACATCCGAACAGCGTTCTGTTCACCCATCCCTACTCCCAAAGTCCACCAGGGCCAGAGGCAGCTCCCCATCTGTATTATCTCCAGCTCTGCTCTCCCCCTGCTGCTGGGGGCTGCCTTTATTTATTTTATGTATTTAGAATCATTTCTAGCCCACAACAGCAGCTTGGGGCAGCTCACAACAATAGGAACAATTCAATAATTAAAATCAAGTACATAAAATGTATATAAAATCATTAAAAATGCAGAACCAAACCCCCACCCTCGACCCCATCCCACCCGTCTCCCTCCCCCAAAGCCTGGCAGAACAGCCAGGTCTTATACTGTCTCTGGAAATAGGGAAAGTCTGGGGTCGGGCGGGCCTCTGTCGGGAGGGAATTCCACATCCTAGGAGTGACCACTGAGAATGCCCTCCCCACCGTTGCCACCCAAGAAACCCAGGGGAATTCGAGTCAGGCATCCCCAGTCAATCACACAATGGTCCGGGACATGAGGTGTTCCCCACAGGGGCCAGACCATTTAGGGCTTTACAGGTCAACACCAACACCTTGAATCGGGCTCAGAAGACAATAGGCAGCCAGGGGAGAGAACAGAGCACTGGTGTAATGTGCTTGCAATGACCCGTTCCTGTAAGGAGATGGGCCGCCACATTCTGCACCAGCTGCAGCCTCTGGACCATCACCAAGGGTAGCCCCATGTAGAGTGCATTGCAGTAGTCCAGTCTAGAGGAGATAAAGCCATGGATGATAGTGGCCAGGTCAGAGTCTGAAACATATGGCCACAGTTGTCATACCAAATGTAACTCCACCAGGTGGAGCTGTGAATCGAGAAGCACCCCTAGACTATGGACCTGAGTAGCTAAAAGGGGGCAGGCCCCATCAATGATGGGGGCAACAACCCCTTCAGCCCTACCCACCAACATCACCTCTGTTTTGTCAGCTTGCCACCATCCAACCCCCTACAGCCACCAGACAATGGGTAAGCAGTGAGACTGCTGGGTCTGCAGAAAAGGAGAGGTAAAGCTGTGTATCGTCAGCGTACTGATGGCAATGTACGTTGAACCCTCTCACGACCTTGCCCAAAGGCTGCATATAAACGTTGAACAGGAGAGGGGATAGAATAGAACCCTGTGGTACTCCACATGTGAGGTCCCAAAGAGATGATGAACACTCCCCAAGCTCCACCCATTGAGTTCTCCCAGCCAGGAAAGAGCAGAACCATTCAAGAACAATTCCACCCACTCCAGCCCGGTTCCACAGATGGGCCACCAACATTTCATGGTCAATGGTATCAAACACTGCTGACAGATCTAATAAAATCAAGAGATGATCTGCCCTATCTAATTCACAGCACAGGTCGTTGGCCAAAGCCACAAGTGCAGTCACTGTGCCAAACCCAGGGTGAAGGCCGGACTGTGAACGATCAAGAAAACCAGATGCCCCTGAAGCTGCCGAGCCACCATCCATTCAATAACCTTCCCCAAAAAAGGGAAGATTAAAGACTGGCTGGTAGCTGGCAAGGGAGTCAATGTCAAGCAATGGTTTTTTGAATGGAGGCCACACCACTGCCTCTTTAAGGCGACCCTTCTGCTGGCCTCTCTGACCCACCAACTGCGGCAGATGTAAGAGAGGCAGAAATTTGCCATCCCTCATCCATCTGCCATGCTCAGCAGCCAACTCCCTTTCTGTAATGGGAGAGTTTGGGGAACCCAAAAGGGGGAGCTGACCAACCATTTGGACTAGCTGGACTACCCCCCCCCCCTCTATTTGGAGTATTCTTACTTCCACCTGGAGCCCTGAACATCAAATCAAGCTGGCTTGGACCCAACTGGCCTTCATTCTCTCAGAGCTGCTGACAATCAATAAAAACTTTTGTTAATGTTCTATGATCTTTTAGGCATTACTGTTGGCTAACACCTTTGGCACTCTGCAAGGCCAGTAGTATAGCTGGGTTTAAAAAGGGATATGGGCAAGTTTCTGGAGGATAGGTCTATCAGCAGGTACTAGCTGGGTAGGTCTGAGGGAATGTAACTTCTTGTCATCAGGAGCTAGGAGTGAACAACAAGGAACACAAAGCCCTATTGTGACTGGGTGGGTACTTCTTCCATGCAACTGAGATTGGCTGCTGTCAAAGACAGGATCCTGGGCTTGATGGACCATTGGTCTGACCCAGTATGGCACTATTTATGTTCCTAAAAACATCTAAAAAGTTCCCTTAACTCCTCTACTGCCCCAGTCCCACCCAACCCTATCCCTGCCTGCAAAATGCCTGGCCAAAATAGAAAGTTCTTACATTGTTTTTGGATGATGATGAACAGGCTCAGGCATAAGCAAACCTCCAAGAGAGAGTTCCATAGTTGTGGGGCAGTCCCCCCTAGAACACCTCTCCACATCCCCTAGCTGCCAAACCTTCATGGGCAGATGGTACCTGCAAGAGGGTGCCTCCAACTGATCTCAGAGGTCACTGTCTGCCCCAGGGTCCACTTGCAGGAGCACTGGGTTTGGCGCCTAATGTTAGAGAGGGTCCTAGGTTCAACCTGGCACAAGATGGTGTAGTTAACCCAGGCAGCCTCTTGCTCCTGCTGTAGCAGATGATCTAGTGCGGTGCCTCCACCTGAGGAATGTGTCCTTTTAAGGACCCCTACACCCTCCCAGGAATAAAACAGACCAATTCCACAGCACCCCAAACTACACACAACTAAAATAAGTCTCTAAAAGTTCCACAAAAGTAACATTGAAATTGATACAGACATTGTTTTAATGAGAAAAAGAAACCCTAAACAGTCTCCTCCCAGGACTGCACAACCCAAACCCCACTGTCTGGGGGGCTTGGGGTAGAACGTCCCTTGTGGGGGCCGGCTTAGAAGAATCTCTTAGCGGAGTGCGCGGCACATGGCTCAGACCCACTACTCACAGAAACCACAGCTGGGTCAGATCTTCTCCTCGTGTCCCATACTGGGAAGCAGACAGCTGGGAGAAAGGAAAGGCCGGCCCCAGGAAACTTTCTTCTCAGATTCCAACTGGCAGCCGATTCCCACCTCCCCAGGGGTTGTAATAAATTTCCTTGTTTTTTTAATTTCTTTATCGATTTTGTCATAACCTATTGTTTGAAACAATAAAGTTTTACTTACTTGCCACCCTCCACAGGCCGATAAAGCAATCCTGGGAAGAATCCTCCTGGTTCCCCTCTGGCAGCTCTGCAAACTCCAGAGTAACCCAGCAAAGTTTTCTCTCTTAGCCTCATTCAATCAGCTCAACATCTCCCAGCTAAGATGTCTCTTTCTCCACATCCCCCCTTCCTCCTGTAGGGCCAAGGGTCAAGTTTTGGCTCTAAAGGTTACAAAGGTATAGATGATAGTGGCCAAATCTGATTCTGATAGAAAAGGTTGCAGCCTTCTCATTGGATGAAGTTGGTGAAAAGCACTCCTGGCAATCCAGGTGCAGTGGTGGATCCAAGAGCACCCAAAGACTGAGAACCTGATTGACCAAATGAGGATGAACCCAAATCAATGACAGGGGGTTCTATACCTCAGGTCACAATGCCAGTCAACCACCATCATCTCAGTCTTCAGATTCAATCAGCTCGCCCACATCCAGTCCCCAACAGCAGCCAGGCACCGAGACTGCAGGACCTGGAGAGAAAGAGAGAGTTGGTTGTCATCAACATACTGATGGCACTTCAGATCCTTGTACAACCTCATCCAGGGCCTTCAGATACACATTGACCAGGAGTAGGGACAAACATTGAACCCTGTGGGACTCCACAAGGAAACTCCCGGGGGGGGGACAATGAGCCACTGCCCGGCACCACCCTTCCCCCCCAGCCAGGAATTAGGGGAACCATTCAAGAGTAGCCCTGCAAACCCTGGCCAAGTCCTGCAGCCATGCCACCACCACATGATCAACTGTATCAAAGACCACTGAGAGATCTAACAAAATCAATAGGGTACAACTGCCCTTGTCAATTGCCAAACTGAAGTCATCAACCAAAGCCACAAGTACAGTCTCAGTGCCGCGTCCAGGGCAAAATCCTGACTGACATGGGACCAGGAATCCAATAGCATCACAATGTGCCTGAAGCCATGAGGCAGCCATCATTTAATACCCTTCCCTAAACAGGGAAGATGAGACACAGGGTGGAGTTGATGTCGAGATGATTTTTTCAGCAGGGGTTGGACAACCTCAGTTTTGAGGCAGGGCAGTCAGGTACCCTGCCCTCCTGAAGGAAGGCACTGATAACCCCAGCCAGCAATGGCCCCAAGGTCTCTTGGCAGGAGTGAAGAAAGCTTTATTTGCCAGCGCCATGGCACGGTCCTTCAAAAATTATCTAGGACACAGTCAGCTTTGGTGTGAGCTGAGCACCATTTGCATTCTAACTGCTTGCCCTCCTGCTTTAGTGGCCTTAGGTCCTTAGTCTACCAAAGAGATCCACCGTGCTGCTGCAGAGGGAGTTGGTGGGACCTTGGTGCCACTTTGTTGATGGCCTGAGTTAACATACTGTACCACAAAAATCGACCAGGTCATCGACAGAGAGGCCATCAAGGTCATCTGGTAAATCCCCAAGAGAGGTCTGGAATCCTATTCGATCAATTAATCCCCAAGGATGGACCAGCCTAACTGGTCCACCACCTCAACAGGGGCAAAGGCGGGATACAAATTGAATAAAATAAATAAATAAAATAAAAAAGGAGAGCCAGTGTGACGTAGTGAATAATATGCTGACTTGGACCCAGGAGACCAGAGTTCAAATATCACCCCAGCCACATTAGTGAGCAGCCTTGGGCAAGTCACAACCACTCAGCTTCAGTTCCCAATCTGTAAAATGAGAATGTGTGTGAGTCTGCCTTTCCCTGTGTTCTCCTTATCCTTGTCTCTGTTAGACTGTAAGCTCACTTGGCGTGAACCTCTCTCCAAAAACCTGTGACTGTAAAGCTCTGCAAATGCCTGTTAGTGCTATAGAAATGCTAAGTAGTAATAAAAGAGGGCAGGGATCTGCTCCTTCAGAAGGTCCAACAATGACAACAGTGTCATTAACTACACCCCCAATAAGTGGAAGCCATTTCCAGGCCAGTGCAAAACATTAAAACCAACCTAAGTCCAGCCTCTGTGCCAGGCAAAATGGTGAAAACTATAATTAAGAACAGAATCACTGGGCATGTTGACAAACATGGCTTAATGGGGAAGAGTCAACATGGATTTAGTAAAGGTAAGTCATGCTTCACTAATCTGTTGGAATTCTTTGAGGGTGTAAATAAGCATGTGGACAAGGGAGACCCGGTAGTTATAGTGTACCTGGATTTCCAGAAAGCTTTTGATAAGGTCCCACATAAGACTCTTGGGAAAATTAAAAAGTCATGGGATAGCAAGTAGTGTCTTACTATGGATTGGTAACTGGTTAAAGGATAGGAAGCAAGGAGTAGGACTAAATGGTCAGTTTTCACAATGGAGAGATGTAAAAAGTGGTGATAGACACGTGACCTGCTTCACGGTTGAACACCAGAGCCAATACCCCAATATTCAATCGCTTCTCAAATTTAGGGGAATTAGCCAAATTTAGACCCAGCTAGTCCACGTGCTTCATTTAGGGATCAGTCTGAGGACAATGTGCGCTGACCGCTGCTAGAATTTCCTTCCCTACAACCCAGACCCAGGAAACAGGGTGCTATTACAACCAGGGGTATTTTATTCAAATCTATGGGATACAAATGACACACACACATATGCACAAAGAACCCCATGGTCTGGCATGACCACTACTAAGAGTGAATGTAGCTGGGCAAGGTGGGGGGGGTTGCGTGGATGGGGGGGATAGGGGTACAAGCCTTCTAGGGGAAAAGAAATCAAAGCTCATTAATGCTCCTTTATCTGCTGTGGTGATGATCCTTGGAGACTGGGGAGCGGGGCAGATGTTGGGGTCTGGGAGAAACCTTTAAGATGGAAAAGCACAGAGACTGCACTCTGCCTGTTCCAAATCAAAAGTGACTCCCTGAAGGGTGGGGGAAGAGCCCAATTGTATCCCACTGGCACAAAGGATTGGGACTGGGGACAGTGGATGATTGGATGTGTCAACAGACTGAGGATGGTTTGAATGAGGGAGTTAGGGTCCATGACAATGGGATTCCAGGGTGGGCTGAAAGACTTCCTTGGCTCTTGAAGGGCAAGTCCATTGTCACCTCTGGGGAATTTAGACCTCCTGTATGCATCATGCCAGACAAAACCCCAGAAATTAGGTCTGTGACATTAAGGTTACCAAGGAGTTTTGGACAAGGAGGAGATGTGACTAATTTCCATTGCTAGATAGGAGCCATTGTTTGAACACCTGGGGCCCTTCTCCAAAGCAAGGGAGGAATTGGCCATTCAATTTCTAATTGCTCTGTAACACAGGCAGCTCCCTGCTGTCCCAGCCTGACCTGATTTTTTAGTCATCATGCTCCTTGTCCAGAGTTCCCCCAATTTTCATCCCGGAGTCTCCATGGACCTACTAAAAGGGGTGTGTGTGTGTTCTCATTTCTTCAAAAAGAGGGCCTCCCCTAACATATCCCCCCGTTAGGGTCATGGCTATTCTAATAGCCATTGTCCTCACATTCTCATTGTTGGGAACAGGCATGGTGATCCCCCAAGTGCTCTAACCTATTTATCTGATGTTTTATCCAACACATGAGCCCTATTATACACAATACCAACCCAACTTGGAGAATGACAATTAGCACTATGGGATGAAGCATCAAATTAAAAAACCCATAGCCTTTTCGCTCCAACCTAGCAAGGTCTCCCACCAGACATATTGACCATCTGATTTAATGTCTGTGGCAATTTTGGGTATGCTCAAGTTATGTTGTACGATGAGGAAGGCAGCTTGTTCTGATTGGTGAATATTTTCTAGTTCTCTGTGCAATGAGGGATGGGAAAGAAGGGTCTGTAGGAGAGTAAGCCCAAGACCCAGCTGGACAGAGTAAACTGACTGAAATAAAGAGGGGATGAGTCTCATATGCTGTATCGTCTAGTACCGGGGTTACATACTTAAAAATCACAACTAACAATACTAGAAACATTACAGAAACACATATTAAATAGGGAAATCATAGGGAAAATTCTTCTACCACTGATGATTACATATTCGCATCTAATTCTAATACACACACACGCTTTACCAATATATACTACTGCTGAATCCCTTTCACTTCTAATATTGAAGGAACATACAGAGTCATTTACCAGGTAAAAAGGACAAACAGGGATTGTGGACTCCTATAATTCTTATCAAAATAGATAAAACCTAAATCATTTATATGCACACATCCATATGTATTAACAATTTTAAAGCTACCCTCCCAGGGGAAAGCAAATCGGTTGGAATCCTGAGAATATAAAACCTTATCCTGGCCAATCTGCCAGCCTAGTGGGACAATTGGAAACACTCTCAGTCTTTCAGCTGCTGTGACTGTTACCACAAACTATTTTAATTGATTCTACCCTGAATTATGTCACATTCACTAGCTCCCACCAATCCTGAAGCTCATTCTCTTCCTTAGTTAATCTAGCTTGAATCAAATTCATAAGTTCCATGGGGATATGTCCCTCCTTTGCTTGCTGAATTATTCCCATGGTTACACCTTGAGCAAAACTTTGGGCTTGTGAACAAGCTATGGCCAATGATACATTGTGCTGTAATGATTGTGTTCCAGAGAGTAGGAGCATAAAGTCTTTTTCTAGGATCTTTTCCTGTGTGAGCAGGCTCCTGCTGATGGCTGCTTGCCCTTTTGCCAATCTAGCAAATTACCTAGTTATGGGGGCACTTAACTTCCCCATGTCCTTGGGGGCATATGAGACTTTATTCATGAGTACCTCAATGTTGGCGGCATCCACTAATGAAACCCCAGCTCCTATTGGACCCAGCCAGTCCATCACTCCCGGTTTCACTCTCCCCACAGCGGTTGCCTGCTGCCACACAGAAACCCACTTTGCCCACCCAATTTGACTAATCTAAAGGAAGGGGGCGCACTTGGGGACACTTTGTGATATGCTTAGGCCAGCTAGATCAATCTGGATTTCTGTCAGAGACACGTGAGGATTTAACAGTATGCTCACAGGCTATACTAGTTTTGATACATGTGACCCCATAATTGAGGCCTCCAATGTTTTAAGAGATTCAGCATGCTCATTCAAGGGGTGAATCGCTACCATATTTTGGATCTCGTTTTGAAATTCTAAAGTATATCTCCTAGGGGTGGGAAACCGGTAGAATCCGGTATCCGATAATGCCGGTATCGGGCGTACCGGCATTATCGGATTCGGCCCGGTAATCCGGACCCGGTACCGGATTT
>QEPC01001400.1:68998-105401 GCA_003113815.1 Sphenodon punctatus
GGCAGGGTGGGTGGGGGGTGTCCCCCCTTCCACCCGCGCAGCCTGGGAGGGGGAGGGAATTTATTTTAATTTATTTCATTGGTTTCAATGGGGACACAGCGCCCCATTGAAACCAATGCAATAAATCCGGTACCGGACCGGGAATCCGGTTTTCGGGAAACCGGTAACCGGTAAATCCGGTAGCCGGTATTGGGCCCGGGGTCCCACCCCTAATATCTCCCCACCAATACCTTGTCACCCTCAAAAGATGTGTGTCCACAATTTAAAAACCTGATTACTGGCTGATACTTATCACAAAATGTTCCCTTCAGTGGAATGATCCAGTTGGGTGGACCAGATCTGTGCAATTGATTAGCCTTAATTTCCCATTCCTGTGGTTCCCAATTTACAATACTTTTAAGTCTGTTGCACATCTGGAACAGTCAAAGTCACTGCCAGCTCATCTCCTGGGGCCCATGGGCTCTCAGTACCTGCCACTATTGTGAGGGAGAAGGGGGTCCCTATGGCCCAAGCAGCAGTGGTAACCCTCATGATGTCACACGTCCCAAAGTCTGTGTTTCAGAGCACGCTGGGGTTTGCAGCTCCCAAGAGAGGTTTGCACCAAATCTGGAGGTTGAAGCCCTCTCATTTGAGCTTGACGTTCACTGGACTAGTACAGCAGAATCTGGTTTTCGCCAAAGCTGCAATGTGTGCAATTGGCTGTGTTCCTCCATGAGCATTTGAGGACATGGGCACTGCCGTGGAAGAAGTATGTCAAGTTGAACACTCGAGGCTGATTGTGGCGCACATACAAATTGGAGAGCCAGCACAAGAACTCTGTTCCTGGCTCTGCCTGCCGAGGGACATAGTTCCACACTCGCACCGGGATCATTGGCTCTTCTGTGGATCCATTCACTGGAAAGGGGGTTGGGCCCACACTTGCCACTCCAAGCATCCACCACAAGAATAAGACTGCTGCCATCTTGGATATCTGGGGGGGACAGAAAAGCTGGTGTCCTCACCTTAGGCGAGGATTGCTGTGCCCAAGGGCCTGGTGGGGGACCACGGAAACTGAGTCTCCTACCCGCCTAGGGCCAGGGAATCCCGCAGGCCCAGATGGCAGACCTGAGGGGGAGGGGAGGAGTGAGCCTAATTGTCATCACTCATGTACCCTATGAGGGGGTCAAATTCCCACTGCTCCCTCCTAATGGGGGCTCCTGGCTGACTGTTACTACCCAGCACAGGATATTTATTTATAAATATTTTTTAGCCATCCCTTCATGCCTATGGCATCTTGGGACGGCTTACAACAAATAACAAACACAATAAAATTCCATAAAAACAATTATTTAAAACTTACACCCCCCACGCCAGCAGACCTAGGGACAGGCAGGCTTCCTCCGGGAGGGCGTTCCAGAATTGTGGCCCAGCCATTGAGAATGCCCTCTCCATTGTAGCCCCCATCTCACCTGGGGGACTTCCAAGAAGTCACCCCCAGGAAACCACAGGGATTGCTCTGAGGCACGGAGGGAGAGGCGGTCCCCAAGGTATGAGGGGCCCAGACCGTGCAGGGCTTTATAGATCAATACCAACACCTTGAATCTGGCTTAGTACACTATAGGCAGCCAGTACAGAGCACAGGTGTTATATGCTCCCATCACCCAGTCCCCATAAGGAGACAGACCACCGCATTCTGCACCAGCTGCAGCCTCCAAACCAGAAACAAGGGAAGCTCCATGTAAAGTGCATTGCAGTAGTCCAGCCTCAAGGTGATGAAGGCATGGATAAGAGTGGCAAGGTCAGGCCTGGAAATGTATGGACACAGCCTCTGTACCAGGTACAGCTAACAAAAAGCAGCCTTAGCCACTGTCTCCACCTGCTGATCCAGATAGAGACCTGAATCCAACACTACCCCCAGACTTCAAACCTGCTGGGCTATAGGAGGACAGACCCCCCCACACAAGGGGGGCTAGAACCTCCCCCGCCCTTCCCACCACCACCCCTCCCCATCTGGGGAATTTAGATACTCCTGTATGCATCACACCAGGCAAAACCCAAGAAATTAGGTCTGTGACATTAAGGTTACCAAGGAGTTTTGGATAGGGCAGGGATGTGACTAATTTCCATTGCTATATAGGAGCCATTGTCTGAACACTTGGGGCCCTTCTCCAAAGCAAGGGAGGAATTGATCATTCAATTTCTGATTGCTCCCTGCCAAACTCCTTTCTCCAGGAACAAATTAATCTATGTAAGAGGGGTTTGTCTATTATGTCAATCCTGGGAGTCCCAGCTTGGCCTGATTTTTGAGTCATCATGCTCCTTGTCCAGTTTCCCCAATTCTCATCCTGGTGGGGGGGTCTCCACAGACCTACTAAAAGGGGGGAGGTCTCATTTCCTTAAAAAGAGGGCCTCCCCTAAAAGTGGTGTGCCCCAATGATCTGTATTGGAACCGGTGTTGTTTAATGTATTCATTATGATCTGGAGAAGAGTGTTATGAGTGAGATGATCAAATTTGCAGATGACACCATGTTATTCAAGGTAGTTAAAACATGAGCAGACTGTGAGGAACTGCAACAGGATCTTACGAGACTGGGTGCCCAGGCATCTACATGGCAGAGGAAATTTAATGTGGACAAGTGCAAAGTGATGCACATAGGGAAAAATAATTAGAACGATGAGTACACAATGCTGGGTACTAAGCTAGAAGGTACCACTCAGGAAAAGGATCTGGGAGTGATTTTGGACAATACACTGAACTCCTCAGCCCAGTGTGCAGCAGTAGTCAAAAAAGCAAACAGAATATTAGGAGTTATTCGCAAAGGGATAAAAGAATAAAACTGAGGATGTCATAATGCCTCTATACAAACCTATGGTGTGACCGCACCTGGAATATTGTGTGCAGTTCTGGTCGCCCCATCTCAAAAAAGACATAGCTGAACTAGAAAAGGTACAGAGAAGGGCAGTAAGAATGATAAAGGGTATGAAACAGCTTTTGTACAAAGAGAGGTTTGACAAACTGGGTCTCTTCAGCTTAGAGAAAACAAAGGGGACATGATAGAGGTTTATAAAATCTTGTGTGATGTGGAATGAGTACATAGGGAACAGTTATTTACCATCTCAAATAGTACTAGAACTAGGGGTCACTCCATGAAACTAGCTACCCACAGATTTAAAACAAATAAAAAGTACTTTTTCACTCAATGCATAATTAACGTGTGAAATTTGTTGCCAGAGGACGTTGTCAGGGCCAGTAATACAGCTGGGTTTAAAAAAGGACTGGATAAGTTATTGGAGAGTAGGTCTATTAATGGCTATTAACCAAGTAGCTTATGGGATGAACTTCTTACTGTCAGGAGCTGGGAGCAAATAATGGGGAATGGATTGCCCATTGTGACTGCTGGTTCTTCTCCCATGTAAATCGAGATTGGCCACCGTTGGAGGACAGGATACTAGGCTTGATGGACCATTGGTTTGACTCAGTATGGTATTACTTATGGTCCTATGTGATGGGCCAGATATTATTTGTGATAAGCCCATTGTCAGCATGAAATCCTGTTCTGCCCCTGAAAGGTTGACCTCCAGATGTATGTTGAAATCAATCCAAGACAATGTCTAGGCAATCTCACCACCACCTCCGAGATCAGCTTGGCTAGAGCAGCCAGGGAGTCTGCTGCGCAGCAGGGTGGTTGGTACACCAGCAGAATCCCCACTCTATCTTGGGCCTCGCACACAAGGTGGACACACTCCATGGTGGAAAGGTCAGACACTGGATACTGTTGATAGACCAGATTGTCTTTACAGACCACCATCACTCCATCCCCACCTCATCTCCAATCCTAAAATGATGCTCTAACTGAGTACCCAGCCAGCACCATCTAGGCCAACACAGGCCCAGAAGCCGCATCCAGCCAGGTCTTGGTAATGCACACGAGATCAGCAGCCTCATCCAGAATGAGATCATGGATGGTAGTTGTCTTATTAGCCACTGACCTTGCATTAAGCAGCATCAGCAACAGATCAGAGACAACACTGACCTCAACCCCCAAATATCCTGGTGGAGGGGAAGGGGGAGACGGGAACAGACACCACGTGTCTACCCCTATACCCATGATGACACTTCCTCCCCCCATGCCCAAACATGACCCGTCAGTTCAGCAGCCACCCCAGCAACTTCACCTTCAAAGAGATCCTCCCTCCACCGATTCCACATGAAGCTAGTGGGCACCCCCCCAAGCCTGAAATCCTTTGAGAAAAAATTCCCGAGGCGGCAAGCAAGGAAACCACACTAACCCATACCTGTGCCCCCCTCCCCCCCAGCAGGGTGTCATGACACAACCATTCTCCCCACTCCCCCACCTTCAACAAAAACATTTAGATTTCCTTAAAAAAACAAGGACATTCCTTGTGTCACACAATTCAGTTACACTGGATTCTTCGACAGTAGTTATGCACATTCCTCATTAATAGACTGTCCCTGTTGTGCAATACAAAAGAAATGAACTTGGAGGGATTTGCCTTTTCATTGCTTCCATGGGGCTTCTACCAGAAGTAAATTCTCTGATGTCTATTAACTTGTGAGCTGCAACTGAAGCTTTCCCCATACTCTAGGCTTTAATAGAGTGGACTAAAAGGGCAGTTTTCACAATGGAGAGATGTAAAAAGTGGTGCGCCTCAAGAATCTGTATTGGGACTGGTGCTGTTTAATGTATTCATTAATGATTTAGAAAAGGGTGTTAAGAGTGATCAAGTCTGCAGATGACACCAAATTATTCAAGGTAGTTAAAACATGAGCAGACTCTGAGGAACTGCAGCATAATCTTATGACACTGGGTGCCTGGGCATCTAAATGGCAAATGAGATTTAATGTGGACAAGTGCAAAGTGATGCATGTAAAGAAACATAATCCAAACCATGCATACACAATGCTGGGTACTAAGCTAGGAGTTACCACACAGGAAAAGGATCTGGGGGTGGTTGTGGACAATACAATGAAATCCACAGCGCAGTGCACAGCAGCAGTCAAAAAAGCAAACAGGAAGTTAGGAATTATTCGGAAGGAGATAGAGAATAAAACTGAGATCATAATGCCTCTATACAAATCAATGGTGCAACTGCACCTCAAATATTGTGTGTAGTTCTGGTTGCCCCATCTCAAAAAAGACACAGCGGAACTAGAAAAGGTAGAGAAGGGCAACAAGAACAATCAAGGCATGGCAGGGCTGCCGTATGAGGAGAGGCCTGGTAGGTTGGGGCTCTTTAGTTTGGAGAAGAGACGACAAGGAGATATGAAAGAGGTCTATAAAATCATGAGTGGTATGGAACTTATAAACAAGGAACAGTTATTTACCCTCTCAGCTAGTACTGGAACTAGGGGACACTCCATGAAACTCATGGGTGGCAAATTTAAAACAAAAAGAAAATATTTGTTCACTCAGCGTAAAATTGGGTTGTGGAATCTACTGCCAGAGGCTGTGGTAAGGGCCAGTACTATAGCTAAGTTTAAAAGAGGTTTGAACAAGTTTCTGAAAGATTTATTTATTTATTTATTTATTTTCTAGATTTCTATACCGCCCCATCCTGCCATGCAGCTCGGGGCGGTTAACAACAATAAAAACAGTATAAAAACATTTAAAACAAATATAAAATATATCAATAAAACAGGGCGTGGTACAGTCATAAATAAATATATAAGGTGGGGGATTAAAAATCACCCCCCCCCCCCCCCCAAAGGCCTGGGCAAACAGCCAGGTCTTACAGTTCCGCCGAAATATCAAAAGGCTTGGGGCCAGGCGAGCTTCCTCCGGAAGGGAGTTCCACAGCCGCGGCCCTACCACCGAGAATGCCCGCTCCATCGTGGCCCCCCGCTTCACACGGGGGACCTCCAAGCGGGCACCCCCGGCAGACCGCAGGAGTCGTTCCGGGGCGCGAAGGGCGAGGCGGTCCCTAAGGTAAGAGGGGCCAAGGCCGTATAGGGCTTTATAGATCATTACTAGGACCTTGAACTTGGCCCGGCACACTATCGGCAGCCAGTGCAGCGCTCGGAGCACCGGTGTAATGTGCTCCCGGCGACCCGTCCCCGTAAGAAGACGGGCCGCCGCATTCTGCACCAGCTGCAGCCTCCGGGCCAAGAACAAGGGAAGCCCCACGTAGAGCGCGTTACAGTAGTCGAGCCGCGAGGTGACGAAGGCATGGATGAGGGAGGCCAGGTCCGGGCCAGAGACATACGGACGCAGCCTACGTACCAGATAAAGCTGGCGGAAGGCAGCCTTAGCGACTGCCTCCACCTGCCGCTCCAGCCGCAGGTCTGCGTCCAATATGACCCCCAGACTCCGGACCTGCTGAGCTACAGGGGGGCAAACCCCCCCAATCAGGGGGGCCACCACCCCCTTCGCCCTCCCCACCACCATCACCTCCGTCTTATCTGGGTTGAGCTTCAGTCTGCTCCGCCGCATCCAATCCGCCACGGCCTCCAAACATTGGGATAGCACCGAGACAGCAGGGTCTGGGTCGGTAGAAAACGAGAGGTACAGCTGAGTATCATCAGCATACTGGTGACATCGCACCCCGAACCCTCTCACGACCTCCCCCAAGGGCTGCATATAGATGTTAAATAATAATGGAGACAAGATCGATCCCTGCGGAACGCCACACGGTAAGGCGCGGGGGCTCGATGTTTCCTCCCCCAACACCACCCGCTGGCTCCTCCCCGAGAGGAATGAACGGAACCATTCAAGAACAGTCCCGTCCAGACCCCCCCGGTCACGCAGTCGTCTCAACAGCAGCCCATGGTCCACGGTGTCAAAAGCGGCCGAGAGATCGAGCAGGATGAGAAATGTCGAACATCCCGCATCCATCTCCCGGCGGAGGTCGTCCACCAAGGCCACCAACGCCGTCTCGGTGCCATAGCCGGGGCGGAACCCAGATTGAAACGGGTCAAGGAGCCCGATATTATCTAGATGACCCTGGAGCTGGAGCGCCACTGCCCGCTCAATAACCTTCCCTAAAAAGGGAAGGTTAGAGACAGGTCGGTAGCTGGCGAGCGCGTCTACGTCCAACGATGGTTTTTTCAGCAGGGGGCGCACCACAGCCTCTTTTAAGCAAGGCGACAACCTCCCCTGCCGAAGGGACGCATTCACCACCCTCGCCAGCACCGTCCCCAACGTCTCCCCGGAAGCTTTTATTAACCAGGACGGGCATGGATCTAGTTGACAACACGTGGCCCTCACAGACCCCAGGACATCCACCACATCGGCTGGCGTCACTTCCTGAAACTCACCCCATAAAGATGGACCAGACGGACCCTCCGCCCCCCCGCGCTCTTCCCCTACTGCTATCAACCCAGCGTCGAAATCGGCCTGAATCCGAGCGATCTTGTCTGCGAAGTAGATGACAAACTCCTCACAGCGGGCCCGGGACAAGTCCCCATCCAGGCGGAGGGAGGCCGGACTAACCAGCCCCCGCACCACCCGAAACAGCTCCGCTGGACGCGACTTCGCAGACGCTATGAGGACGGCGAGGAATTCCTTCCTCGCCGTCCTCACAGCCTCCACATAGGACCGCAAATGGGCCCTATGGAGAAGACGATCGGAGACAGACCGAGTCCGACGCCAGCGTCGCTCTAGCCTCCTGCCCACACGCTTCATACACCGCAGCCCCTCAGTAAACCAAGGGGTCCTGCGGTGACGAGACCGAGGCAGAAGGCGCCTCGGAGCCACCCTGTCAATGGCCTCCTCCAGCAAGATGTTCCAATGCCGGACCAGCTCATCCACAGAGTGACCGTCCACATCCAGGGTAAGCTCCCTCAGGACCTCCTGGAACCGCTGGGGTTCCATCAGCCTCCGAGGGCGGACCATCCTAACTGGTCCCTTCCCCTTCTGGAGGGGGCGCGCTAAAAGACCGGCCTGAAGGAGGTAATGGTCCGTCCACGACAAGGGCACCGCTGTCACCTCCCCCACAACCGGACCCCCCGCCTCAAGGCCAGAGCCGAAGATCAGGTCGAGGATATGTCCCCCCACGTGGGTCGGGCAGATCACCTCCTGGGACAAGTTCATAGTTGCCATGGCGGCCATGAACTCCCGCTCCGCCCCAACAAGGCCGGCATCGGCGTGGACGTTGAAGTCCCCCAGAACCAAAGTCCTGGGGGAGCCCAACACCACCTCCGAGGCCAGCTCCGCTAGAGCGGTAAGGGATGCCGCCGGGCATGAAGGGGCCCGGTACACCAGCAGCACCCCTAGCTTGCCCCCAGCCAAATCGATCACCACGTGCAGAGCCTCTACACCCACAATCTCCGGCACTGGATACCTCCTAACAGGCCAGTCCTCCCTAAAAACAATAGCTAAAAAGATAGGTTGGGTGCTTCTCCCAAGTCATCGAGATTGGCCACTGTTGGATGCTAGGCTAGATGAACCATTGGTCTGACCCAGTATGTGTCATGGGGATGGGGGGAATGCAGACGAGACCCCACAAGCGTACTGGGGGGAATGAACCCAAGATCTCCCCCTCCTCGGGGCGTAGGCACTCTGCACACTGTTCCAAACTCTCATCTGGGTAAAACAATGCCTGTCAAGATAGTATGGCAGCCCTTAAATCTCCAGGAGATTAGGCCTTTATCATCATTGGGCGCCGAGCAATCTGTGCAGGAGTGCTCCTTCTAAACCTCCACCCACCATTCACTCACCGTACTTTCCCGGGGGGCAATTGTGCAAGACGTGAAGGAGAGCAGGGTGAGGGGCCCAGGTCCACAAGGGTAGGTAGACACACTCGCACAGGCAGGAAAGGGAGAAAGGGTCCCCAGGAGGGGGGGGGGCGCTCACACGCCACTCACTCGTCCTTACTCGCTCTCACACACACACTCAGGGACCAGGCACAAGGTATAGGGAGACACACGCTCCACACAACAATTGCAATGACACTCCTAGGCACACACGCAGGGGTTAAGAGAGACAGACAAGACAAAGGGAGAGGCAGGGTACTTCAATAAACACACTGTACTTAGCTTCTCTCACAGGGGGCCAGTCTGAGCAGATCACCAGCACTGTGTGCGTCACTGGGGCCCCGGTTTTTCCGGGTGTGGAATAACCGAGTAAGTCATGGAGCAGTCACCTGCGACGCCAGCTCCCAAGACTGGTCATCTGGCCCAAACCTGACCCAATCAATGAGATAATGCAGACGGCTGCGGTGCATTTTTTGAATCGAGGATGACCCGTACCTCATAGTTCGTTTAATCAGAGAGTCTGACAATTGGGTCAGGGTTCGGTACAGGGGGTTGGTCAGTCACTGTGGCCTTTTTGAGGAGAGACACATGAAATGTTGGGTGGATCCAGAGGTGCGATGGGAGGCGTACCTTAAAGGTAACATCGTTGAGTTTTTTGATAATGGGGTAAGGTCTAAAGTACTTACCTAGTTTCTTGGAAGGCCGTGTAGAGGTATAGTATTGACGTTCAATCCAAACATAGTCCTCTGGTTGAAGTGGGGGTACTGGTTGTCGATGTCTGTCGGCATATTCCTTATAGCGTTGACGAGACTCACTCAATGTTGACTTCGCAAGATGCTGGGCTTGCCGGATGTGGTGCACCAGACTTCTCACTGCAGGTACTTGGACTGCTGGAATATCGGGAGCTCCGATCTGTGGGTGGAATCCATAGGAAACGTAGACTGGAGAGTCACCAAGGGACGCATTGGGAGCATTGTTATGTGCAAACTCGGCCAATGGGAGCCACGTATACCAATCATCTTGAAGATAGTTGATATAACATCCCAGGTAGTGTTCTAAGTCTTGATTGACTCTTTCCACCTGTCCACTGGCCTGTGGATGGTAAGCGGTGGTGTGCTTTAGCTGTACATGTAGGGCCGTAAAGAAGGCTTTCTAGAAGTGGGATATGAATTGAGATCCACGATCACTAATTAACTCGAGTGGCCACCCATGGAGTCAAACAATGTGATGAAGAGCAGCGTTGTACAATGGGTGATGGGGAGTTCCTTGCATGCAATGAAATGGGCCATCTTTGTAAAGTGATCCACTACTACACATACCGTAGTGTATCCTCGGGATGGGGGTAAGTCGACGAAGTCGATCCCCACTTGTTGCCAGGGATCTTGAGGGGGGTTGGAGAGTTGTAACAGGCCTCTTGGGGCTTGCCTTGGGGGTCTTAGTGTGGGCGCAGGTGGCACAGTTGCTAACAGTGTTGTACGTCCTGCGTAAGGGATGGCCACCAAAAGGTTTGTTGGATCAAACGATGGGTATGTTCTCGCCCAGGGTGTCCCGCTAGAGCGGCATCATGATGGGCCCATAAGATCTGTGCCTGGCAAGAAGGGGGCACAATTATGCACCCTTGTCATTTAAGTAATTCTTGATCTTCCACACAAGCAGGGTCTTGTACTGGAAGTAGTTCTTGAACGGTTGCTAGAAGACGGTCGTAGGACACAAAGGTTGTTGCAAATACCTTTTGGTCCAGGATAGGACCTTTCTGGGCTTTTCCTTTAGTTCCTCTTTCGTGGTAGCGGGATAGTGCATCGGCTAGGGTATTCATTTTCCCGGGGCAATACCGGATGATGATGGAGAACCATGTGAAGAGGAGAGCCCAGTGGTCATGCCTCATGTTCGAGTTTTGTGCTGTCTGGAGGTAGATAAGGTTTTTGTGGTCAGTGACCATGGTCACTGGATGCTGGGCACCCTCTAAATAATGTCGCCAAGTCTCAAATGCAGCTTTGATGGCAAGCAGCTCTCGATCAGAAGTTGTGTAGTTCTGTTCTGCCGTGGTAAGTTACCGAGAGTAGTAAGCGCATAGCTACATTTGATCATCAGATGCCGTTGGTTGTGACAGAACGACCCCCAGGGCCTGCTCAGATACATCTGCTTCCACTTGAAAGGGTAGGCAGAAGTCTGGATGAAGAAGGGGGGGGGGGGGCGCTGTGAATGCTTCCACAATGTGGTGGCCCAATCCAAGGCTACGCCACTCAAATTACCAATAATAAAAGCCACTTTGGGGTTATCGGTGGAGTAGGTACTGGGCTATACCATAAACGTCAGCTCACAGTGCTAGAAACTCCTGAAAGGCCTTACGATCTCCCTGGAACCTTTCTATTTTGGGGCCCTTAGGTTCTCGAGGGGTGGCAGCCTGAGTGCCTGTACCACAGTATCAGGTATAGGTGCCGCTGCAGGGGGCGCCCCTCCCCCCCGGGGACAGTCATTATGACTGCCTCGAGCACTGCTTGTTTTTCACATTTTATTTCCATAGCCAAGGATTGCACAATGTGCACTAGTTCCCCAATCTCTTTTGCCACATCTATAGTTTCCGAATCCTTCCTTCGGGGAAGGAACTACAAAGGGCGTAGGCACTTTGCACACTGCTCCGAACTCTCATCTGGGTAAAAAAATGCCCATCAGGATAGTATGGCAGCCCTTACATCTCCAGGAGATTATGCCTTTATCATCATTGGGCGCCGAGCGATCTGTGCAGGAGTGCTCCTTCTCAACCTCCACCCACCACTCACTCACCATACTTTCCCGGGGGGTGGGGTGGGGGAAGGTCGTGCGAGACATGAAGGAGAGCAGGGTGAAGGGCCCAGGTCCACAAGGGTAGGTAGAGACACTCGCACAGGCAGGAAAGGGAGAAAGGGTCCCCAGGAGTGGGGGGTGCTCACGCGCCACTCACTCGTCCTTACTTGCTCTCTCTCACACTCAGGGACCAGGTACAAGGTATAGGGAGAGACACGCTCCACACAACAATCACAATGACACTCCTAGACACACACGCAGGGGTTAAGGGAGACAGACAAGACAAAGGGGGAGGCAGGACACTTCGATAACCTTAGCTTCTCTCGCAGGGGGCCAGTCTGAGCAGATCACCACTGCTGTGTGTTTCACAGCACCGGTATTTAAAGAGGAGCCACGCCCCCCTGTGCGTGCCTGAAGCCGCAGCGAGTGGCACAACGGCACTGGCCCTGCCCTTGTGCTGCAACGGGGCCTGGGCTTCCTCTGGCATCCTGGCGTGGCGTTGCCCCTGTAACTGCTGGGTCCTGTGGCGTGTTGACAGGGGGCATGGACAGCCCTGCGGAGGAAGCGGAACGCGGGCCCCTTAACAGGTCCGGGGTGGGCAGTGTCGGGTGGCGTGAGTGCGGAAAATGGGGGAGACCCTGATAGTATGGCACTTATGTTCTCATAGGGTTTCTCACCTGTGTGGATTCTCTGGTGGTTATTAAGTCATGAGCTGCAAGTGAAGCTTTTCCCACACTCAAGGCATTCATAGGGCTTCTCGCCTGTGTGCATCCTTTCATGGTTACTAATGCGTGAGCTACTAATGAAGCTTTTCTCCACATTCTAGGCATTCAAAGCATTCTTGCCTGTATGGATTCTCTGATGGTTTTGAAGGTGTGAGCTCTGATTGAAGCTTTTCCCGCATTTGAGGCATTTATAGGCCCTCCCTCCTGTGGGAATCATTTGATAGTAATTAAAGCTTGAGAAAACCCTGAAGCTTTTCCTACACTCAAGACATTTATAAGGCTTCTCTCGTGTGGATCATTAAGGTGTGATCCCGTACGTAAGCATTTTCCACACTTGAGACATTCCTAGGACTGCTCGCCTGTGTGGATTCTCTGGTGGTTATTAAGTTGTAAGCTTCGACTGAGGCTTTTCCCACAGTCTAGGCATTCATGGGGCTGCTTCTTGCCTGTATGTATCCTCTGATGGCGATTAAAGTGTGAGGTCTGAATGAAGCTTTTCCCACGCTTGAGCTTCTCATCTGTGTGGATTATCTGATAGGTATGAAGGCCTGAGAGATCCCTGAAGCTTTTGCCACACTCAAGGCATTTATAGAGCTTCTCTCTGTGTGTGTTCTCAGATGATTATTAAGGCATGAGCTATGACTGAATCTTTTCCCACACTCTAGGCACTTATAGGGCTTCTCTCCTGCATGGATTCTCTGATGCTTATTAAGCAGTGAGCGCTGACCGAAGCTTTTCTCACACTCAAAGCATTTATATGGTTTCTCCGCCATGTATACGGTTTGAACGATGGCTGTAGCTTTTATCAGATTCCAGGCATTTATAGGGCTTTTCTCCCATGTGGATTCTCTGGTGTTCAGAAAGTTCTGCTTTGCTGAAGCAGCTTTTCTCACATTGGCAGCATCCGTGCCTTTTCTTCCCCAGGTCTATTACACTTTTGTTCATGTCCTGGCCACTTTTCCCCACTGAGTCGATTCACGTTCTCCGTTCCCTAGTGGCTTCCCCGGTTGTCTCTCCACATCAAAATCACTATCACTGAATTCTGTCTGTGTGGAAATATTCCCTCGAGATCTTCCTGGGAATGTGCCACACAGTTCCATTTCCTCCTGGTGGGGATACTCCTCCATGTTCTCCCTCCATGTTCCGCCTCCTGCTGAGAGACAGACAACCCAGGTAGGAGTCACTAACTGTGCTGAGAAAGAGGGAGTCTCTGAAAGGGGGATGGGAAAGCCCATAAAATAACTATGGGGAGGTCCATAGTCATCCTCATCCTAGAGGGGCTTTGCTTCCCTAACACTGCCCTTCCATTTCATCCCACTCTACTGAAAATTAACATTTCTCCCAGCACCCAAGTGTCTCTGGTGGAAGAGTTTGGCATCTCCTGGGCAGCGCAGCGCAGCTCCTGTAGGAGAGTCAAGAAGGGTTGAGAATGGGGGAAATAAGCCTGTGCCAATAGTGAGGATGTGACTGTGCTGCTCTAGCCTCCGCTGGGCTCCCTGAGGCAGGCCCTCTCTATGGGAGCTTGAACACAGGCTCTGCTGAACTCCTTGGCACTGAGCTAGTCAATAGGGTGGAGGCACTGTTAGCAACTGGTGTAAATTGTGGACAAGGAGACCCTGTAACCCAGCTGCTAAACATATGCAACCCCCTCCTCAGGGAAGAGCTCCCAACAGATAGGTACATGTGGTATTTTGTGTGATTTTGTAACACATGAAAAGTTCAAATCTGATGGAAGGGCATGCTGGGAAATTAATTTGCATTCAACATTTGCACAAGCAGCAAGAGGTTAATTTTGCATAATTTATGCTGCTTGCAGAATCTGAGTTTTCTGTTCACAGAATTCAGGTTTCCTGGTTGCAGGAAAAATAAGATTGCAGACTGCCCGGGGCCCGGCCTGGTGGAGTTAAGTGGGTTAGATAAGCTGACTCAGAAGTGGGGGAGCTCACAAAGTATCATTCGGGTCCCAGCTCTGGGCTTTACCCCTTG
Organism: Sphenodon punctatus; assembly: GCA_003113815.1. NCBI lineage: Eukaryota > Metazoa > Chordata > Lepidosauria > Sphenodontia > Sphenodontidae > Sphenodon > Sphenodon punctatus. The sequence goes on from QEPC01001400.1 coordinate 83,186, forward strand.
CTGTTCACCTGGTTCTTCCCCTGGCCCAATGTCTCCCAGGATTTCCATTTCATCTGAGTCCGGAAAATCCAAGACCCACGGCTCTTCCCCTCGCTCCAACTGATAGATCAGCTCTGGTTTCTGGATGGAAAATCCTGCCCAGGGAAGAGAGAGAGAGAGAGAGAGAGACGAGATCAGGGTTTGCCGAGTGTTCATCCCATACTTGGGGCAAAGTCCATCCTTCCCTCTGCTTTCCCACCCCAGCACGCTTGCTGCTCTCCCTTCTTCTGCCTGCCCAGGAGTCCCAGACAGCCAGGGGAGGGGGCTGCTCCCCGAGATAAAGGGCTTGAATGGGGACAGAGGAAAGAAGGGCAGCAACTGAAGGCAGAGCCCAGGCAGCAGGAGGCGCTGGGAGCATAAAAGCTGCAGCTACTTGCTCCTGGGCACCAAGGCTCTAGGGCCGGGGAAGGGAGTAAGAGCAGCTAGCCTGCCAGGGAGTCAAGGCAGAGCTGGGGCAGTGGGGGTCATAGTAGGATTAAGAGCTGCACCCCATGCACCTCCTCCGCAGAGGCTGGACAGAGGGGAGCGAGCTCAGGCAAACCTTACTGCCCCCACCACCCGACACAGCCTCCTGACCAGCAGAAGGCAGCACTCACACATTACAACATTGTTTTGTTATAACGCAGTATGAAGCCTGACCCCCAAGGACCATGTTCTAACAAGGTTGCACTGTTCTTGCGTTCTCTCTGTTTTCTCTTTGTTTTGGCTTGTCTCTGACTCTTCCTACAAGCGGGGCTTACTATGGTTACTACACCTACATCTGACATCTGTTCCCCCCCCAAGTTATTTTCTCCTATCCACTCCCACCCAAGTCACTGTCTCCTCTCATATATACCCATCCTGCATTTCCTCGGTCTGTTGTCAGAGACCTGTATACACTGAGTTTTCCCTATTGTCTCCAGTGGGGAAAACTCAGGGAACATGAGTCCCCCACCAACTATCACCCTGTCTAACCTTCCCTTTTTAGGGAAGATTATTAAATGGGTGGTTGCTAGGCAACTCTGGGCGTATCTTGATGCTATCGGTTTCCTGGACCCGTGTCAGTCATGGGCATAGCACCAAGACTGCACTTGTGGCCTTGGTTGATGCTCTCCACTTGGAAATCAACTGGGGCAATTGTACCCTGTTCATTTTGTTAGATCTTTTGGAGGCCTTTGATACTGTAATAACTTAGAAGGACCCACATTCCAAGCAGGAGGAGAGGAAGAGAATCAAACCAGGGACTCTCCAGTGTTTTTAAGATAGCCCTTAATTGATACCAAAGTTAAGAGAGTCTATCTTCCAGACTACACATTCAGTTGGTGGTTTTCAAAGCTACCAGTGACCAATTTCCCCCCTTATCCCCTTAAACAACTTTAGTTGTGTGTACTTTCGGGTGCTGTGGGATTGGTCTATTTTATTTCCTGGGAGGGTGTAGGTGTCCATAAAAGGACACATCCCTCAGGTGGAGGCACCGCACTAGATCATCTGCTACAGCAGAAGCAAGAGGCTGCCTGGGTTAACGACAGCACCGTGTGCCAGGTTGAACCCAGGACACCCCTAGAACACTGGGTGCCACACCCAGTGCTCCTGCAAGTGGATATTGGGGCAGACACCTGGGTGGGGGGTTACACCTATAAAGCCCTATATAACTTGGGCTCTAGGTATCTGAAAGTTGTCGTCCTCCTTCATGCCACATTGTGGCCTCTGAGATCGGCCAGGGGTGCCCTCTTGTAGGTACCATCTGCCTGTGAAGTGTTTACAGCTAGGGGGTGTGGAGAGATGGTCTCGGGGGCTGCCCCACAACTATGGAACTCCCTTGCCTTGGAGGTTCGTTTAAGCCCAAGCCTGTTCTTCTTCCAGAAACACAGTAAGAGCTTTCTATTTGACCAGGCATTTCAGAGGCAGGGATAGGTTTGGGCGGGATCGGGGGGAAGTTAAGGGAACTTCTTAGAAGCTTTTATAGAGCTGCAGCTACGGCTCTAGGCAGTTGAAAACTTTCCCACTGAACAGCATAGGCACTGTTCAATGAGAGAGGAGAGCAAAGACTTCAGAGTTTTGGAAGCAAAAGCTATTGATGGGCCTTGCAGACTTTCTGCAACGTCTAGGTTACATTTCATTGCTGAAAAAAATTCAAGGATGCTTACTGTTTCATTAAAAAAGTTATGTTTTAAAAGGACCATTCTTGGCAATGGAACTGAAAAGTTATGCCATGTGCATGCGTGGTTGTGCCTGGCTGCAGCAGCAATCATCCAGCTGCCTGGGGAAAGTTGTATGTTACCTGCCCCAGCGTAGCCGGCTCAGGCTGCACTGGCTGAGGAAACCTCCTTTAGAATTCCCCCTGATGGCTGGATGGTTCCCAGCTACAGCCAGGCAGCTGTAGGGGAAGTGGGATTTAAACTGCCAGTCCCCGTTCACTGTCCATCTGCCCAATCGTTCACTGTGTCCCCTTGCCTGATCAATCCAGTCTCCTCAAGCATGATCAGATTGGGCGAGGAGGGAGATGGAAACATTCAGGCCGGTAGGACAGTGAACGATCGAGCGAGCCGGACAGGGAACAATTGGCTGGGGGGGCGGGGGAAGAGACTGAATGATTGGGACAGTGATCGATTGCCAGGTCCCCCATCCAAATTTATTTTTACCAATGTGGGAAATCCCACTCCTCCAGTGGAATCTCCTGCCCCACTGCTCCTCGCACATAATTTCAAGCCTGTGCTAGGAAGGAGCAGAGCAGGAGATTCCTCGGGAGGAGGGGGATAGAGGAAATCTAGAGGTTCCTGTTCGTGGCCAAGCTGTGTTGGGTGAGTGGGGGTTGCCAGACCTTGCCTTCCCCTCCCCCCCGTTTCTCAGCCTGGCAAATCAACTCACCGGTGGGGACAGCAGCTTCTCCCAGCAGCTCTCCAGTCAGCTCCTTCTAGCCACTTTTTCGAGTGGCTCCATAATTCTCACAACTAGGATAGAGTTGTACAAAGCCATCTCAAAGAACCTTGGTTACAAGGGAGCAACCTTGCCTTCCTGGCCCCTCCTGATGGAGCCTTCCAGAGCAGTGTGGCCATATGATCTCATCCAGCTGCATCGTCCTGAGAGGCCCATTGGGCAGGTCAGGAAGCATCCAGGAGCCATCCAGAGAGCCACAGGGAGAAGATCCTGCTGTTGGTGGCGAGCTGATTTGCCAAGCTGGGAGGGGGGGCATGCTCCAGCAGCCCCACCCCATGTAGCCTGGCCCATGGATTTCCTGAGCGCTGACCCAACAGGCTGGTGAGGGTGGGAGGAGAGGCAAGCCCCAGCAGCCCCCAATGCAGCCTGACCCACCCCACCCACCTTACCCCCTAAGGATTCCCCCTCACTGGCCCCCAGGCTAGGCCTCCCCTGGGCAGCACTTCCACCCTGCAAGGCACCTTCTGTGTGTGCGTGTGCGCACGTGCACATGGCCATACACCTGTGAGTGAATGCGTCCGTCTGTGTGCATGCGAGAACGAATGCATGTGTGTGTGTGTGTCTCTCTCTCTCGTTTTCTGCTGATGTCTGCATCATCCCCCACCACTACAGCCTGGAGGAAGGTGGGGTGGCGCACCGCATGTTTCAGTGCACTCATTCAGGGAAGGGAGACAGGGAATTCAAACAACCACCCCTCTCTAACTGCCTGGTTGCAGTGGGGATCATCCAGCCATCAGGGGGAATTCTAAAGGACGTTCCCTCAGTCAGTGCAGCCTGAGCCGCCTGCACTTGCTTAGGAAACATCATAGACAAATCAAAAACCTTAGGAAATTCCAGATACAACAAACCTTCAGTTTAAAAAACCTAGTTATGGCAGCATTCCACTTCAATCAAACATCAACACACCTGCAAATTGTATGTTAAGGCAAATTAACTCTCCTAATCCATAACCTCCAGATTAACACACACAGCTCCAGCCAACAGACAACTACAAGCTTCCGCATTCTAAAAATACACTCCCATTAATTAATAATATTCAATCCATACCTACACTAACAAAACAACAGTCATACACTTGCCTACTTCATCCATCAACACCAACTCATCACCTCACCATCAACATTGACATGACTTTAAACTCTGTCTTTCTATCTAGGACAGGTGAAGTGTAATTGTATTATAAATGTATGTAATTATTACATTGCACTTGCATTACATTCCAGACCCGGCAGTCTCAGTGCTTACCCAATGCTTGGCAGCTGGGAGGGGTCTAGATGAGGGCGAGGCATCTGAGGCTGAATCCCAAAAAGACGGAGGTGATGTTGGTGGGTAGGGCTGAGGGGGTGGTGGCTTCCGTCACTGGCGGAGTCTGCCCCCCTCTGGCCACTCAGGTCCGTAGTCTGGGGGTACTCCTCGACCTGTAGCTCCGCCTGGGCTGTCAGGTGGAGGCTGTGGCGAGAGGAGCATTCCGCCAACTACATCTGGTACGACGGCTGCGGCTGTATGTCTTGGACTCGGATCTGGCCACTGTCATCCATGCTTTCATTACCTTTCGACTGGACTACTGCAAAGCGCTCTACGTGGGGCTACCCTTGGCGATGGTCCGGAGGCTGCAGCTGCTGCAGAATGCGGTGGCCCACCTCCTAACGGGCACAGGCCACCGCGAGCACATTACACTGGTGCTCCGGACTCTGCACTGGCTGCCTATTGTCTTCCAGGCCCAATTCAAGGTGTTGGTTATGACTTCTAAAGCCCTAAATGGCTTGGGTCCTGGTTACCTGCGAGACCGCTTCAAACCTCGGGTCATTTCGCGGCCCTTGCGGTCAGCCGGGGGCACCCAACTCAAAGTCCCCCAGGTACGCCGGGTGGTGATGGCGGGGAGGGCGTTCTCGGTGGCTGCACCTCAGCTGCGGAGCTCTCTCCTGTTGGAGGCCTGTCTGTCCCCTGCCTTCCCCTCTTTCCGCAGATGTTGTAAAACTGGTTGTTCTGCCGGGTCTTTGGGGAGGGAGGTGGAGAGGGGATTTCATTTTATCCGTTAGCCACTATTTTATGTGTCGATTTTATATATTTTATATTGTAATTAGATGATTTTATTACGACATTTTTATGTTGTTTGCCGTCCCGAGCTGCCGAGTTGCAGAAGGGTGCGGGATATAAACATTTTGTAAATAAAATAAAATAAAGATTAATGTCTGCAGTAGTTGTCTAATCTCAAGTTGTAATATATAGTTGAAAAAACAGAGTTTAAGCTCATGTCAATGTTGATGGTGAGTTGGTGATTTAAAATTATTTGCAAGTATATGGACAAATAATTAATGATGAGAATAAGTAGTAATGTATAGGAAGAGATTTTACAAATAAGTGTAATTTTAAGTATAAATGTAAGGAATTATAGGCAGAATAAGTAAATAAGCAGAAGTGCACATGAATGAATAGGAAATTAAAACTAGTTATTGTTCTAAATTAGAGAATGAAGTGTAATTAATTTCCATGCTTCTTGGAGGGTTGTTTTTTTTTTGTTTTTTTTTAAAAGGTAAGTTGTTTCCAAATGAGCCTATTTTAAAACTTTTTATTTAAAAAAAACAAAACACCAGAAAGTTTTTTATGGGTAGGTCTCTCTATATTTAAGGTCAGTGTGGTTCTGTGAAACTGCCATATCAAAATAAATATATTTTGCAAAATTCCAGCAATTTCCCTTGAGGTGTCACCTTACTTAAAATCATCACCAACAACAGAAAGAAAAAGAAGAGAACAGTGGGACCAATTTTTGAAACAGGATCTGTGAACACATCTATTCATGTTCCCTCTCTTTAGTGGGGGACTGAAGAGGGCAGAATTATGCCAGCAAACAATTTTGATCAGATTAATATTTATAACCGTTAAGGCAGCAATTATTTCTCGGTTTTTTCCTCACCCTTGATAGAAGTGGGGGGTTTAAATTCCACTTCAGAGTCAATAACTTGGTTGTTTCTCCCCCACGGAACACATCATGTTTCTTTTAAACAGTTACCTTCTTTGCTTAAGATCAACGTATTGTTCAAGCTTATAACATAGAACAGATAATTTCTCTTATAAACATTATCACAAACCTTCCTGGTGTATTGCGAGTCCCTTTTCTGTGGGATGTGAAACGTCTCAGGTTGACCTCTTTTGGGAGTGGGAGAGACAAATAAAGGATTCCAGCTCTTCAGGATCCTCACCGATTTCCCCCCCTTCTATTTGGCGTTATTGCCATGTGGGCTGGAAACTGTATCTGGGGTTACATTCCCATCTCTGTTAAAGCAGAAAGGTATTTGATCAGTCTTCTCTTTTGCACTGTTTCTGCTGCGTAGTCCGAGTAGATTCTGATTGATCTGCACTGGAATTCAAGCTGCTGCTTCTGTCTCTTCCTTGTCTCTGTACCTGGTAAAATTTATTAGGATGGCACGAGGCATCTCTGTCTCTTTTGGTTTCGGTCTCGAGGCTTTGTGTACACTATCAATTTCAGTTGAATGTAAGTGGACTTGATCAGGAAAAGTTGGCCTCCAGGATTTGGTTTCATTAAATTGTTGCCCCTCAGCCTCCCAGCATGGATTAGATCTATGGCTTCAGTTTTCTAGGTCTTCAACCTTTCCCATTAGGAAATTTATAGACACTTTCATTTTCACAACTGTGCTTTCTTGATTTACAGAATTATCTTCTATGCTAGAGACTCTCTCTTCTACAGCATCAACTCTACGTGTATTTTGTATTCTTTTGTTGTCTCCTCAACCACTTGTATTTTATTTACTTTGCTGAAGAGCTTGGCTCTATGGACACTGGCTTTTATGCAATTCAGCTTTCAGGTCTTTTGCAACCTGCGCCAGGCTGGGATTTTCACTCACCCCCATCGCGGTGGGATCAGTGGCACTTTCACTTTCCTGCTCCGTGGCCATCTTGTCCGCCGCCCCCTTCTGTGTCCTGTCCCCCGCATCTGGGTTGTTTATTGAGGGATAGAAGTGTTTTTTACACGGGTCTTTTGCCAGTTTCATCTCCACAGCCATCTGCTCTATTACAGCGTTTTTTAATTTTCTTAATTTTTTTCTCCAGCAGGGTTTTCTTCCATAGCTGCGTGGAAGAGTCAGCGTTCAGCTGCTCAGACCCTCCACACATGCTCAGTCCTGCCCCCCAATGATCTTTTATTAAATAGACCAACTCCTATAGCGGAGTGTGTGCAAACCTTCTGGCCATGCAGGGCTCCCACCCAAGTCACTGCTGGGCCTCCTTGTAGCTACCTGTCCTGCATTTGCTCAGTTTATGTATTTCTGGCTTACTATATGCCTGAGGAAGGGCCCTGAGTGGCCCAAAAGCTTGCCTGTTCTCCCCAACACAAGCTGGTCCAATGAGAGAGACCATTTGGACTACTTTGTCTCCATCTCCTCCTAGAGGACAGTTGTGTAGATCAGCTACAAATGCCATCAGAGCTCGGTGACATCATGTTCCTCTTTTCTGCCCCGCTTGGACACGTTCCTTTCCCTAGTACACAGGGGCTAGAAACACCCCAAGAAAAAGGAAGGGATGGTAGAAGAGTCCCAAACAGTGGGTCAGAGAACCCTAAGTGAGGTTGCGCCATCTGTGCTCATCATTCCAATTCCCATGATATTTGCTTTCCTTCATTATTATCTTTAGATTGGGCCAGCAACATGCCTGGTGCTGAACAGTCATGGAGAGCGGGAGGTACCTGCCCCAAGAGGCTTATAATCAAGGATGGACAAGGCAGGGGAGACAAGGGGAAGGGGAATGTAGGGAGGGACAGGGGAGACATTTGAGAAGCTGCAGGTGCATGTGCTTAGCTTGGTTACAAGGGAGGAGAGGCATCCTGGAGGGTAATACAGTACAATGAGAAGCAGAAGCAGAAATGGGCAACCTACGGGAAAGCCTAATAATAGAACTGGTGACAGAGGAGTAATTTTCTTTCTGGGCCACAGATTTTTATATAAAAAAAGGGGGTCATGCAGGTTTGGGAACTCCTGATTTAGGTTAAAATATTTACCATGGCTGTTATAGAAGTAAAAGAACTCTGCAACTGTCCACGTTGTACACTAAGGGACAAACATGTGGAGAGATGTGTCATTTTCACTGCTTCGATGAGGCTATTCTCTGAATTCCCTGATGGCTATTAAAGGTTTGAGCTCCAGTTAAAGTTTTTCCCACATTCAAGGCATTTCTAGGACTTCTCTCCTGTGTGGATCCTTTGATGTCTATTAAGATGTGAGCTCCGACCAAAGCTTTTCCCACACTCTAGGCATTTATAGGGCTTCTCTCCTCTGTGGATCCTTTGATGGCTATTAAGGGCTGAGCTCTTACTGAAGCTTTTCCCACAGTCAAAGCATTGATAGGGCTTCTTTCCTGTGTGGATCCTCTGATGGCTATTATGGTCTGAGCTCTGACTGAAGCTTTTCCCACACTCAAGGCATTTATAGGGCTTCTCTCCTGTGTGGATCCTTTGATGGCTATTAAGGGCTGAGCTCCAGCCAAAGCTTTTCCCACACTCAAGGCATTTATAGGGTTTCTCTCCTGTGTGGATCCTTTGATGGCTATTAAGATGTGAGCTCTGGCTGAAGCTTTTCCCACACTCAAGGCATGTATAGGGCTTCTCTCCTGTGTGAATCATTTGATGGCTATTAAGGTGTGAGCTCTGACTAAAGCTTTTCCCACATTCTAGGCATTTATAAGGCTTTTCTCCCATTTGGATTCTCTGGTGTTCAGCCATTTCTGCTTTGCTGAAGAAGCTTTCCCCACATTTGTAGCATCGGTGCCTTTTCTTCCCCAGCGCTATTGCACTTTTGTCCATGTCCTGGATACCTGCCCTAGACAGAGTGGATTCTCTCCCCAGTCTCTCCACATTGCACCCACTCTCGCCAAATTCTGTCCGTGTGGAAACATTCCCTTGAGGTCTTTCCGGGAACGTGCACCGCAGTTCCATTTCCTCCTGGCCCTCCTGGTGGGGATTCTCCTCCATGTTCTCCCTCAGTGTTCCACCTCCTGCTGAAACACAGATAATCCAGGCAGGGGTCACTGCCTGTGCTGAGAGAGGGGGAATCTCTGAAAGGGGAATGGGAAAGTCCATAAAATAACTGTGAGGAAGTCCACAGTCATCCTCATCCTAGAGGGACCCTCTCCTCCCTAACACTGCTCTTACATTTCATCCCATCCTATAAAATAAACTATTTTTTCTCCAAGCAACCAATGAACTCTGGTGGAAAGAAGGGGCACTACAACTCACTAGGACATGCACGCATCCTGTCTGTGACAGCTCTGTGGGTGTGAGGGAGCCCATCCCAGGCTGGTACTAGAGGGTGGGCAACCTGGCCTGGGCGACCTCCCAGTTGCCATGGATAGAGAAACGGAAGTAGATCCCACAGGATCCTTCCCTCCTCTCCCTCTGAGCAGGCTGGGGTCAGAAGGACCCAACACCTGAGGCTGTAGCAGGGAGAATGAACTGACTGAGATTTCTTCTTCTCTGCCTGGGGTGGGCAAAGCAAGACAGTGATCAGCCCAGGTGTTTCTGTTCCAATCCTGAAGATCGGGCTGGGGAAATTGGCAAATGTCTCTCTCTCTCACCAGCCTTCCCTTGAACTAGCCATGTCAGGTTTCCTCACCTAGACAGTCTCCAATGAGCAGCCAAGACAGAACAGTGACAAAAGCTTCTTTCACACTCGGGGGATTTTCTGGGATTCCCTCCCTTGGGCCTTCTCTGATGTGGAACAAGCTCTGGTTTTTAACAAGCCTCAGACTTTAGGGAAATATTACCCAGGATTCCTGCTCCTGTCCCATGTCGCTCTGGTGGCTCCAGGTCTCCCTGTAGAGCAGTCTCCTCCTCATTGTCACTTCTCCTCCCATCACCTGCGAGGACAGAGAAAGAATCCAGACATCAGTCATTCCCAGAATCCAGACATCAGTCATGGAGAGGGAGGGGGAACCCATTCTGCCCCCACATCCTGGGCAAACCCTCAGGGAACGGAGCTGCTGCCAGATTCTTCTAGAGTGGAAGAAAAGCCATGAGACACATTGGCTATAAAAACTTCTGGCTGCAATCCTGTCCCGGAGGAGATGGGACAGATCTTTGTGTGTGGTACCGGATATTCCCCCTAACCCCAAAGGTATCTGAGCTAGATAACCTGATTACAGAGATTCATGGAAACCACGGCTCTTCCCCTTGCTCCAACAGGAACTTCAGGTCCAGTTTGGGAACTAGAAACCATGATCAGGAGAAAGGAACCAGAGGGGATCAGGAAAGAGAAGTGATTTGTGGCAGCCTGGATGCAAAGCACAGTTGCTGGCCCTAACTTCAGCCTCTCTCCATGGTGGAGACAAGGAACCTGACAGGATGGGAGTGCGAGCATGGGGACTCTTTGTTAAGAGCCAGGCATCTCCTGGGCAGCACAGTGCAGCTCCTGTAGGAGACCTTCACTCTCTGCTGTTCACCTGGCCCAGTGTCTCCCAGGATCTCCATTTCATCAGAGTCCTGCAGATCCAAGACCCACGGCTCTTCCCCTCGCTCCATCTGATAGATCAGCTCTGGTTTCTGGATGGGAGAGCCTGCCCAGGGAAAAGAGAGAGAGAGACACACACACACAATCAGGGCCTGCTGAGTGTTCATCCCATTCTTGGGGCAAAGTCAGTCCTTCCCTCTGCTTTCACACCCCAGCGCGCTTGCTGCTCTCCCTTCTGTCTGCCCAGGAGTCCCAGACAGCCTGTGGAGGGGGCTGCTCCTGGAGATAAAGGGCTTGAATGGGGGCCAAGGAAGGAAGGGCAGCCACTGAAGGAAGAGCCCAGGCAGTAGGAGGCGCTGGAAGCATAAAAGCAGCAGCTATTTGCTCTTGGGTAGCCAAGGCTCTAAGGCTGGGGAAGCAAGTAAGAGCAACTAGCCTGCCAGGGAGTCAAGGCAGAGCTGGGGCAGTGCTGGCCAGAGCAGGAATAAGAGCTGCTCCCCACACACCTCCCCCAGGCTGGATAGAGGGGAGCAAGCCCAGGCAATTCTTACTGACTCCACCTATCACCACAGCCTCCGGACCAGCAGAGGGCAAAACCCACACTACAACACAGTTTTGTTATAAATGCAGTACATTATACTGGCTCCCAAGGACCATGTTATAACAAGGTTGCACTGTTCTCACGTTCTCTCTAAACAAGTTATCCCTTTGTTTTGGCTCTTCCTACAACTGGGGCTTACTATGGTTACAACACCCATGTCTGACATCTGTTTCCCCCTCCCCCCCCCAACCTACTGCCCTCTCTGAAGTTATTTTACCCTCTCCACTCCCACCCAAGTCACTGCCTTCTCTCATATATATCTGTCCTGCATTTCCTCAGTTTGCAGTCAAGGACCTGTATTCATTGGGTTTTCCCTATTGGCCCCAATGGAGAAAACACAGGGAACGCAAGTCTGTCTATAGTTCTGACTTGTTCCCTGCTGAAGGAAGGGCCCTGTGTGGCCCCAAAGTTGCATAATCTCCCCAACTACCGTTGTTCCAATAAAAGAGATCACTTCAACTACTTTGTCTCCATCTTCCATGTTTGGGATCAACAAAGCAGTCACCCCCTCTCTGTTTAAACCACTCTTATATGTGTTCTGTTTTATTCAGCAATTAGCCATTTCCAACCACTCTTAAGGGGGGTGGGTGGGAATGGGAGTGGGGAAGGCTCCTTACCCAGCGAGGCCACGTTCTCATAATTCTCCCGCATGACGTTGCTATAAAGGGCCCTTTGCTCTGGGTCCAGCAGGGCCCCCTGCTCCCTGGTAAAATACACGGCCACATCCTTAAAGGTCACTGCCATCTGGAACAATAAGTCTCACTCAGGCTTTGCTTTCACTAGCAGTTTCAGTTTATTTAAGTGATTAGTCATTTATCAAACACCACAACACAATAAAAACAATAGAAACAAAAATAAAATATATATAAAACAAACACCACCAGTATTATTTAGCAGCATTTGCCAAGGACAAAAAAATTAAAAAGGGAAACATGGCTACTGAGTTTATAAATAGACTGGACTATTGTAATGCGCTCTTGTGGGGCTACCCATGGTGACAGCTCGGAGGCTGCAACTGGTACAGAATACGGCGACCCATCTTCTTCCGGGGACAGGTTGCGGGAGCACATAACACCGGTGCTCTGCTCTCTGGACTGTCTGCCTGTAGTCCTCCGAACCAGATTCAAGGTGTTGGTAGGGGATGGGGTTGTTTTCTTGCTATGTGCTTTTAACTTGTTATTTTATTATTATTAGTTATTGAGGTTTTATACGATGACTGTGAGCTGCCCTGAGTTGCTTGGGTGGGATATAAAAATAGACAGACAGACAGGATATCATTGAAAGCTAACAGATTTTCCAATTTATGGTCAGGAGAGAATAATTCTTTGCCAGTTTACAGGGGCAGAATCCACGGCGTCCTCGGTTCATGGTAAAGAGAGCAATGGAATCAAACTTGCAACAAATCCTCAATTTCTCCAGAGTCACAAGGGCATCGCCACATAGAGTAAGGAACGTAAGGAACCCGAGCATATCCTCCTCTCAGAACTGCAGAGTCAAATAGCTGAAATCAAAGCCGAGGGTAAGCCCTGCACAAATGAGGCTCAAAATTAAGGGAGATCTTAACTCCAGGGAGCTAGATGTAATGTATAATTATTAGCTAAATTTTCCTGCTAAGCCATGTCTGTCACCAGCTGCTTTATCATTCTGATACACTGTGAAGTTGATTTCATTGATAAACAAGTAAGGAGAATCCAAGTCTTAGAAGCAGATAATTAATTGCCTTAAGCCAAGGGTATTGTTTACTGCTGGCATAATTGAGTTGTTTCATTAAACAAAGGTATGGAATCCAGCAAGGGTCCAAGTTACTCACTCTGATCCCACGTTTAAGGGATATAATAGAGACATAGCTAGCAATAGAGAGCAACCCTGTTTCTACTCTAATCACAGATGCTGGGACACCATTAGGTAAACACAATAATCTGCTTTAAAATTTATTTTCGATAATCACTAAATCATTACTAAATGAATAAAAGCAAACTTCTGCACCATATAATATTTGAGAGAGACTTAGCGTTATATACTTTTAATAGCTGAGGATATACTAGAACAATCGAGGAAACAAAAAAACTTAAGAATTCCCTTTGAAGAACAGTTGGCTTTCAGTATAAGTTGCTTTTATGATGGGACCATGACCCAGAATTACAGAAAGTAACAGTTAAACAGGAAAATGAGGAAGCTTGACTTAATTGCTGTCCATCAAGAGTCCACTTTTAACACAGTGAGCTCTTACAAAACCTTTAACTTGGGATTTCTTGTAGTTTATTGATCTATTATTTCCGCCCAAGTAAAGTTCACATTGATTCAAACAACTCGAAAGGCCTCAGTGCATCTTTGAGAGTAGAACAGTATTATCTGCATAAAGCAGGGGTGGGGAACTTTCGGCCCATGGGGCTTTTTCTCCTGGCCCGCCGACTTCTCATCCCTTCCCCATTGTGTGTGGCCCATCGCCCGGCTTGCTGTGGCCCGAACAGGGCTTTGCGGGCTGCACACAGTAATCACAAACTCACGTGTGTCCTGTCCTGCCTCGGCTTGCAAAGGTAGCAGAAAAGATCAGGTCTCCTCAGAGCGGCGAGGCAGCATCCCCAGCAGCTCCCTCCCAGCTGCCCATACTGCAGGCCTCCCTGCCGAGCCCCCAGGCAAGCCGTGCCAGTGGAGGAGGCTTCCGCACAATTCCAATCCGGGACAGCACTCGCCTCGTGAGCCGCCGTGCTCCCTCTGCAGGGTCCACCACCCCCATGTCCGAGCTGCGGGACTCAACCACAGGTACACGTGATGGGATTGAAATAGATTTAATAAGTTTGGAAATAGAGTTGGCCTCTCACCCAAAGAAAAGACTTAGAACTGGACAAGGAAGTAAAGTTGCCCTGAGCTGGAAAAGACAATCTGAGGGAAGATCTGAAAACGCTTAGCATATCAGAATAGAACATCTTGAAAAACATGGGTTTTCGTAAAATGCACCTCAACAAGTTCTGCAGAATCACCACGGCCAGCAGGAACCAGGTTAAAGGTTGATGTATGGTGTGATTCATAAGCAGGTCTAGGTGCAAGTGGAAAGATTTGGAGATAGGGAAAAACTGGAAGGAGGAGGGACGAACCAATCCCTAACTGCATGACTAAGGGAAAAATCCTAATAAAAGCCAGCACCAAAAAGGAGAGAAGAGCAGCAGCTTCCTAACAGAAGAACCGCTTCCCTGACTGAAGAACGACCCACATTCAAAAGGAGACCTACATTCAAAAGGAGCATTTGGCCAACAGCTGCCTGCAAATGCAAAACTGAAACACTCTGGGTGGGAAAATAACTTTACTTATTAGGATAGAATAGCAAACTTTTGTTGACCCAACAATAAAAATCTTGTATTCATTATTATTATTATAATAAACATTTATATAGCGCCAGTCATGAGCTTGGTGCTGTACAGAAACATACAATAGATGCGGTCCCTGCCTGTGGCTTACAATCTAAAAGACAAGGAGGGGGAGACAGGGAGAGGGGACAGTGGGAGAGACAGGGGAGAAGACAAACAAACATTCAAGCGGATGAGAAGTCTCAGGTGAGTGTGCTTGGCTTGGTTACAGTCAGGTTGGTTGCAGCAGTCTGCAGCGGAGGGCAGACAGTAAGTATATGGGGAACGACTAGCAGGCATTGGGAAAGGCGGCGAGGAAAAGGTGGGTCTTGAGGAGGGATTTGAAGGAGCGGAGGGAGGGGGCAAGGCAGATGTGGGTAGGGAGGGAGTTCCAGGCATGGGGGGCAGCGAGGGAGAAGGGTCGAAGGCGGTTAGGTGAGCAGGAGAAACGAGGGAGAGTGAGGGAGGGGACAGTGGAAGGGCGGAGAGCGTAGGGAGATTAGGTCCGAGAAGTAAGGGGGAGCTTGGTCGTGGAGTGTTTTGAACGTGAAAACCAGGACTTTAAATAGCATACATTCAGGAATGGGGGGGTACTCACACGGGGGGATGGGACTGAGGTACTCCAGGGCAGTCTGAAGATACCCCCAATCTAACACATGCAGTGTGTGTGTGTGAATATATGTAGGAAAATAATAAGTTCTAATAGATGGGAATTAAAATACAGTGCAAACAATTTCACCCATAATTTCTCTCGATTGAGATAATCAGAGGCACTTTTAAAATCAATAAATGCCACAAATAATTTGCCTTGTCTAATATACATGTATTTTGAAATTAAATGGGTCATAAAGCTTTAATAATAATGTTTTATTTATATAGAGCCCCCCTGACTTACATGGCACTCAGAGTGCTTCACAAAAAACTTTAAATAATTTAAAATTATTTAAACAATTATTAACAAAATGTAAATGGGGCAGGCAAGAAGGGAGGGCAAGGTACATTGAGGGAACTATCAGTGGATCCTAAAAGCACCTAGAAAACAAGTATGTTTTCAGGTGCTTTTTAAAAGGCACGGGGGGAGGAACTGAAACGGATATCTAGAGGGAGGGACCTCCACATGGAGGGGCCCGTCCGCCACAGCAAAGGCCCGATTGCCCGTAGACTTCAGACGCAATGGCAGAACCTCCCCAACAGCAGGTGGTTCCTAAGCACAAACATCCATCAGCGTGAGGTTCAAGAAGCAGGTCTCAAACATAGCCAGAGTTTAACAATTCAGGGCCCTAAAAACCAGCAGCACTATCTTAAATTCAATCCGTCGCTCCACAGGCAGACAATACAGAGAACGCAGGACGGGCATAATAGGATCACAGCTGCCCAAACCAGTAAGCACCCAAGCTGACGCGTTCAGAACAAGCTACAGGCAATGGATAAGCACTGTCGACAGCCCGTAGAAGAGGGAGTTACAGAAGTCAAGCCTCATAGTAGTCACCAGGGCATGGGTCACTGTGGCAAAGTAGGCCTGGGATAAATAAGGACGTAACTTCTGAATAGTTGAAAAAAGCATTTCCAAACCACGTCTGACACCTGGGCTGTCACGGACAGAACGTGGTTGAAAACGATGCCCAAGTTCTTTACCTGGCCCACTACCTCCACCCGGACCTCAGCCACATTAAGGGGCACGAAGGAGGCAAAGGCATCCTCATCTCAGCTGCCCCTTCCCACCATCAGTACTTCAGTCTTCCCTGGATTGAGCATGAAATGGCTCCGATGCATCCAGGTGGCTGTGTCATTCAGGCATTCCTCCAAGGCAGAATGGCAGCTCTCCATGGGGCAAGAGATACACAGTTGTGTTATCAGGATACTGATGATACTCACTCGACCCCATGCTTGATCATGACATCCCTAAAGGGCTGCATGTACAAGTTGAATAGCATAGGTGAAATAATATAACCTTGAGGGACATCACAATTCAGGCCCCTTTGGGATGACGCATATTTATTTATTTTATTTTAGCATATTTGTATGCCGCCCCCTCCTGCACAAGCATCTTGGGGCGGCTAACAGCATTTTAAATACAAAATAATACAGTAAAAAACTGTATATCAACAATTAAAATCCATCCATCACCACCGACTGACTCCTCCCTTCTAGGTATGACTAAAGCCACCGACAGGAAGCTCCCATCACACCAGCATCATCCCTCAGCCGCCAAAGCAGCAACACATGGTCAAGAGTATCAAATGCTGCTGTAAGGTTCAACATGACCAGAATGGCCAGCTTCTCTCGAGCCAAAATAATCAGATCATTCATCACTTAATTATCTATGGTAGATTTGCCTGTCCTAAAGCAAGTCAGCTCCTCTGCCAACAAGTTATCGTTTACCCAATGCTCCAGTTTATCTAATAAAAATCAGGAATAAATTTTCCCAATGACTGAAAGTAAACTAATAGGTCTCTAACAGCTGGGACCATTACCTATTTCCTTTTTTTGAAGATGGAACTATAATACTAACGTTCCAACTTGGGGGAAAGTCATTTGGTAACATTAATAAAAGTAAAACGTTTCGCCAGGAAGGGAGTCCCCCAACCACGACAAAGTTGAAGGAAATCTGGAGGTAAAAAAAATCTACCCTGTGGCCTTGTTACTCTTCTGCAATCCAATCTACTGCAACACTTCTTGCTCCAAAACCAATGGGGAAAAGGAGCAAGTATCCTCTGATAAACCACGGGATTCACAAAGAATAACTGGCTCAAGATCAGTATAGGATTTATTGAAAACCTCTGTGAAGACAATAACCCATTGGGACTCACGAATTTGAGAGATTCCATTAGATGGCTGGATGTTAGCACCAGGAACCACCAGTTTCCAGAACTCCGATGAGGCCTTGGAATTAACAGTTACCTCCAGCTCTGCCCACAAATGATTAGAGAATTGTAGCTTCTTATCTTTAAGTCACTTTTTACAACTCCTTCTGGCATTAATAAAATTTTCTTGAGCTTGTATAGCTCCATTTGGGACTAAATACTTCCTTAGATTAATTAATGCATGCTTGGCTTTACTACATCGTTATCATACCATTTTGTCTCCCAGTCTGTAACTGACCCAGTCAGCTGAATACTCAACCTTTTGTAAACCCAGTTCCTTTGATATTGTCACACTCTCCCCTGCACCCTGCCACCAGGGACGGCGCTGGCCAGCGACACTGACCCGCTAGAGGGCTTCGCCCCCGATGCTCCCTCCAGATCCGCTCCCTCCAGCAGTCGTCCCAGGCCGATCAGACACTCTGCAGATCCCTCAGCCGGCACCACAACCATGTCAGATGCTGGGGACTTCCTCTGCGGCGCTGCACTGCTCTCAGCACCTGTAGGCACGTCAAGGGGGCAAACACTGGCGCTGTGGAGCACACCGTGCCGGCAATCAGAGAAACTGGCCCCTTGTCTGAGAGCGTTGCTACCTGAACCTTCCTTGTCCTGCATTCCATGTCAGTCCTTCCCTTCTTCCCTGCCTTGATAGAGCAAACGAGCAAGTAGAGTGTTGCAGTCCGCTGCTGGGTGAGTGTTGCAGATTCCCTTGGTGTGCATGAACGGGTGATCGGGAGAGCGTTTGAGCGAATAACTGTTCCCCCTCTGGGGTTCTGCCTGCTCCTGGCCCGCGTGATTGACCCTCTCCCCTTCTCCCTGTGGTCCTGGTTCCTAACCCCTCTGACCCTCACTGTTGGCACCCACTTTCCCCTCCCCCCCCGGTGGGGCGTGCAGTATACATGGGGTGGATGAACGTTGAGAAAGGGCGCTCCACTACCATCTGCTCGGCGCCCTGATGATGATAGAGGCCTAATCTCTTGCAGATTCCAGGGCCAATCAATCTATCCTGACAGGCATGTTAACCCAGCAACTATGCCTAGAGCATTGGTCGGAGCCACCCGTGTCTCACACTACCTAATTCCAGGGGGTTACCCTTTCCCCAGAACCTCTTCCTGTCTCCCCCCTTCCCCGTGACAGATATGCATATTCCCTTCACCTGATAAGCTCTTTCCCACTATATCCCCTACCCAACTGTTTGCCCTCTCTGTGCATTTAACCACTACCTACTGTTTCGTCTCCTACATGAATATATAATTTTAAGAGTTTTTAAATGTCTGACACACCTCTCTAACCCCTCACATTGCTCTAGCCAATCCCACATATTCCATGACCCCTCGTATATAACTGCCCTACATTTACTCAGTGTATATATTTCTACTGACGATGCTACATGCCTGAGGAGGGACCCCCGTGTGGTCCAAAAGCTTGCTTATTTCCACCAACAACAGTTGGTCCAGTAAGAGATCATTCAAATCACTTTGAGCAACAGAATAACGGTCAGACAGTCTGTATGAAGGAGAAGAGGGTTAGAAACTGAATACTTCAATAGATCCAGTAGGGTAGTATAAGCTCCTTTGTTACACCAGCAGTGCTTTCCGTTCACAGCTACAGTTCCCAAGATTGTACTTGAACCCGTCGCAAAGCAGAAATACAGTCCTGCGACCTCAGACAGAAACGCAGGCATGCAGAACGCACACCCTGGTCCTTCCCAGGAAGTGTTTCTGGCCTGTCAGACAGCCGAGTAGTGTATCTTGCAGCCCCCACAAGCTCTATTCCTTGGGGGCTACCAGGTGGGGGGTGTTTTGTGGAGGCCATGGAGAGCTTGACAGCTTGATACCTGCAGAAGCTGCTGAGGAGGATTGCTTCTTTACACCTGGGTGCTTTGTGTCCCCTCTCACAGGTAATCTGCCTTAAAAGAGTGCTGCCCAGGGGGCGGCGGCCAAAGGGCAAATGAGCCATTGGCGGTGCCATTAGTGGGGCGGCGGAGGCAGCATACTACTCTTGAAGAGGAGACATGGAATCCTGTGAAGTTGTTGACATCCTGTGCTGTCTCGTTACTCTCCCAATGTTTGGAGGCCGTGGTGGATTGGATGCGGCAGAGCAGACTAAAACTCAATCCCGAGAAGACGGAGGTGATGGTGGTGGGAAGGGCGAGGGAGGTGCTGGCCCCCCTGATTGGGGGGGGTGGGGTTTGCCCACCTGTTTCTCTCTTCAGGTTCAGAGTCTGGGGGTGGTTTTGGTTTCGAGCCTCCGTCTGGATCGGCAGGTGGAGGCAGTGGCTAAAGCCGGCTTTTGCCAGTTGTATCTGGTACGGGGGCTTCGACCTTACCTCTCCGGGCCCGATCTGGCCACTCTCGTCCATACCTTCATCACCTCGAGGTTAGACTACTGCAACGCGCTCTACGTGGGGCTTCCCTTGTTTCTGGTTCGGAGGCTGCAGCTAGTGCAGAACGCGGCAGCCCGTCTCCTGACCGGGCGGCGTGAGCACATAACACCAGTGCTCCGCGCTCTGCACTGGCTGCCTATAGCGTACCGAGCCAGATTCAAGGTGTTAGTATTGATTCACAAAGCCCTGCACAGTCTGGGCCCCTCATATCTCCGGGACCGCCTCGCCCTCCACACCTCAGAGCGATCCCTTCGGTCCACAGGGGTCACAATGGAGGGGGCATTCTCAGTGGCCGGGCTGAGGTTGTGGAACTCCCTCCCGGAGGAGGCTCGCCTGGCCCCGGGCCTGTTGACCTTTTGACGTATCTGTAAGAGTTGGCTGTTCGCCCAGGCCTTCGGAGGGGAGGGTAGGGGTTAATTTTTGTGGG
Source organism: Sphenodon punctatus (assembly GCA_003113815.1). Classification (NCBI taxonomy): domain Eukaryota; kingdom Metazoa; phylum Chordata; class Lepidosauria; order Sphenodontia; family Sphenodontidae; genus Sphenodon; species Sphenodon punctatus. The sequence goes on from QEPC01001400.1 coordinate 103,214, forward strand.
AGGTGTTTTAAATTTGTTTTAATTATGATTTTGTAGATTTTTTATGTTTAAAAATTGTTTTATATTGTGCTGGAAGCCGCCCCGAGATGCCGTAGGCATTGGGGGGGCGGGGCGGTATATAAATATAAATAAATAAATAAATAAATAAATAAATATTGGTTTGATTGTTGTACTTACAAGCACACCAAGATATATACATAGAGTTATATGATATAGTGGAGGCAACGCACGCATGCACCCACGCATGACCGGTCTCCCTGGTGGCTGCAACCTGGTCCCTGTGGGCAGCTTCGTGCAGAGTCACCCTAGAGGAACTGCTACAGGAGCCCCGGTGGGATTATTGTACTCCGGATTAGAGGAGTCGGACCTTTTCTGGAGCACGGGACATTCTCTTAGATGAACTGTGGCAGCCTGCTGTGTGGGGAGAGCTGTCCCGTTGGGGAACCGCTGCCCCATTCTGAGCGCCTGCCTCTCGTTGGGCCTGGCTTGCCTGGCTGCCTGACCGTTTTCCCACTGAGACTGCCTGGAACTTGCCTTTGATGAATTACTGTGAAGACTTGGCTTTCCTGCGGGGAGGGCGAGCTCTGCTTTGATTTGCTTGCTGCTTGGAGCTCCCGATCGGAGGATTATGCGATTAGGGGGACTCCCCATACTCCGGGGGAGGGGGTATACCATTAGGCGAATGTGGGTTACAGGGAGGAGGGGTGTGTGTGAACTGTTGAGAGAAGTTCTCTTAGGAGATGGTTGTTTTGGTTTATGTGGGAGTGTTTTGAAAGAGTTCAGATTAGGTTTTAAGGGTTAAAAATGGCCCCTAAATTAAAAAGATCAAGACAAATACTTGCTCAGATATCTCCCCATCCAAAACAGAGAAAGATCGATAAATTTTTGGTGACATCATTGGAAGGGGGAAGTTCGACTGATCAGTACAGGGTACCAGAATCAAATAGATATAGTCCTCTACTGTTGATAGACTCTAGGCTATTATCACCTACCTTGTCTCTGAATATAGAGGGGGCCAATAAAGACATACGAGAGGGGATAAAGGACGTAAATAGTGAGCATGGGTGGAATTTAGCTGTGGAAGAGGAGTCGATTAGACAAGAGGGATACCTGTTGCCTACCAAATTAATAGCAGAACATGTGGCATTAACAGTTAACACAGTGAATCACTTGTTTGCAAGAATTAACCAGTTAAGTCTTAAACTTGACGATTTGATCAATAAGAAAGAGCAGCTATTTAAAGAGCCAATAGCTCCTATTCTGGAGGAAAGGGATGAAGTGCTCTATTCTAGGCAAGAGATGAGGAGAGGAGAGTCAATTCAGATAGTGGGAGACAGGGAGCAGAATTTTGCCCTCCTATGAGATAGCCTTATTTTTTATAGTATTACCCTTGCCAAGTGGGAGGCTGCCATGTTGGAATACAGCACTAGAGATTTCAGAACATTTGAGGAGTTTATTGCATGAAAGAAGACGATGGAATATTATAGTGAAATTTGAGTCATCAGATATCTGTAATAGAATACTCCAAAAAAGCCATCAGCTGCAGGAGAAAGGGACATATCCAGCACAGGCCTATACAAAATGGATAGAGTGCAAGGGTCCCAATGGGGAAGAGGATAAAAGGGGGGAGAGAGGGGGGGAGTGAAAGATTTAGAGAGTAGACTGTTGGTTATGGGGAATTCCCCATAACCATCAGAAAAGAAAGGTGCCTTGCATGCAAGGTAGGGTAAGAGAGGCGGAAGAATTGATGGAAATTACTATGCCCCAGTTAGAGCAGGGATTGTCTGTACAGAAGGGCCGAGAATCTACAGTGGAGGGACAGGGATGTATCCTGGAAAATATGAAGTCCCTTTACAATCAGCTAGTGTCCTTTGGTGCAAGGCAAAACATAGATAGGCCTACAAATAAGGGGGAAGGAAGGAATGAGCAAACAGAATTTTGGAAACAAATAAGAGTAGGAGAAGGGGGATATACATATAAGGAGCCGAAGATTTCTCAAATAATGTGGGTCCAACACTTTGAACAATTGTTTAAAGTTGTTACAGATAGAGTTAATAGTAAGGATCAAATAACCCTAGATGGTGTGCCTGAGTGGAACCCAGTATTTTGTACAGAAGTTTTGGAAGCTATAAGCAGCTTGAAAAGAGGAAAAGTACCGGGACCAGATTTTATACCAGGGGAAATTTTT
>QEPC01001401.1:8639-20377 GCA_003113815.1 Sphenodon punctatus
TATTTCATTGATTTCAATGGGGACACAGTGCCCCATTGAAATCAATGAAATAAAACCGGTACCGGTATACCGGATTTAATCCGGGAATCCGGTTCTTTGAGAACCGGAAACCGGTAAATCCGGTATCCGGTATTTACCCCGGGGTCCCACCCCTAATGAAAACTGTGGCGTTTTCATCCCCACATCCTCCGGGGCTGCGCACAGGGTAAGCACGAACCTTGGGACTGGCCCGTGGCAACCCCATACAACATGCCAAAAATATTTTAAAATGGTAAAACAGCAGGAAAGCCAGTAACTTTTCCGGGTCACATGAATCTCAGTGAATGCCCTGCTTCCAATGGAAGCAGCACTCACCGAGATTTTTCATTTCAGGTATAATCCTGAGTGACCATTGAATCACCTGCCTTACTCCCTCTCCCCTCTGGCCCCACCAGACTCTCCCTCAGCTGGGGAAGGATTTGGCCATGTCATCGCCGGGAGACGCTTGCCACCTGTCCCAGGGAATAGGACTAACCTGTTTAATTGCCAATGTTGATTTATGCCAATTTAAAATAACCCACTGTCTAACATTAAGGCTGGGGGACACATCATACAAGAGATACAGCAAGTCCATAGAAACCAGCCTGTGCTCACAGAACCCAGAGCCAGGCTTCTCCCACCTCCCACAGAGCAGGGATGGGACTGGACACTGGCTCCTCAGAACTCCCTGCTTCTTCCAAGCTTGGTAGCAAATGCCCCCTAGTGGCCATTTTAAATCATGCCATATCATACAAGAGAAGGCACCACAAGCACATGGTAAGATTCAGCCTGGTCCAAGGGTCAGAGGAGCTTTCAGCTTTGGATTTCTGGATTTGATGGGGAATTCTGAAAACACAACTATTCATCCCAGTTCAGGAGAACAAATGTTGCCAGGGCTTGGGGGTTTCCTGAAGAACAGGAATTCCCTTTCCCAAGCAGCCCCAGCCTCACCACCCATTCTGGCACTTGACTCCCTGACCTGACTCCTGTCCCATGCTCTTTGGGCTTCTTTGTGTTTGCTAGTGGCCAGAAGTGTCTGATCCCCTTAACTCTGCTGAGGGAAACATATGCCCACCTGAACAATGCGCACGTCCTGCTTCTTCACAACTAATTACCAGAAGGGCTTGTTCCCTTCTCCATCTGCCAGGCAGAGTCAGGGTGAAACCTTCTCTGCATTCAGCAGTTTCAGCTGAAAGCCCAGAAGGGTCTAACACAGTACATCCATGGGCTCCCCATGCCCTGGAGCTCTCTGCAGACCTTCGTGCTCTCTGATGTTCTGGCTCAGGAACAATCTCAGTCCTCCCTGCCAGAGGACAGACCAGGAGCAGTGGAAGAGGCCAACTTCTTTGTAGCAAGTGACCAAACATAAGCATTAATGTGGCAGGCTCAGAGCAGTACTAAAAAAAGTCAGTGGGTAGGGTCGGGGGTGGAGGGACCTCACGCCACTGCTGCGTAATCAGATCTCTGTTCTTTATGGCTTCTCTTATATTTAGATAATTAGTAAAAACAAAGTCCAAGCCAGAGTTCCGACCCTGAGCCCCCAGACTGATTCCAGAAGCTTACACCCAATACCAGACGCATTCGCCAAACCAATAAAGGCAACCTTTGTCCACTGCCCTAACTGCTGCCTGGCTCTGACTATGGGGCAAAGGACTGTAGCAGGGTCATCATGGCAAGTTGGTCCTAAGTACAAGAGAGAGACAAGAGAGAAAGCAATTAAGCTGATATCTTTAATAGGCCAACTTTTCAAAGTATACAGATTTCTTCCTCAGCTTGCCCCACTCAACAGCAGAATTTGTTCCAGTAAAAAGGACCACCCCAACTACTTTCTCTCTTGTCTCTGGAGACCATCCATCCTAAGCCAAGTGGCCCATCAGGATGGTGGGGTTAAGGCACACGGGTTTCTGAGGCCTATGGTGCTTGGCTGAAATGGATTATCCAATTATCCAATCCAGGTCTTACGATATGCAGACTGGACTGTGATCCATTCTCATTTCATTAGAGATCCAGCCCTGGAGATGGGAGCTGCTGCTAGTTGGCCCTGGCTCATGTCCCAATCACGGGCTGCCCTATGGGCAAAGGGCCCCCTCAGAGCCAGGGGGACGGAGGTCCTCAAAGGCGGGGAGGCAGGGCTTCCCCATGAAAGCTTCCAACAGACCCTCCGGAGCAGCAGCAACCTCACCACGAAGGTGGGGGAGAGGGGTTGTGGGGGAAGCACTTCACCCATTCTTAATAACTCAGCAGACACGGATACTCACAATCTGTCACATGGGTCCTATGCTAAGAGCTGTTTCTTGGCCTGGATCCTTGCTCCTGAGCCATCAGTAGACCAAGGGCATGTACAAACATTAACCAAACATAGAATGGAGGAACGGCACCCAGTACAGCATCACTCACCCAAACCAGGACTCTGCCACCACCCAACACAATCCATTCTAACTACTACCCCAGAGAAAGCCTGGGGCAAGGATGACTCTTACAGCATGATCTGAAGGCCAGAAACTTCAGATTCTCCCTCTCCCAGCTCATGGTTTTCTGTGGAGCAAAGGGGGTGACGAGTGGTACTGTTCCACAGGGCTCCATGGAGATCTATGAAACTGTTATGTTTTATGGGGCTGTACAGGGCCAGCCTCACCACAAGATGAACCGGAGCGACACCCCTGGCCCCCACCCTTTTCTCTACTTCTGGGTGCCCCAGAGTGGCCCCCATTTTCAACAGGGCAGGGTATGGTGACCCCATTCCCTCTCAGGGGGCCATAAACAAGACCACCTAGAAGGCCCTGTGAAGTGGGGCCCTGTGGAGGGCGCCCCCAAGGGGACGAGGCCATGTGGAAGAACCTCGCTGTCAGTGGGGCAGGGGAAAGGGGTGTGGCCCCGGATGGCCCAGGAGGGGCCTAACCCCCCACCCTCCCACCTATCGAGTATCTCCACGCACACGCTCAGGCACCTACTCGGGCAGGGGTCTATCTGGGAATACAAGCCCGTCAGGATAGTGTGTGGGCCGTTCCTTGGGCTTGCGCACCTGGAACTTAGGCCCCTATCATCATAGGGCGCTCGATGAGGAGTAGGGGCCTGAGCCACAGGAACCCAGTCTGTCTCCACACACTGCTCCCACACTCCAGGGGGGACAGGGGGGAAAACGTGAGGGAGGCGTGCCCGGGAAGAAGGGGGTAGGGCCCAGGAAGACAAGATGGCGGACGGGACTCAGTCAGATACAACGGGGGGGATAACTGCAAGGTAGCTCCAGGAAGGGAGGAAGGTTCAGGGATAAGGCGTCACACTCAAAGCACTCACTCGCTCACTTGTCACAAGGGAAGGGGGGTAGGAAGGCACACACACACACACACACTCTACAATAATGTTCTAAGTCTTTAGGGCTTAGTCACGCGCTCAATACTTAGCTCCGTCAAGGGCCGGTTTCCACTCAATCACCAGCGCCGAGTGTCTCTCGGCGCTGGTTTTTATATGCCTAGCCCCGCCCCTCTGCGTGCCCCCGCAAGCGTGCGGAGCGCCGCAGGGGGGGCGTGGCCTCCTTCCGTTTTTGGCCTCTTGCTGGCTTTTCGCCCTGGGGCCCTGCCTGAGTGTGCTGTACGGGCGGGGGCGCCCCTCCCTCCTGCCGGGGGGGCGGCGGAGGCGGCGCCTCCCGTTCCTCTTGCGTCGCTGGCACCGGAGCCGGGCCCGTGCGCCGTGGTTGGCCCCGCCCTACTCGTCGGCCCATGACAGTACCCCCCCGCCGAGGCCCCCGGCCAACCCCCCCCAAAGGGGAGGGCTTGGAAGGGTGCCGGCGGTGGAAGGCACGAATCAAAACAGGGGCGTGGACCGCGGCCGCCGGCTCCCAGGAGCGGTCCTCGGGGCCATAACCGACCCAGTCTATAAGATACTGGAGCCGACCGTAATGACGGCGGGCATCCAAGATTGCCCGCACCTCGTACTCTGTATCTGTGGGACCGGGACATGGGGGCAGGGAGGCAGGGGTCGGGTGCGCCTCATGGGCCCTTTTTAAAAGGGCCACGTGAAACGTGGGGTGAATGCGAACCTGAGGAGGCAGACGAAGTTTATACGTTACGTCATTTAATCGTTTGAGGACGGGAAAGGGGCCCATGTAACGGTCGTCAAGTTTCGCAGAGGGTCGGGTCGACGGGTACTGGCAACGGTTTACCCAGACCAAGTCGCCAGGTTGAAAGACGGGTGCCGGGACGCGGTGTTTATCCGCTGCCGCCTTGTATCGCTGTCGAGCTTGTTTTAAGGTGGTTTGGGCTACCCTTTGGACTTCTTGAATTCGTTGGACGAGGGCTCCTGCGGCCGGAATAGTCGAGGCAGGGAGGTCGAGGATCCCAATCTGCGGGTGGAACCCATAGGAGATGAAGAAAGGGGATTCTCCAATGGAGGCATTGGGCGCATTGTTGAGGGCAAACTCGGCAAGGGGGAGCCATGTGTACCAATCATCCTGGAGGTATGAAGCGTAACATCGGAGATACTGCTCCAAGTTCTGGTTCATCCGTTCTACCTGACCGTTGGCTGCCGGATGATACGCGGTGGTGGGTGTTACTGTTACTTGCAAAGCTGAAAAGAGTGCCCTCCAAAACCGGGAAGTAAATTGGGTTCCCCGATCGCTTCGGATCTCTTTCGGGCATCCGTGTAATTTTAGAACATGGCGTATAAATAAAAGCGCTGTTTTGCGGGCTGAGGGAAGACCCTTACATGCTATGAAATGAGCAACCTTGGTAAAGTGGTCTACTGCTACGAGGATCGTGTTGTATAGTCGCGAGGGCGGAAGATCCACAATAAAATCGAGGCCGACCCGTTGCCAGGGTCCTTGAGGTGGTGTTGCTAGTTGAAGGAGCCCACAGGGGGGCCTTCTGGGCGTTTTTGTCCGGGCGCACACTTCACATCGTTCGATATGCTGCTGCACGTCGGGGATTACTGATGGCCACCAGAAGTGCCTTCGAATCATCTGGATTGTGCGTTGGGGTCCAGGGTGTCCGGCCAAGGGGGCATCGTGGTGGGCTTGTATTAAGAGGGTCCTACACGACGGGGGAACGAAGACTTGATCCTGTTTTTTCCAGAGTCCATCGATGCATCGCCAGTCGGGTGTGGGCGCTTCCGGAAGCTCTGCCTGAGTAGCAGTCCTCAATTGTTCGGCCGTGATATACGAAGCGGCGAATACCTTGGCCGGGAGGATCGTGCCCTGCGACTTCTGGGTCTCGTTCTTGCCTTCCTGGCACCGGGAGAGGGCGTCCGCAAGGATATTGAGGTGCCCGGGCCTGTACTGAATATGAAAATCGAACCGGGCAAAGAAAACCGCCCATCGGGCGTGGCGGGCGTTATTTATTTGCGCGGTCTGCAAAAAGGTGAGATTCTTGTGGTCTGTAATTACCTCCACTGGGTACGCGGCGCCCTCAAGATAATGGCGCCACGTCTCAAATGCGGCCTTGATGGCCAGCAGTTCTCTATCGAAGATAGAATAATTTTGCTCTGCCTGTGTGAGCTGCCGAGAATAGTAGGCACAGGGCAAGGGGTGCTGTGACGCAGTCGGCTTTTGTAACAAAACGGCTCCGAGGGCCGTACTAGAGGCGTCTGCTTCTACCCAAAATGGTAATGTGAAATCGGGGTGGTGCAGAAGAGGGGCTTGAGTGAATGCCTGTTTGAGGAATTCAAAGCTTTTCTGCTGTGGTTCTCCCCACACATACGGGCGATTTTTCTTAAGTAGGCTTGTTAGGGGGGTGGTGATGGCCGCGTATTGGGGAATGTAATGCCTGTAGTAATTTGTGCTCCCCAAGAAACGCTGGAGGGGTTTGACGGCTTTAGGAGCCGGCCAGTGCTGGATTGCTTCTATCTTTCGGAGGTCCATCCGGATTCCCGCAGGAGAGATAATGAATCCTAGGAATTCTACCGTGGTCAGGTGGAAGGCACACTTCTCCCCCTTGCAGTAAAGCTGGTTTTCCCTCAGTCTTTGAAGGACTTGACACACGTGTGTGTAGTGTTGTTCTCGTGACGTAGAGTAGATAAGGATGTCGTCTAGGTATGCTATGACGAAAACATCTAAAAAATCTCTAAGAATGTCATTTATAAAATGTTGGAAGGTAGCGGGGGCGTTGGCCAGGCCGAACGGCATTACCTGATACTCGTAGTGCCCGTATCGAGTCCGGAAGGCGGTCTTCCACTCATCCCCTGCCTTGACTCGCAGGAGATTGTACGCCCCCCGGAGATCTAGCTTGCTGTAGATAGTAGCCCCTTGTAGGCGATTCAAAAGTTCCGGAATCAAGGGGAGAGGGTACCTATTTTTGATGGTAATAGCGTTCAAGCCGCGATAGTCGACGCAGGGGCGGAGCCCCCCGTCCTTCTTGGATACGAAAAATATAGGAGCCCCCGCCGGGGAGCACGAGTGTCGGATAAACCCGCTTTGCAGGCTTTCGTCTAAATATCGCCGCAGAACCTTCAATTCTGGCGCCGACAAGGCGTAAATCCGGCCAAAAGGGGGCTCGGTCTGCGGGAGGAGGTCGATGGGGCAATCATAAGCCCTGTGCGGAGGCAACTCTGTGGCTTGTCTCTTGCTGAATACCTCCGCAAAGGCTGCGTATTCCGGGGGCAGCCGAAACCCCAGGGTGGGGGCCAGCTCCTGGGTCCCGGCGGCGAGCTGCGGAATCGTGGGGGGTGCTTGGACACACCTCTCCGTGCAATGGGGCGAGACGAAGCGCACCTGCCGGGCGGCCCAGTCCACCTGGGGGTTGTGAAGAGTCAACCAGGGTAATCCCAGTACTACCCGAAAGAGAGGGGTACACACCAGATCCAGGGAGAGTGTCTCTTGGTGAGCCCCGATCGTACACCGGAGGGGCCGGGTCTGCCGTTTTACGGGTCCCGATATCAACGGGGAACCATCTATGGAGTGCACCTGCTCCGGGGTCGTCTTGGGTGTCGTGGGAATCGCCTGTTCCCGTAGGAGCCCTTCATCTATAAAGTTTCCGGAGGCCCCGGAGTCCACCATGGCCCAGACGACGAAAGAGCGGTCAGCGGTTATAGAAATCGTAAGAGGAATCCGCAGGTGGGTGCGTACGGTTGCGAGCGTAGCGGGAACTACGTTTATGGCCGGGGAGTCCCCGCTCCTTCCCGGCCTCGGGCATTTCCCGGGCCTCGGCGGTCCGGAGGAATAGAGGGACAGTCGCGAATGAAGTGGCTCGCTTCCCCACAGTAGAAGCATGCCCGTGCTTGGCGTCGTCTTTCCCTCTCCTCCTTGGTCAATGGCCCCCGTGCAGCTCCAATCTGCATCGGTTCTGGTTCGGAGCTTTTAACCGGACCCGGCGGGGTCAGGGGAACACCCACGGGGCGTGGGAAGAAGCCCCGACTGTCTTGCCTTCGCTCCCGACGCCTTTCTGCCAAGCGGTCCTCAATGCGCAAAGCCAGCGTGGCGATGTCCTCCCATGCATCAGGGAGGGCCGTGAAGGCTAACTGGTCCTTCACGTCGTCGCCCAGCCCCCTACGGAACATGACTCGTAACACGTCTTTGGGCCATTGGAGTTCTAAGGCTAGCTGGCGAAATTGCGTGATATACTCGAGCAGTCCCCCACGCCCCTGTTTCAGGGCGAGGATAGCGGTCTCCGCATCCCGTACTCTATGGGGGTGATCGAAGAGGCTCGTAAACTCCCTCATGAATGCAGGGTAATTCCCCAATAAGGGACTATCCCCTTGTAACAAGGTCGTGGCCCATTCTAAGGCAGTACCCCCTAAATTCCCGATAACACAGGCAACCTTAAGGGCGTCGGTGGAGTAGGTCTGGGGCTGCATCGAAAAAGTTAACCGACACAGGGCCGCGAAGCCCTGGAAGGCCTTTCGGTCCCCCATGAATTTTTCTATCTGGGGCCCCCGGGGTTCTCGGGGAAGGTGCCCCACTGGGTGCTCGGCCCTCTGGGGCGGAGCTTCTGCTTGCCCCCCAGCGGCGCCCAACCCCCCGGGGCTAGCCTGCAACTGAGCCACCGTTCTCGTGAGGGCTTGTTGGTTATCGTGCAGTACCCGCACATCCATGGACACGGCTTGCATGGCCCGTGTCAATTCCTGCATTTCTTTGGCAATATCCATTGATAGGGGGGGAGCTCCCCAAATGGGGAGAAAGGGAAGGAGTTTAAGGCTGGTGATTCTGTCAGTGGGGCAGGGGAAAGGGGCGTTGAACCGGGTGACCCGGGAGGGGCCTAACCCCCCACCCTCCCACCTATCGAGTATCTCCACGCACACGCTCAGGCACCTACTCAGGCAGGGGTCTATCTGGGAATACAAGCCCGTCAGGATAGTGTGTGGGCCGTTCCTTGGGCTTGCGCACCTGGAACTTAGGCCCCTATCATCATAGGGCGCTCGATGAGGAGTAGGGGCCTGAGCCACAGGAACCCAGTCTGTCTCCACACACTGCTCCCACACTCCAGGGGGGACAGGGGGGAAAACGTGAGGGAGGCGTGCCCGGGAAGAAGGGGGTAGGGCCCAGGAAGACAAGATGGCGGACGGGACTCAGTCAGATACAACGGGGGGGATAACTGCAAGGTAGCTCCAGGAAGGGAGGAAGGTTCAGGGATAAGGCGTCACACTCAAAGCACTCACTCGCTCACTTGTCACAAGGGAAGGGGGGTAGGAAGGCACACACACACACACACACACTACAATAATGTTCTAAGTCTTTAGGGCTTAGTCACGCGCTCAATACTTAGCTCCGTCAAGGGCCGGTTTCCACTCAATCACCAGCGCCGAGTGTCTCTCGGCGCTGGTTTTTATATGCCTAGCCCCGCCCCTCTGCGTGCCCCCGCAAGCGTGCGGAGCGCCGCAGGGGGGGCGTGGCCTCCTTCCGTTTTTGGCCTCTTGCTGGCTTTTCGCCCTGGGGCCCTGCCTGAGTGTGCTGTACGGGCGGGGGCGCCCCTCCCTCCTGCCGGGGGGGCGGCGGAGGCGGCGCCTCCCGTTCCTCTTGCGTCGCCGGCACCGGAGCCGGGCCCGTGCGCCGTGGTTGGCCCCGCCCTACTCGTCGGCCCATGACACTCGCATTTTATCTTTGCCTTGGGCCCAGCAAATTCTAAGGCCAGCCCTGGGGCTGTATTAAGAGGGGGCGGGTGTCTGAACTATGAGGCTCTCTGGAGTGTCCGTTCCATAGGGTTCTGTAGTAGAGTGGAGGGTAGAGTGGCCATACAGGGTGGCCTTACCGCAGAGCGGAGGCCCTGCTCCCGGGTGGGGTGGGTGCAGTGCTGCCTCTGCCATCGAGAGTCAGCAGCAAGCGCTGTTCAGTCAGTGGCTGTGCCCCTGGCGGCTGGGATCAGCGATGTATCTCTGCACACACAGTGCACACAGACACCTTGCTTCCCCCCTCCAGGTTGGGTAACGGAGGGTTCAGCTGCCCATCCCAGCTCCGGCTCCTCCACTGCTGCAGGGGTCATGGCCACAGCAAGGAGGAATCACTCAGCTGACTGAGCTGAGCTGAGCTGACAGCTAATTTCCCTTCCCTCCTCTCCCTCCTCCGCAGCTTGAAGGGAGGGAGGCTCAGACTTTTCTGCTGCTTCTTCGAGTGGCTCCATCATTCTCACCACTGAGTTTGTGCATGTGCCCTTCACTCGTTCGGACAGTCCTTAGCCCTATGCAATTTTTTGTACCATGTGACCCCTCCCGCACTCCAATGGTAATATATATATATTATATATATTACAAAAATTTCAATATTTATTTCAAAAATCAACTGAGCTACTGATGAGGGCGGAAGTCAAAACATTCAGCTAATCAATAAATCTCGGTTTACAGTCATTTTCTCTGTATAATTCCTATATATTGTTTCTGACTGGCAGCATCCTACTAGGATCTGGAGCTTCCTTGAGTGTTTTGTTGCTTACCACATCAGTCTGTGTGTCTGTGTGTGTGTGTGTGTGTGTGTGTGTGTGTATATATATATATATACACACACACACACACACACACACAGAGAGACTGATGTGGTAAGCAACAAAACACTCAAGGAAGCTCCCCCCCCCCCCGCTGTGGCTCCCGAGGCGCCCCCGTCCCTGCCACCTAGTGGGGCTGCGGCCCCTCGGGAAACTAAGGGTCCCTAAATTGAAAACCTTTCAGGGGACAGACAGTCGTTCCAAGGGTTTATAGCCCTTTGTAACCTCACCTTTTCTATGCAGCCCACCACTTATGCAACAGACACGTTGAAGGTGGCCTTTATCATTGGGAACCTGGGCGGGATCACCCTGGATTGGGCTACCACTTTGTTGAAAAGTTAGAGCCCTTTACTCTTGAACTATTCTGATTTCGTTCAAGAATTTACCTTCCTATTTGACCACCCTCACCGCTTGAGGGATGTAGAAACCGCTATCTTGTCCCTTAAACAGGGCAAGGGGGGACCATTGGAATATGTTACACAGTTTCAACAATTGGCATTGGACTTACAATGGCCTAATGAGGTTTTGAAGGTAATGTTCCGGAGAGGGCTGAGTGATGAGATCAAAGACCAATTAGCCTATACAGCCCTCCCTGATACGTGGGAAAAGGTTGCTACACTTAGTGATTGTGTGTATATTTTCTGGATGGGTAGAAGCATACCCCTGTGAAAAGGCTGACACCATTACTGTCAGCAAAAGACTTATGAAAGAATTCATTCCCTGGTTTGGAATTCCTTTGTCCAGTGGAATTCCTTTGTCCAGTGACAGGGGAACCCACTTCACGGGCCAAATTATGAAAGAAGTGTGTAAGGCCCTTGCTATCCAACAGAAATTTCACTGCCCATATCACCCACAGTCAGCAGGGGCAGTGGAAAGACAGAACGGCATTTTGAAAAATAAAAGAACCAAGATTTGTAATGAGGCTGGACTCAAATGGCCAGATGCCTTACCGTTAGCTCTCATGAGTACAAGGTCTTACCTTTAGCTCTCATGAGTATGAGGTCATCGTGTAATAGAAAGACTGGACTATACCACATGAGATTCTCATGGGAAGACCTATAAGGCTCCCAAGCTCACCACCTGTCGCCTCACAGGCTTTAGATGTAATCTTGACTGATGAAACTATTCTAACCTATTGCAAAGCATTAATGAAGAGTATCAAGGATTTCTATTCACAGGTGCAGGACACATTGCCAATTGAGCCTCGGAAACAGTGCCATGATCTGCAACCTGGCAACTGGGTACATGTGACAGTCCATCAAAAGAAATCATCCTTGGAACCCCGGTGGAAAGGATCATTCCAGGTACTCCTCACTACTAACACTGCTGTCAAGTGCCGAGGATTTCAGTCTTGGATCCATGCTTCACACTGCAAAAAGACCTCTGAGCCTATAGAAACAGGGGCCAGAGGAACAGGGTGCAAGTGCTGGTAACCTCTCCCCTGTGCAAGAACCGGCTGTGTCACCTCACGATGGAGAAAAGGCACCACAACAATGATATTTCCTCAGGAAGCAAAAACAGCTGCCAACCTAGTGGCCTGAAGAGTATGCTCCTCTGGATAATCGGCATCGCCACCATCTGTGCATTCCCACTTTGGGTTTCTCACCTTACACAGCACAGCTTACAAAAAGAGAACTCTCTTCGAGAGAAACGATCTTTGGACTCTGCTAATACGTTCCTGCTAGTGATTGAACAGCTTCGCATAGACTGAATGTATCTAATTGCTGGATTTGTGCACATGTTCCTCTGCATTCCCAAGGAGGAATACCTATGGTTCCGGTTCTGCTTAACTCTACCCAAATAACACAGGGAACCACCATA
>QEPC01001401.1:24021-68786 GCA_003113815.1 Sphenodon punctatus
ATTAGATAATCCATTTAGTTCATAGCATTTAGAATAGTTAATAGCAGTTAGATTTAGTGTAGATAGATAGATATAATATTAGATTAAATAAATAAATAAATAAATAAACCCATATAAAAACAAAAAAAAACAAATAAAAAGCAAAAGAAAACCATATAAAACCCAATAAAAAACCAAAAAACCATATAAAAAACAAAAGAACACCCAAAATAACACTTCCTGAATGGCCGAACGGCCTAACCAAATGGCCTGTTCGGACGACCGAACCGAACAGCCGAACCCGAACTTGGCGAACTAGCCGAACTGCCGAACCGAACGGACAAACCGAACGCAGCCGAACCGAACGGACGAACCCGAACCGCGATCTGTTCACCCATCCCTAGGAATCACTATCCCTGGCTATGGAGTAGGGCTTGCCATTAAAGAACTTAGACAAATTGGTACTGTCCTGGAAGAAGTAGCAAACCTAACAGCTGACACCTTTAAAAGCATAGCCACTGTGATGGACGACATCAGACAAATGGTTTTGCAGAACAGATTAGCCCTAGACTTCACTTTGGTCAGTAAGGGAGGGTTTGTGCCTTGATACAGAAGGAATGTTGCACCTACATACCAGATAATACTGATACCATATTTGAAAACACAAAACACATCAGGACAGCAGTGGCAAAACTACATGAGTCACATGACTGGAGTTTGTGGTCCTGGCTAACATCATGGTTAGGAGGTTGGGGAACAAAGATTATATACTTTTTACAGCTTATTTTTGGACTTTTTATTGGACTTTTTGTATGTGCACAATGTTTACTTATGCTTATTAAAAATTGCATGCGCTGTACTGCTCAAAGAATAAAGCATAACCTACTGACATTGGAGCAGCAGCACCAGGTAATGGTGATGTATCAGGATTTTAAAATAATGGATAAAGAAGAGTATGATGCTGTACAAGGGCTTATGAATATTGACGTTTAAGGCTAAGTTGTACTGAAGTACAAAAGGGTCCAGTGTGGNCTTTTTGTATGTGCACAATGTTTACTTATGCTTATTAAAAATTGCATGTGCTGTACTGCTCAAAGAATAAAGCATAACCTACTGACACTGGAGCAGCAGCATCAGGTAATGGTAATGTATCAGGATTTTAAAATAATGGATAAAGAAGAGTATGATGCTGTACAAGGGCTTATGAATATTGACGTTTAAGGCTAAGTTGTACTGAAGTACAAAAGGGTCCAGTGTGGAAGTAAAGCTTTGTAGGCCTTAAAGTTAACTTTGGTCAAGTAAGTACGTCACAGATGGATGAGAGAAATATGCTGAGCTAAGGGAAAAATCCTTGAACTGAATCTTGCTGACAGACCACAGAATGCTTTTTCATAAGTCCTGTCTTTTCTCTTTGTGTAACTGATAAGGAATTGATACAATTCAGGCTTTCGCAGAGTACTATAAACATGCCAAACTCTTGTGACCCTCAGAGATTTTTCTTTTCTTATGCCAGAGACAATCTCTGCTGCTGAAAAGGTCTCTCCTGTTGCAATAGCTATTGCTAAATAAATAAAGTGTTTTCTGAAAGACAAACTCCCAAACAGACTGAAGACTTGTTTTCTTCCACAGCCCCCTTGAACTCTAGTCCCGAGGCAGACAGTAAGAGCAGAGTAGCAGCAGCAGTCGCAGCAGACAGAACGGATCTCATTAGCTAGCCTAGCGGTAGTGTAGTCAGCCAGCCGGCCAGATATCCACATATAGCCCATCAGCCCCTGGCGTGTGAAGGGGAATGGGGAGGATGAAGCAGGTAGTCAGTCATCCCGCCCCCCACCTTCCAGTGTATTCATCTCAATGATCATTCATTCATTCAGAATGTCACGACTCACACTCAAGGCAGAAGGCGGCATAAAACACTTGCGGTATGCAGCAACATTTTGTCGCTTTTCTGCTAATGTAGGAAACATCTGATAAATTCACAAACTGAGGACATGCCGCATCTGCGGTAACTGGCAGCAGCAAATGCAGAATTGCAAAAATATCAAGAGGAAGTCGGCAGGAAGTTACAGTGCATGCTGAGTTCTCGGAATGGAATGGCAGCGTGGTAACAGCTGCTGCCGCATCAGCCCTACCTGGGTGTTGACTTACTGTGTCTGCAAGGAAGGATCTTCTCTTGGAGCTGGAGGGGCCTCTGTTTCTGTCTGAACTTGGTGAGTTACTGAGGGAGAAATGGGTTATTGTTGGGTTTGGGGGACTAAGGGAATTTTCCTTCAGAGACAGAATTTTGATTCTCCTGCCTCAGGCAGGAGCAAAGTAGTCAGTTTGGGTTCCCCTCCACCCCTTCATTTTCAGTTTGAACCAGTTTGCAAGGTTTCCTCCTGGATCTCTGTTTCTGTCTGCACTTGGTTGGTGAGTTACTGAGGGAAAGGGAGTTGTTGTTGGGCAGCCTTATTTCTTGCAATTTATTAACTGTTGAGTGGTATGGGTTTGAGAGAATTAGAGTTCCGATTTGGCCCAAGGCCCCAGGCTGGAGGGAAGGGGATGCATCCTTCATATTGTGAGCTGGATGCACCATGCTGGTCTTTTTATCTTCTGCAAAGTAACCAATTTGGCATTGGGGATCACTTCTACATACTCTTTCCACAACATTATTAGAACTGTCTGCTTAAACTGTTTCTAGGTATCTACTGTTTCCAGAAGAGGTAGTGTTGTGAACACATTGCTACATACTACGACAGGTAACATCTCCCATGGGACAGGAAGGGTTGGATTTTTTTCATCATTGTTGTTGTGTGATGGCACTTGGTTCTGTGACATTCCAACCTTTTTTCTTATGCTGATACTGTGAACAGAAGAAGAAACCTCCAAGGGACCAGCTGACTGAGGTGTTTGCACTGGACTGCTCTCAACAGACCTGGTGGACCAGCAGAGGAGAACTCAAGAAGTCTGTCAACAGACAGTACTGTAAGTTGCATGGGATGGGGATGAACTCTTCAGAAGAATCCCAAGGAAACTTACACAATTGGATTCAGTTGCTTTGTTCAAATGAGACCAAAAAGCTTGTAACAAAAACCTCTAAAATGTACTTGGGTTGTTTTACAGGTCTGAACCAGCAAAGAACCCCAGGAAGATGACTACTGTTGATGCACTGATCGCAGGTCCATTCTTTACACTGTTTTTGCAAGAAAAGACACAAGTGAAAGTATTGGGACCTGATGGTCTGGATCTCCAAATTGAGCAACCTACTAAAAAGGGAATGTATACACACAAGTTGCTGCTACGTGATATGAAAGGAAGTAAAGGCTATGTGGCAGTGTCTCTAAGAACACATTATTCTGCTTCCTCTGCTTGCTCTTTGGTGGCAATGCAGTGTGGACAAAGACCGGGGTAAAGGACATAAAGCATCTTTCCGACAAGATCAAAAAGCATGAGGCATCTTGAAAGCACAATGATAACTGCGTAAAGCTGGCAGTGTTATATCAACATTGCAGAGATTAGATGACGGCTACCGTGCAGTCATTCAGAAGCATAACGAGAGAGTTAAGCACAACTGGTACATTCTATCAAAAATAATAGATTGCATTTGGTTCTGCGGTGCCTTTGAGCTGGCATTATGTGGCTGTGATGAAACTGGGGAATCGCTGAATCCTGAGGTGTTTCAGGGCCTAGTGAATCTCATGGCCACTATCGATAAAGCAATGGAGGAACACTTGAGAATTGCAATGGTATGCAGGGGACTTTCAAAAACTATTCAGAATGAACTGCTTGACTGCATGCTCATGGTAGCAAGGGATTTCATTACCCATCAACTGAAAAGCACTGAATACATGGCTATTCAGGCTGATGACACCACAGATGTGTCAACTCACTGCCAATCTGTACTGATTTATCGGTACATTGATGACAATGGCTTGGCTGTGGAATGGTTTTATGGATTTATGAAAGTGCCAGACTCCCGTGCTGAAACAGTTGCTACAGCATTGCTACAGCAACTAGAAACTGTTTTCCCTGAGAATACTGACAAGAAAAAATTGATTGTCCAGAGTTATGATGGTGCAAGCATGATGCGTGAACAACATGGAGGAGTCCAAAAGCAGATACAGGATGTATATCCAAATGCACATTATGTTAATTGCTATGCCTATCAACTAAATCTAATCATGCAGCAAGTAGCATCCCAGATCAAGCAAGTGAAGGTATTCTTCACAGATCTGTCCGGCTTAGCAGCTTTCTTTTCATCCTCTCCCAAAAGGACTGAAGTACTTGATGAAATTGTTAAAAGAAGACTTCCCAGAGCACCTTCAACATGGTGGAATTTCAACATCCAGACAGTGAATGTGGTCTATGAGCATATACAATCTGGAGATTTTGATGCCGGTGGTGTCTGTGAGGCCACGGGATTTCTTCACATGCTGGAAGAAGACATGCAGTTCCTCTTCTTCTTTGGTTTGTTTCATAATTTCATACCCCATGTTGATATCCTATACCAGCAACTCCAGAAATGGAAGATAGACTCTGTGGCTGTTCAGAGCACTACTACAGCCTTCATTAAAAGCATTAGTGGAGTGAGAAACTCCATTGAAAATGTGTGCTCAGAGTTGCCTGATCAGTCTCAGCTCCCCAGAGACAGAACCATGGATTCCCTGAAACAAATGGCAATGGAAGTCTGTGATGACATCATCTCCCATGGAAAGGAACAATTTGCATTCACTAAGCATTTGGTGAGTGCAACATTGGTACAAGGAGATTTGTTTGCAGATCAGGGGAAACGCTTTCCACTGAAAGCATTATCCAAGGCAGTGGAAGCCTAGTGCTGCAGAAAGACAGATTAAGGACTGAGCTCTCTGTTTTGTATGAGCAAAAAGGTTGAATGGTGGGAAGGATGCCTTAGGATTACATCACAAATCGCTTGAGAACAATTTGCAGGAGTGCTTTTCCGAGACAGTGAAACTACTGAGGGTTGTTGTGATGATGCCCATTACCTCAGTGGTAGCAGAGCGATCTTTCTCCACTCTACGAAGAACAAAGACTTTTCTACATAACACAATGTCTGAAGACAGGCTGAAAGCATTGGAGATGCTGTCAGTACAGAAGAGAATGATCAGGGAAATTCCTGACTTCAATCATAGGACAATTGAACTGTTTACTGCACATAAATATCGCCAGGCAGATTTTGTATATAAATGGTGGATCTATGTGTGGTTTGGTTCTTTTGGTATTTTGTTTGGTACTGCTGCTTCTGATAGTTACCATTTGCTGCAATTTGTCATTTCAGGTCTAGATACCTGTAGATATCCCTGGTTTTTCTTTTCATCATTCTGACACGGTCACAGGGAGTGCCCAGAGTGGGACTGAGACTGGAGAGGAACTGGGCTGCTGGCATTTTAAGGACACTAACTGCAGAGACAATTCCCCTCACCCCAAACATACCTACATAAAGGGTGAGGGGCCATTTGTCTTGTTTTTAATGGGGGCTTGTTTTGATTGGTTTGTGAAACCCCCTGGGTTTTGCCTGCCTCACAGTGTGGTCAGTAAACTGGTTGCTTTTAGTTTGAGCTTTGCCTGGTGGTTTTAAGCAATTTGTCACACTCTTTGTCCAGGTAGAGTTCATGTTAGTTAAAATAGGTATTAGATCGTTTGTGAAGACATCTGCTTAAGAGATAAATGTAACCCTGCCTAAGGGCTGGGTGTGATCAGTGTAGGGTTTATGTCTCAGGATGTAGGGTTCTTACGGTGCCTGAGGTAACCCTTAATGCGGCCCTGGATCTGCCACATCTTTCTAATGCCTTGGGTGCTGATGGGAGGCCATCAGCACCTCCCCTACCCAGAAGCATACACTGTTGGGGGGAGGGAGAGATGACATTAGATTACTGTTCAAATGGGCTAGAAATCTGAGAGTGCCTCAGGCAGTCTTGAGTTGTTGTTGTTGTTGGTAGTTACTTATTGTTGGTTAAAACTGGACCCAGTTTGCAAGAGGGTGGAGGAGTTCCCATCTCCCCAGTTAAATCTGAATTTGGCAATAGAGTGCAGCCATTAAAACCCACTGCTGTGTCCTTGTCTCTTTCTGGGATGCGGCGACAAAGTAGAGCAGCTTATTTCTGCACCTGGGCAAAGACTGCAAGGTAGAAAAACCAGAAGAGAAGAAAGGCTGTGGCTGTTGTCTGGTGAGTTTGGATGGGAGGATGGGGAGAGGGCTGTGAAGAAACATGTTCTCTCAGGCAGGATTTTGGAAGGCCTGCCTATTGGGCTCAGTGGAAGCCTGACCAGCCTGGCTGAGGAGCCAGCATAGATAGGGTTGCCATCAGGCCCGGACTTAGGGGCAGGCCGTTTGCCTGCTAGTAGCGCTGCTCCAGCAGTAGCCGATGGGACTGGCAGATAAAGCTGTTTGTTTACAAACAACTCCTCCCCATGTGAGTGATCAGAAGGTTGTTGCCTTGTAAAGAAGGTTCTTAAATGGCTCCCATTCTCACAACTGGGTTGTGCATGCTCACCCTATTCAAATAATAGACCATGGCCCTTTTTACACAGATGCTCTAACACCCATTATACATGTTGCAGGGCACCACTGCAGCCAATCACCACGGGCCCTGTACACATGATGCCTCCACCCAGTTCCTCTGGGTGGAGATGGGTGTTGGCCGGTGGGTGGGGAGCATTTCCCTGGGTGGAGATGGGTGGGGGCGTCTGTGTAAACGCCACTTTCGGTGGGTGTTGGTGAGTGTTTGCTCCCGGCCAACACCCATCTCCACCCACACCCACCCACGGAGCAACCGGCGGTGGCGTCCATTGCTCAGTACTCACTGCAACATCCTCCTCCCAGGGGCGGTGGCCAGAATAAATGTTTATGCTGTTCCACTTTTATGTTGTCACTGGGGGGGCGGGGGACACAGATATGCAAATTTTAGAGGACATTTATCAGAAATACAGGTTGCAGGGCTTCATTGGCTCTAATGCAGCCCTCCAACCAGTATTTCTCATATGTGTCCTCTAAAATTTGCATATCTGCCCCCCCCCTTGCCCCCCAGGGACTCTGAAAGACAGAGGGAGCCATGGGGTGGCAGCATAAGGAGGTGAAGTTGACATAGCAAAGCTTTACACTGCTGAAATTGACATGGCAAAGCTCCCCCACTGCCGGAACTGATGAGCAGAAAGCCCCACTGCTGAAATCCTCCTCATAGTTTTGTTAACATGTGTGGCTCTCCCTCGTAAAAATCTACCTCTTCTGTAGGGTGGCCTGATATGCACATTTTAGAGAGCACTTATGAGAAATGCAGGCTGCAGGGCTGCATTGGAACCAATGCAGCCCTGCAACCTGTATTTCTCATAAGTGTCCTCTTAAATTTGCATATCTGGCCACCCTACTCTTCTGTCAGGCTTTCCCTAGCTCCTCACCCCCACAGACTGCTCACCCTACTGTCCTCTCATTCAGGCTCCCCCATCAAGCACATGCACCTGTAATGTCTGGGCATCATGAATGTATTCATTGCAGGAGGGTGTGGGGTCGGGGTCAGTGGCTCTGGAGGAACTTCCAGGGGAGAGGCTTCAAACCTGAGCCCAGCCCGGTGTCGCTGCAAGGCACTGCTATTGCCGCCACTGTTTTCCACCTGGTGCGGGGGCTGGCTGGATTGGGGGCTTCCCCTCCCAAAAGACCCCAGACTCCAAACCCCCTGGAGACCATAATTGATTGCCCCCCTTCATTTCAGGAGGGTATGGGGGCGGGGTCAGTGACTGTGGAGGGATTTCCGGGAGAGAGGCTGCGAACCTGAGTCCAGTCTGTTTTTATTTGTAATCCACCTCGAACTGCTTGATTGCTGGAGCGGCAGGGTAAAAAAGTATAAAAATAAAATAAATTTAAAAAAATAAATACATACATTCCTGTCTCTCCCTATATTCCCCTCTCCCTTGTCTTTCCGAGACTGTAAGCCTCTTGGGGCAGGAATCGATCAATCATCTAATTATTATGTCTCTAATTGTTCAGAGCCAAGTACATTGCTGGTGCTATCTCAATATTTAATAATAACAATAATAACCCACAAGAGAGCCACACATTAACTTTGTTACCAGGCGAAGCAGTATTATTAAATAATTTGTAACTATTTATTTTATTTATTTATTTCATTCGTCCAATTTTTTACCCCACCCTTCCCACAAAGGCTCAGGGTAGATTACAAATATATAAAAACAGATATAAACAAACGTGTAAAACAGTTAAAAACCTCTAACCCCTACTCCATTATTGGGGGAGATATCAGCAGTGCCCTTGTCATGGATGGACCATTACCTCCTGCAGACCTCCCTTCTGGCGTATGTCTGCCCCCGGATGGATGCGGGACCAATTCGTATGGTTCGCCCCCGGAGATTGATGGAACCAGAGCGGTTCCAGAGGGCTCTGGGGGAGATACCCTCTGATTTTGGCAGCTGTCTCATTGAAGACCCCGTGGCTTTCTGGAACACTTTGCTAACTGAGGCCATTGATCGGATGGCTCCTAGATGTCTGCTTCCCAGGCAACAGCACCGCAGGCCTCCTTGGTATTCAGAGGACCTACAGGTGCTGAAGCAAAATGGGCGGCAGTTGGAGCAATGGTGGCGCTGTTCTCGCACTGAAGCCGACAGATTGCAGCATAGAGCTAGTTTACAAGCCTATGTTGTGGCTATGAGGACAGCAAAAAAAGAGTTTCTTACTGCCCTCATAGCATCCGTTAAGTCCCGTTCAGCGGAGCTTTTCCGATGGTGTGGGTGTTGGTCAGTCTGGCCTCCCTCCACCTAGGAGTGGAGTCATCTACGGCTCGCTGTGCCATGTTTGTGGACTATTTTGCAGATAAAATCGCTCGTATTCACCACGACTTCGATGCTGCACTTATTACAGTAGGAGAGCCGGAGGTTATGGAAGCCCCATCTTGTCCAGTTTTATGGGATCAATTCCAGTTGGTGGTGCCTGCTGATGTGATCGGGGTCCTTGGGGTGGTTAGGGCCACTTCTTGTGAGTTAGACCCATGCCCGTCCTGGCTGGTGAAATCTTGCAGGGAGTCAATGGGGCCGTTGCTGGCGGGGGTGGTCAATGCCTCCCTCCGGGAGGGCAGAGTGCCGGGCTGCCTCAAGGAGGCAGTGGTGCAGCCTCTGCTCAAGAAACCATCACTTGACATTAACTCCCTTCCCAGCTATCGACCTGTCTCTAACCTTCCCTTTTTAGGGAAGGTTATTGAATGGGTAGTGGCCCAGTAGTGGCGGGGGCATCTGGACCTCATCAGTTTCCTTGATCCCTCCCAGTCAGGATTTCATCCGGGATATGGCACCAATGACTGTGCTCGTGGCTTTGGTGGATGACCTGCGCCGACAGTTAGACCGGGGTCGGTCGACCCTGTTGGTGTTGTTAGATCTTTCGACTGCATTTGATACCATTGACCATGAGACGTTGGTGACACGTCTGTGGGACTGTGCAGGAGTGAGCGGGACTGTTCTTGAATGGTTCTGCTCATTCCTAACAGGAAGAACTCAGCGAGTGGTACTCGGAGACTATTTTTCATTGTACCGAGACCTCTCGTGTGGTGTCCCGCAGGGTTCTGTCTTATCCCCTCTCCTGTTCAACGTGTATATGCAGCCACTCGGTGAGGTGATTAGGAGGTTCAGCGTGCGGTGTCATCAATATGCGGATGACACACAGCTGTACCTCTCTTTTACAACAGACCCAGCCCCTGCAGTCTTGGTGCTTACCCGGTGTCTGATGGCTGTGGAAGACTGGATGAAGGCCAACCAACTGAAGTTGAATCCTGACAAGACGGAGGTGATGCTGGTGGGTAAGGCAATGGAGGTAACGGCCCTTGTTGTGGACGGGGTCTGTCCCGCGTTGGTTCCCCAGGTGCGGAGTCTTGGGGTGCTCCTCAACGCGCAGCTCTGCCTGGATGTCCAGGTGGAGGCTGTGGTGAGGAGTGCCTTTCGCCAATTACATCTGGTGCGGCGGCTTTGGCCATATGTTTCAGACTTCACCCTCATCCATGTTTCATCACCTCTAGACTAGACTATGGTAACACACTCTACGTGGGGCTACCCAGGACAATGGCTCGGAGGCTGGAGCTAGTGCAGAATGCAGTGGCCCGTCTCTTGGTGGCATTGGGCCGCTGGGAGCACAGAACACTGGTGCTCTGTGCTCTGCGCTGGCTGCCAATAGCATTCCGGGCCCACTTCAAGGTGTTGGTTTTGACCTATAAAGCCCTAAACGGTCTAGGCCCTGCCTACCTGTGGGACTGCCTCACCCCCCCACCCCCACCCCCATTGCTGGATCAACCACTGCGGTCATCCGGGGGTGCCCTGCTCAAGGTCCCCTGAGTTTTCCAGGGGACCACGCAGGAGAGGGCATTCTCGGTGGCTGCGCCATGGCTGTGGAACTCCTTTCCGGTGGGGGTGCCGTTGGCTCCGGACCTCCCCTCTTTTCAGGAAGGTCCGGGAAGTTGGGAAGTTCAGGAAGTTGTAACACCTGACTGTTCCACCAGGCATTTGGTGGGGGAGAGGGGTGAAAGGGTGGAGGGTGGGGATGGGGGTGGGGCGGGATGGGGGTGCTAAATGTTGCCCTCCTTTTTGCAGTTTTAAAAAAATGTTTTATATTGAATTTTATTTGTGTTTTTTATGTTGTGGGAAGCTCCGGGCTGCCTGATGGCAGGAGGGGCAGGGTATTAAATTGAAATAAATAAATAAATAAACTCTCCAACCCTCTCCCTAAACCCCCATTCACCCACCCCACCGTATCCCAGCCTGCCAAACTTCTGTTGAAACATGAAGGTCTTATATCTCTTCTGAAAAATGAGCAGACTCGGGCTTAGGCAAACCTCCAAGGCAGGGAGTTCCATAACTGTGGAGCAGCCACTGAGAACGCCTCTCTGCGCGCCCTCGTTGTCCGAACCACATGGGCAGTTGGTACTTACAGGAGGGTGCTCTTGGATGACCTCAGAGGCCACATAAAGGGAAGAGATGGTCTTTCAGATACCTGGAGCCGAAGCCGTTTAAGGGCTTTATAGGTTAAAACCGGCACCGTGAATTGTGCCCGGAAAGCTATTGGCAGCCAGTGGAGACTCCAGAGCACCAGTGTAATGTGCTCCCGGTGACCCACCCCTGACAGAAGATGGGCTGCCGTGTTCTGCCCCAACTGCAGCTTCCAAAGTCATCAAGGGCAGCCTTTGAAGAGTACATTATTTGAAGATTGCAGTGGTATGAAAACCTGTCCCAACAACCTCGGGATTTCACAAGACAAACAGGGGAAGGAAAACAATGACTGTTGATTTTTACCTTGGAGGAACAAGAACTCTATGGTAGAACCCTCACTTAGAGCTGAAATGGGGAGTGTGTTTGCTCCCTGTGGGTAATGCCTGCATTTTTGGGTAGTCTATCAGGTGCCAGACAGTGTCCGAGTACTTAGTTGGATATCTAATTACCCCAAAATACCAGGGATTACTGGTAAAACGGTAAATCCATACAGGAATTGGGACAAAGTTAGAAAATTGGTACCAGAAGTCGGAGAATTTAGTGTTTCAGTAGGCTGGGGTAGCCCATCAGGCACTAACTGGGTACCAGTTAGTTCCAAACGTTACCTGTCCCACAGTTTCTACAGGTCCACCCGTTGTTGCAGATACTCGTTTCAGCTCTATGGCCACTGTCTTCTCTAATTCTCAGCTTGGAATTTCCAGCGTCTATACCTTTCTCTTACAGAAATTGGGGCTGAAACTCGCTCTTGCAAATCTCATCAAGAATGGGCCTCTCAATGAGATTTTTGGGATTGAGAATGAGTTAAGAATCAGCCATTATCAACATTTTTCTTACAAGAATCTTAAAAAAATAAAATAAATGCTCTGTGCATGTGGAAAATGGCCACCGTGGCTGTTCTGTGCATGCACAACCCTTTTCTAAGATGGCGCAGGCTGCATCGACGCCGTTTTGGAAAAGGGCAGCCGGTTCGGTGCATGTGCAGACCAACGGTACCTGCTGATGCGGCCCCCACCATCTTAGCCAAGGTCCACGCATGCACATGTAGAACAGCCGTTGTGGGCATTTTGCGCATGCACAGAGCTTTTAAAAAAAAAAAAAAAATCTTACAAGATCTCAAACTGTTAGTGAGAACTTTTCGAGATCTCACTGACGGTTCTTGATTCTGGCGAGAATCAAAACCAATTCTCAGTTCAGCCCTAATGGAAATCTTCCCAGTGAAGTTTTCTCAATTTCTGACAGTCACCTTGTTTCCCCTTTATTGGGAATCCCTCAACTTTCTTTGCTTTCACCTAGATCTCTATCTTGGCTAGGTCGCTCTACCCTGCCAGCGTAGCTGATAGGCCATCATATTTACTTAATTCTTCTGTTTGCGATATTTATTTGTTCTTTTTTCTTTCTGTCTCTCAGAGCTGGCTACTATCCCAGCCGCCCTAATCTAGCAAACAAGCTACTACAACTACATTCAAGGCACCGTTCCAAACAGATGTTTTCCAATTTCTGTTTGGATCATCCTGACTCATGCCCTTTAGGTCGTCAACTGGGCCTCCAGGCCTGCAACCCTTTTCTGTTGAACACAGAAGTCTAACCACAGGGAAAAGATTCAACAGAAAAGGGGAGCGACTAAAAGAATTGGGAGCCCTTCCCTCTCCAGAAGAAGTGCTGGTAGTAGCCAAGAATCCCAGAAACACAGGAAAGTGCCTCTTGCATGTGAGTGAATTTGGAAGGAAGAGTTCCCAAGGTGAAATGGGGACAGGGGTGCAAATGAAGAGCTTGCAGAAGGTCATTAAAATAGCTGGGCATAGAGACAACATGCTTGCCAAGTTTGGGATGCAGACAGACCCTCTAATTTTTGTGCCCTCATGACCAAGGGGAGGCAGGGGTAGGAGAGCCTCTTCACCCTGCCCTGCCCCCTTTCTGACATGTGGACGCCCCTTTCCAAGTATCACATCGCACTTCTGAGAGGGGTGTGGCCACATCAGAAATGGCTGTGGCAAAGGGAGTCCCTGCAGGTGTGTAGCTCGAATAGGTGCAGCCACACCAAGGCCCACAAGCCTGGGGGGGGTTGACATGCCTGTAGAATGAGTATGCACATTGGAGTAGTGACCCAGCAGGGCCCATTCCCACCTAGCTACGCCCCGGGGTCTCTGCCTCTCTTTTGCCGACGTAGCCATGCTCCTTTTCCGTGCATCATGACACCTGGCAGGGGCGAGGCCAGGTGCGTGTAACCATACCCTCTTGCACTCTCCTATCAGCGCTTATGATCCCAGCAGATGGATCCCCCATCTCTTCCGCTCTACTCCCTACCTGTTCCCTGGAAGCAGGAGGAGTGGGTGAAGCTGCTGCCGTTTGGTAACGGCTGAGGGAGTGGGTTTTGGGGCTCAAAGGAGTGCAACTATTCCCACCCCCATACACACACACACACACACACATACACTTTGGACTGTTCTTACTCCACTGGGTGTGCACCTAGATTGAAAAGACTTAAATAACCAGTTTTAAACTGAATCTGTTTTTTTAAAAGTGACTAATAAATGATAAAGAAAATCCATGCTGTCTTTAAATTTTACAGAGCAGTTTTCACTTGGTTCTTCTTCTAGTGGTTTGGTTACCACTGTAATATGCCATTAAAACAACCATTCCTGCTTTAAGGGAAACTGTGGACTGTGAGTACAGACATACAACGATCCACCCATGAGCCAGACACTGATTTCAGCATGCAGCTCTCCTCACAACCAGCCAGCCTCTAATTCATCTTGGGGATATCGTAATGCCCAGAGTAGCCTAAAGTCTGGTGGATAAAATGGCACTAAAAACTCCCTTGCACCTCAGTCTGGGATGCTGTCTCCTTTCTGTACTGAGACGCCCAGAGAGACACAGATTTAGCCCTTGAAAAAGCCAGCCAGGAGCCATAGAGTGAAGCAGGAAGGATTAGGAATGTACAGCTCACTGTACAATCTCTGTCCCATCTGCTCCAGGCCCCGTCTCCTCCAGTGCCAAGTGTCAGCTGCCTCCGCCAATGATAAGGGAGGAATAAGGTGCCCTCTAGCTGTCATGCTTTGATTCGATGACCCTTGAAATCCCTCCCACCCCTACAGTTCTTTGAACCCCATCCCCAGCTTGCCCAGTGCTCCATGCTGGGGCAAGCGGGGAGCACTGCTTCAACAGCCGTGATTATTGCCCATAGCTTCACTTGCACCCAGAGCTGGTTGGGATGACCCTCTGCTCGCCTCCCAGTGCCAGGGGACACCACTGCACCAGGGAGCTTGGGCCCCTGAGGCTCATAGATCCTAGTGCCAGGGCCAACCTTAGAATTTTCAGGACCCAGGGGAAAAATAAAATGTGGGATCCTTGGTGGCCCCACCCTGTGATCCCAACCCCCTTGGAGACACCCTGTGTGGGGCCCTCAAGGTGGTTGTGCTTGGGACCCCAGTGAGAGGAAGTGGGGGCCCTAAACCCTGCCTTGGTGAAAATGGGCCCCCCCACAAGGAGGAAAAATAGCAGGGCCTGGGGCCTATGGTAAGGACAGTCCTGCCTTGTGCAGCTGCATTGCCTGTTCATATTTTAGTTATTCCTCTGCTTGCAAAACTACAAATGTCACTGCCGTGAAATCCCCCATTGTCTGAATCGCTGTCTCTTGGGGTGGTGCAATACACAGACGCAGCGTACAGCTGTGTCGACACACATTCAGCCTTTCTGTTTCCTCTAAAGACGCCCACGATCTGTCTGCAGTCATTGTTAACATTGCCTTACTGAACTCTCCTCTTTGAAGTGGGCAGTGATTGCAACGAGTGACCAACAGGGGTCAGCACACAGTAGGAGGGAAATGGTTAACAGCAGCTTTCAAACTGCTGTGCGTTTGTTCTCCCCAGTGTCACAGAAGATACAGCAAGAGAGAATGGGCCTAAATTGCAACAATACAGATTGCAGTTAGATATTAGGAAACCTGTTGGTCCAATAAAAGATATCACTGTACTATTTTGTCTCTGTTGCCTAGGTAAAATTTGTAAATGTACGAACTGTTGGCCAATGGAATGAATCCTTCAGGGACATTATGGAATCTGCCATCTTGAATGCTTTCAAAACCTGGCTGGACAGTGGACACACATCTGTCTGCCATGGCTAGGGCTTCCATGAGAACATTTTTAGAGAACACTTGTGAGAGATACAGGTTGCAGGGCTGCATTAGAGCCAGTGCAGCCCTGCAACCTGTATCTCTCATTCATCCTCTAAAACGTGCCTAGCTAGTAATCCTGTGCAATGGTGTCCACAGCTGCTATCCTGCCTTGGAACGGGGGTTGGACTAGATGACCCTTAAGGTCCCCATTCCAACCCTATAATTCTATCCAATCCAAGTCCTTATCCTTGTGCTCTCTCTGTTGCGTGGCTCTGTATACAGATTGGGGTTTACTGGTGTCGTTCCCTCTCTTTAACATACCTCCCCAACAGTCCCTCTCTGGGTGCTAAATTCCACTGCCCCCCCCCCCCCTTTCAGAAAGGAGAAAGAGAGAGACTAGTATTCAAGCCTCAGGCACCTCTTTCCTGGTTCTTTTCCAGGAAAAGCCCTTGAGAGGGCGATTGGGAGAGGACGGAATGCCCAGAATGAGAAGCAGGAACGCTTCTCTTCCTCTTTCTACGCTTGGAATGCTCGGCGAAGGGTGCGAGAGGGTGCAGCTTATTTGTGGAGGGTGGGGCTTGTCCCTCTTTGCCACCAGAAATCTTGGGAGGCGAGGCACGCTTTAACCGTGTCTTTTGCTTAAAGAGGCTGGGATTTGTTTGTGAGGGCTGCGTGGAGAGTTAGTGGCTGCTACAGAGCATGAGCTTGAGCTCTGAGCCCAGGGTGGCCCTGTGCAGCCTGTGCAGATGGATATCCCCGTCCCTTGCAGGGAATCTGGCTGAGGTCAGGATCAGCAAAGGGAGAGCTGATTGGCTGAGGTGCCCCATATTCCTTGTTGGCGAGGTCAGTCCAGTTGCATGTATGAGTTGCTCTCATATGAACAGGGTTGTAACTTGCTAGTGTCACCTTTTGCAATAATTTGACCCTGAGACGCCCTGTGACAGGGCTTGAATTATAAGGAAAAAGGTAGGGGGGTCTCAAATTGCAAGATGGGACAACTCCAGATATGCATCCTCCCCTCTCCACTACTCCCAAGTCCACAGAGCCTCCCCCTCACTAACTAGGTTGTGGTTTTTTGCCCTTTGGCCTGAGCAGTTCCTAGCTGCTCAACCCCACCGTCAGAGCAGAAATGAGCTGAGTAGGCCCTGCCTCCCGTCCCACACAATGACCTCAGAGGCTCGCCAGGGCCTCCCTGACTGCCGACACCCTTGGCAAGATACCTGTTGGCATGAGCTCCTGGCAATTGCCCATTCTTGCTTTCTTCTAAGGCAATACGGTTCAAGGGCATCCCGGTTGCTCTGGCAAACACTCTGGAAGGCTTGCAAGGAAGGGAGCGAGTGGGGCACCGCCTGCAAGAATCGGTAAGTGACTCAAGTGAGAGGCAAAATTCGGAACCTGTTGGTTGTCCACATTGCAACACTCCTTCACCATGGCCTGGCAGAGAATAGGATGGGCCTCACCATAGGCGTGGAAATGGGGAGGTGTAGGGGACACTTCCTTCATGGGGGCCCAAACCTAAGAAGATGACCATTTCCTGCACCAGTAGTTCTCAATCAGAGGATCAGGAGCAAATAATAGCAATGCTGTTGCCACCATTTTGGTTAAGGGCAGCTGCCATTTGTGCATGCACAATGATTTATTTTCTTCCTTACCAAGAACTTGGTGAATCAGTCCTGCCTCTCTGCTTATGAACTCAGAACTGGGATTTCGATGGGAATGCTCACTTTTGTGAGCTCTCATTTCAGTCCTCATCGGGATCCTCATGGGTCCCAGAAGGGTCTTAGTGGGTCCTGGGAGAGGCAGGAGTGGCCTAAGGGCCCAAAAAGCCCTGGTGTTGCTGTGTCATGTCCCCTGCCATGTCCCCTCCTGCCACTTGTTCTAGTTGCCTTCTCATAGAGTCAAAAGGCTGGAAGTTACATCAAGGGTCATCTAGTCCAGCCCCCTACACCACTACAGCACCTGCCACACCCCAACCATCCACACAGAGAAATCCCACCAATAACTACAAGTAGAGGCTGGGACCAACCGAGCACTCTGATGCCTGAAATAACAGGAGATTTTAGAAACAGAGGATCCAGATGTTCCAAACAGGTGAGCTACGCCCACGTGACAGGGGGCGGTGAAAAACCCTCCGAGTCAACCACAAGTCTGCCCAGAAGGAAAATTCCTTCCTGATCCCAAATATGGCAATCAGTTATACCCTGAGCGGGGAGAGGAGAAGAGAGAAGTGGCTTCCTTGCCTCTCTGGCTTCTGCTTCTGCTTCTGCTTCCTGCTGCTTTTGGTCACACCACATCCCAGCCCCCCTTGCTGCTGCTGCTGCCACTGCCAGGATCAACCCCTTCCCCCGAAAGTTGCTGCCCAGCCACTCCTGGTTCTGGTTGGGTTTTTTTGTTTGTTTTTTAAGGTGGATCCCAGATTATTATTTTTTTAAAGTATTTTGGTGGGTCTTGCCCACAAAGAGATTGAGAGCCGCCACCCTGCAATATTCTGCTTCCCATCAACATTGAAATGTCATAGCTGTTGGTAGGGTTGCCAGATATGCAAATTTTAGAGGACACAAGAGAAATACAGGCTGCAGGGCTGCATTGAAGCCAAAGCAGCCCTGCAACCTGTATTTCTTATGTGTCCTCTAAAATTTGCATATCTGGCCACCCTAGCTTCTGGGGATGTGGGCAGAGTTGCTACCACTGGGTGACAGATTGAGGGCCTAAGGGGGTGCCCCTCTTTGTTCTACTTGGAGTGTTGCTGCTCTGCTGTGCATTCAATTATGTTGCTACTGCAGGGAAAAATTTTGAACTGCAAGCCAGACAGAGCCAAGGGGCATGTTTACACGAGATGCAGGCGTGCGAGTTTCCCAGTAAATGTGGTAATTACATGCTTGTGTAAATGCCTCTCATACAAGCTGTCTGGGAAAACTCCCGGATTAGTAAAACCTTGATATCAAGGTTTTAAATTTCCGGCAAGACTCACACAACTGTCATAGNGCTTTCCCTAGCTCCTCACCCCCACAGACTGCTCACCCTACTGTCCTCTCATTCAGGCTCCCCCATCAAGCACATGCACCTGTAATGTCTGGGCATCATGAATGTATTCATTGCAGGAGGGTGTGGGGTCGGGGTCAGTGGCTCTGGAGGAACTTCCAGGGGAGAGGCTTCAAACCTGAGCCCAGCCCGGTGTCGCTGCAAGGCACTGCTATTGCCGCCACTGTTTTCCACCTGGTGCGGGGGCTGGCTGGATTGGGGGCTTCCCCTCCCAAAAGACCCCAGACTCCAAACCCCCTGGAGACCATAATTGATTGCCCCCCTTCATTTCAGGAGGGTATGGGGGCGGGGTCAGTGACTGTGGAGGGATTTCCGGGAGAGAGGCTTCGAACCTGAGTCCAGTCTGTTTTTATTTGTAATCCACCTCGAACTGCTTGATTGCTGGAGCGGCGGGGTAAAAAAGTATAAAAATAAAATAAATTTAAAAAAAATAAATACATACATTCCTGTCTCTCCCTATGTTCCCCTCTCCCTTGTCTTTCCGAGACTGTAAGCCTCTTGGGGCAGGAATCGATCAATCATCTAATTATTATGTCTCTAATTGTTCAGAGCCAAGTACATTGCTGGTGCTATCTCAATATTTAATAATAACAATAATAACCCACAAGAGAGCCACACATTAACTTTGTTACCAGGCGAAGCAGTATTATTAAATAATTTGTAACTATTTATTTTATTTATTTATTTCATTCGTCCAATTTTTTACCCCACCCTTCCCACAAAGGCTCAGGGTAGATTACAAATATATAAAAACAAATATAAACAAACGTGTAAAACAGTTAAAAACCTCTAACCCCTACTCCATTATTGGGGGAGATATCAGCAGTGCCCTTGTCATGGATGGACCATTACCTCCTGCAGACCTCCCTTCTGGCGTATGTCTGCCCCCGGATGGATGCGGGACCAATTCGTATGGTTCGCCCCCGGAGATTGATGGAACCAGAGCGGTTCCAGAGGGCTCTGGGGGAGATACCCTCTGATTTTGGCAGCTGTCTCATTGAAGACCCCGTGGCTTTCTGGAACACTTTGCTAACTGAGGCCATTGATCGGATGGCTCCTAGATGTCTGCTTCCCAGGCAACAGCACCGCAGGCCTCCTTGGTATTCAGAGGACCTACAGGTGCTGAAGCAAAATGGGCGGCAGTTGGAGCAATGGTGGCGCTGTTCTCGCACTGAAGCCGACAGATTGCAGCATAGAGCTAGTTTACAAGCCTATGTTGTGGCTATGAGGACAGCAAAAAAAGAGTTTCTTACTGCCCTCATAGCATCCGTTAAGTCCCGTTCAGCGGAGCTTTTCCGATGGTGTGGGTGTTGGTCAGTCTGGCCTCCCTCCACCTAGGAGTGGAGTCATCTACGGCTCGCTGTGCCATGTTTGTGGACTATTTTGCAGATAAAATCGCTCGTATTCACCACGACTTCGATGCTGCACTTATTACAGTAGGAGAGCCGGAGGTTATGGAAGCCCCATCTTGTCCAGTTTTATGGGATCAATTCCAGTTGGTGGTGCCTGCTGATGTGATCGGGGTCCTTGGGGTGGTTAGGGCCACTTCTTGTGAGTTAGACCCATGCCCGTCCTGGCTGGTGAAATCTTGCAGGGAGTCAATGGGGCCGTTGCTGGCGGGGGTGGTCAATGCCTCCCTCCGGGAGGGCAGAGTGCCGGGCTGCCTCAAGGAGGCAGTGGTGCAGCCTCTGCTCAAGAAACCATCACTTGACATTAACTCCCTTCCCAGCTATCGACCTGTCTCTAACCTTCCCTTTTTAGGGAAGGTTATTGAATGGGTAGTGGCCCAGTAGTGGCGGGGGCATCTGGACCTCATCAGTTTCCTTGATCCCTCCCAGTCAGGATTTCATCCGGGATATGGCACCAATGACTGTGCTCGTGGCTTTGGTGGATGACCTGCGCCGACAGTTAGACCGGGGTCGGTCGACCCTGTTGGTGTTGTTAGATCTTTCGACTGCATTTGATACCATTGACCATGAGACGTTGGTGACACGTCTGTGGGACTGTGCAGGAGTGAGCGGGACTGTTCTTGAATGGTTCTGCTCATTCCTAACAGGAAGAACTCAGCGAGTGGTACTCGGAGACTATTTTTCATTGTACCGAGACCTCTCGTGTGGTGTCCCGCAGGGTTCTGTCTTATCCCCTCTCCTGTTCAACGTGTATATGCAGCCACTCGGTGAGGTGATTAGGAGGTTCAGCNTGGTAATTACATGCTTGTGTAAATGCCTCTCATACAAGCTGTCTGGGAAAACTCCCGGATTAGTAAAACCTTGATATCAAGGTTTTAAATTTCCGGCAAGACTCACACAACTGTCATAGTATTCACATCCAAATGCCAAGTCGCGCAAGATCACCACCATGTTGGCTGCACTCTCCCCAGCTGCCTTAACAAGCAGCTGATGGGGAGAGGGGGTCCAGAGGGGTGCTTCTCCAGCCCCCTCCCCTCATCAGTTGTTTGTTGAGGCAGCTGGGGAAGAGTGCACACACCTCTCCAGACCCCCTCATCATTATCACACAAGCGGGCTGCTTGTTTAAAGGCCTGCTAGCTCATGTGTCTGATGGATCGCGTGACTCTTTTAAATCCAGAAATCCCCCCCCCCCAATCTAAAAACACCCAAGAGGATGTCTATCTAGCAGCTTTATGGTTACGTGGCCCATGCCAGAGGCCTATTGACCCATAAGCAGATAGGCCTCACTGTCTAGCTAGTCTAGGGTGCTCCACTGTCATTTCTATAGGGATGACAAATCCTGCAAAACTCCAGTCCATGGAAGATATTGCTAGCCCTGCCACTGAAAAGACCAGTGAAGAGACACCCCTCTTATCCCTTAGCCCCTGTAGGGGTTTCTGCTCCTCCCTACACTGTTCATCCACTTGGGGTTCTAGCTACCAAGCTTAAAGAGTGGGAGGCTCTGGTGAAGGGCTTGCTTTAAGCCCCTTCTTCCTCCCTCCCCATAATTTGAGCACTGACCACAGGAGAAATGCCTGGTCAACCCCGCTGTAGGGTATTTGATCAAAGTGTCCCAGGAAAGGTCTAGCATGAACATGGATCACACAGGAAATTTCATTGCTGTGGTCAATGTTTCAGGAATTGCTGTCTGGCAAGAGAAAACAGAATAGAAACCCTTTGCGGACCTTCGCTACTGGGGCTGGGATCTTAAATTCAAGATCCTGGTGTTGACCTACAAAGCCCCCGAGATCAGAAAGGCTTATGCTCCATCACAGAGCCTGCCGTGAGCTGGGAGTGCCCTCCTGTGGGCATGCAGAGAGGCGTTCTTGGAGGTTACCTCAGCATTGCAGAGCTCCCTTTCCCTGGAGGTTCATCAAAGCCCCAAGCATGAGCATCTTCCAGAGGCAATACAAGACTTTTCTGTTTGGCCAAGCATGTGGCAGGCAGGGATAGGGGGTTGGGTGTAAGGATGAGGGGGTTATTATATTATTAACATTAAAACATATTGTTTTATTTATTTATTATGGTTTCCCAGGTCCAAATCCAGCATCTTATTCACCACACCACACTGGCTCTCTATAGCTTCTACACCTTCTCCAAAGTTTAAGGATGGATACAACTTTGGAGAAGGTGTAGAAGCTGTAGAGAGCCAGTGTGGTGTAGTGGATACGCTGCTGGATTTGGACCTGGGAAACCAGTGTTCAAATCCTGCCGTAGCTGTGAACTCACTGAGTGATCTTGGACAAGTCAAAACCTTTCAGCCTCCATCTAAAATGGGAATGTGTGTGTGTATCCATCTCTCCCTGTGTTCCCCTTGTCCAAAGATTGCAAGCCTGCTTGGCAGGGACTGGTCTCCAAAATCTAGGACTCTAAAGTGCTGTGTGTGATAAGCAGTGATAAGCAGTAGTAGTAGGAAATAAATCAAATAGCACGCATTAAGATCAGTGGGGCTCCACACTGGCTCAAGGGTGAGACTGCAGCTGGGGGGAATATGCCCTGCATTCCAGATTATAGAACTGGGTTAAAAAAATAAGATCTTTACAAACAACCCACCCCTTCATTCCATTTCTTTGCTGCTGGTTTTTGAGACCAGGCTATATTTGCAAGTTTTTCATCCTCCACAGAAGTCTAGAAATTTACATGGTTTGGGCTCTATATACCTAAGAAATCATCTCCTCCCCTGTTCTCCATTGTAGTCCTTGAGGTCAGCAACAAATGATCTCTTGGAAGTTCTATTGTGCACCAAGACCATACAGCAAGGGCACAGTCACGATCCATCCCACCACCTCACCACTTACTTGCAGGATCAGGACCTCTGCCATGCCTCCTCTGTGTTGGGAGTCCACAACAGCCAAACACTCCTCCTACTACTTATCATTTCTAAAGCACTACAAACACACCGCCTCAGGTTCCACCCGTGCTCATTTGTTCACCATCACCGCCATATTCACAAGTCTGTCATTCAACAACTATGTTTGTCAAAGGGCTCCCAGTGGTGGTTTTCCGCGTTGGGAAATAGTGTTGCTATAAGTATGTAAGATGGAATTTTATCTATTATTTTATTGTTCCAATTAAAGGTGGAGACAAACAATTGCAATTTCCTTGCAAGGGGTACTGAATATGGAGGGGCTCCCTCTGTGTATGTATCGCCCGATCCTGACTCCCTATATTTAATATTTTATTACTCTCAGGGGTCAAGTGCTGCCCACACAAGCCCTGGGAAGGGTAAGGCAAATTTTAAGAGGTTTTAACATTTTCCAAGTGCCTGGTTTACCCTGTTTTGTTCTTTTAACACTAATACCATGGCATCTTGGCATTTTATGTGATATTGTATTTTGATATGCATGTTTAGAAGATGTAATTATCTTCCTTTAGGCCATCTAGACCATCTTGGCCTGATATATATATTTGTTTTGCTGTATCTATTTATATTTTGTTGTTAAGACAATAAACTATTTTAAACTTGAAAACATTTGTTCACCCTTCGCCATGCTTCCAGTTCAATGTGCATACAGTGTTCACAGTCCAATATACATACAAGCCTCCACTCTGGTATCCCTGCTCCCGTGGGCCTTGTAGCCTGGGTTCATTCCCTCTTGGACTGGGCTGCAATCCCTGGGCTCTCCCAGGCCCGGACTTAGGGGCAGGCCCCCTAGGCCCAGGCCTTGGGCGGCATTTTCTGGGGGGCAGCAGTCCTGGCGCCAGCTCTGTCCCGCTCCGTTTTTGTCTTTCTCCCTGCACAGCCAAGGCTGAAGCCCGCAGGCCTGCTGCCATTCCTCACTTGCCTCTGCCGAAGCCTGCTAGTAGTGCTGGAGTAGCAGCAGCAGCATCAGGACACCAATTCAAGCTGTTTGTTTACAAACAACTCCTCCCCACAGAAGGTTGTTGCCTTGTAAAGAAGGTTCTTCGAAATAGCTCCAAACATTCTCACAATTGGGTTGTGCATGCTCACCCTATTCAAATAATAGACCACGTGATGGTCTCAAGCTCCTCTACTATAAAAAGCACTCTCCCCCTCAGAATGACCGTTCCTTCCAACCCTTTCTAAGAATATAAGAAAACAATTCCATGCAGGGCTGGAAGGGTGGGTGTTGTGAGAATGTTTGGTGCCATCTCGTGGAATCTTGTTTACAAGGTAGCAACCTTCTGTTCTTCTTCGAGTGGCTCCTCACATCCTATTTTTACATGGCTTCGCTGGGTGGGGGGGTCCATGGGTGCGCTGGTGCGTGAGCGGGGTGTGCACATGGCCGCACACACATCCCCACTCCCCCCCGCCCCCTGCTCATCCGCACCCACTGAGCAACCTCCATTTCCCCCGGTTGCTCCGTGCGTGGGGACAAGCGTGGGGTGAGTGGGGATGCGTGTCAGGGAGTAACCGCAGGCGCGTGCACCGTATCATTCACACGGAGCTCCCCCACCCAAGAACACACAGCGTGGGGGCGGGTCTTGGCTTGGGGGCAGCAACCTGAGAAGGGCCTAGGGGCGCAAAATCCCTAAGTCCGGCCCTGGGCTCTCCTTCTGCCTAGATTATCTCCTTTTAGAATCCTGGGGAGCAGGGGAGGGGTGGGCAGGTGCAGACTGATCCAGCTCTAAGCCGTCTCCTTTTTATTATATCTACTGCTGCTCATCGCCCCCAATCCAGTCTCTCATCTCCCCTTCTTCCTATTACTATTGTCCATTTTTTTTCACCTACTTTACTTTCAGTTCTGGCTCCCCTTTCTATTGCATATCTCTGTGTTCTCATCTTCCCCATCCTCCTTCTGTTACTATGGTTCATATATCACCCACTTTGCTTTGGCTCTCACTTTGTCTCCATGTTGTACCACACCCCTTGCCTATCTCTCCCCTCTTCTGTTACATTATGCTTTACATGCTTTTACGCTTCTGTTACATTATCTTCACTTCTGACTCCTACTTTGCCTGAGGAAGGACCCTGTAAGGTCCAAAAGCTTGCACATTTCCACCAACAACAGTTGCTCCAATGAAAGATCCTTGGCTCCACCTCTGTCATTCAGGACCAACAGGGCAACCACACTCTCTAAAACCCCTCTAAGGGATGGAGCTTAGAGTGAGGCACGGGCTGACCTGAAAGAGCCAGTACCCGTGTATCACAGGCACATGGATACAGAGAGGTGTTCTTGGTGGCTGCTGCACTTTGGAACCCATTTTGCTAGTGCAGGGGCATAGATACTACTAATAATAATAATAAAAAATAAATACATTTTATTTTTAGATTGCTCCACCACTAAATGGTGCTCAGAGTGCTTTACAAGATGAAAATACAATATATAAAATCCATTTAAAAGATCAATGCTATAAAAGCCATTAAAAGGGGGAAGGAAATGGGGAGGACAGTGTAAGAGGAACCAGCAGTAGATCCTAAATGCACCTGGAGAAAGTCTTTATTTATTTGTTCAATTTTTACCCACTCCTTCCCACAAGGGCTCAGGGGGTGGCTAAGAAACGTATATAAACACACAAACATGTAAAATAGTTTAAACAAAACCTAACCACCGCTACCCTGCAACCCTTCCCTAACCCCTCCACCCACCCTCATCCGCCCCCACAGCCCCACCCAGAAACCCACCCAAACCCCACCTAGCCCTGCCTGCCAAATGCCTTTCCAAATAGAAACATTTTTCACCTCCTCTGAAAGATAGCCGGGCTCTTGAGGCACTTTTTAAAGGGAAGGGAAGGAGGGAGGAACTAAGGCAGGTGTCTGGAAGGAGCAGGTCTCACACACTGAAGGGCCCACCACCATAGCAAAGGCCTGATTGCCCACCAACTTAAGACAAGATGGCTAGATCCCCAAACAGCAGGTGGTTTCTAAGTGAAGAGAACCGTCCGTGTGAGGCTCCGGCAGCAGGTCCCGAACAAAGCCAGATCCTCCAGCCCAGGATCTATTTCTGGTCTCCAATCACCCACTCTCTGGATCCAGAGGCTTCCCCCACCCCTGCTCTCACAGGCCATGAGCCACCAGCGGCACATCAGCCACTGACGAGCTGCAGACAGAGTGCTTCTGGGGTGGCATGCAGCTCTGTATGTAGGAGACTGCACCCCTGCCTACTTAGATGGGCACATCCCACTCCATGGAGCGCCCTGCAGAGGCACTGATCCAGTCCCTGGCAGGACAAAGGTTTCCCGGCCTTGCACAGTGCACAAGAGGTTGATCACGGCCAAAAGCCTGAGCATTTTCTGGAGGTGATGTAAGACCTTTTTATAGGATTTGGGAGGGAGATTTGTATATTATTATATTGCAATATGTTTAATGCATTTTATTTAGTATTTTACTGATTTTTATATGTGGATTTATATAGTTACCTGCCTTGAGCCTTTAGCATAGGGCAGGATACAGATTTTAATAAATGAAATATTTGCACTGAAAGCCCAAATTCCCCCATGAACCCTTCTGACTGAGAGTTTTCAAAACCCCTAATAAACTGAAGAGAGCTGGCAGCCCTGCCCCCAGAAAGTTGCCTTATATGTTTTTTCTCAACTGCATCTATATCAGAGCTGGGCATAATGTTCTGTGGTTCCATGCAACAATGTAAACCTTGGACACGAAGGATATTTATTTACAAGGTTTCCATCTGCCTCCTCTGTTCTGCACCTCCTGGTTTCTAGATAGACAAGGAGAGGCCTGCAGAAATAAATGCAGGCAACATTATCAATAAGGAAATACTAGAATCCGGTGTTGCTCTCATTGTGTTTGGCAAGGTTTGTTGCAGTCAGCGAGATCTTTACCAATAACTTCAACAGTCCCCAGAGTAGAGCGTGAAACAGCTGTCCTGGGGTGAATAGGAGGTAGGTATACATCCCTCCCTCCCAACAGTCCCTGTTTAGGAGGGACAGTGCCTCTTTGGGTGCTAAATCCCACTCTCCCTCTTTGGGGGTGGGGGAGACAGAGCCAATATTTATCCTTCAGACCCCTCTTTCCTGGTTGTCTCCCAGGACAAGCAGTTGAGAAGACAATGGGGAGATGATGGAATGACAAGAGACTAAGGGTGATTTCAGACGTTACGGCCACCCGAAGTGACCGCGGGCTGTGGTGTGGTTCGGACCACGGGCGGGGGTCAAGGGGTGGGCAAACAGACATTCCCCCCGTCCCCCTCACCAGTGGGGAACGAGACACCACGGCCTGCGGTCAATTTGGGCGGCCGTAACGTCTGTTGGCTCACCCTACCGTGGAGGGGCCAGGGCTGTGCAGCGTTGCATACAGCCT
Source organism: Sphenodon punctatus (assembly GCA_003113815.1). NCBI lineage: Eukaryota > Metazoa > Chordata > Lepidosauria > Sphenodontia > Sphenodontidae > Sphenodon > Sphenodon punctatus. The sequence goes on from QEPC01001401.1 coordinate 50,798, forward strand.
CACGGTCCCACCCCCTGCACGCTGCCATCGGCCTGCCCCCCCCAGCGTGACGGGCAGGAAGTGCAGCCTATCCGGCCGCCCGGGACCAGGAAGGCGAACCCCGACCATGGTGAAGGGTGAGTAAACAGACGTGACGAACCCTTCACCACGGCCGTGGTGGCCTTTGACCAGGGTAGCGGTGGTTAGGTTTTGTTTAAACTTCGTTACCTCCGGGTGGTGAGAGGTAACGAAGTGTGGTCAATGCAAACGCGAGTCGCGTTTGACTGTGGTGAACATCTGGCGGGTGGCAAACAGACGTTCACCGCAGTTCACCGCGGCCCGCGTTTGACTGTGGTCATGGTGGGGTGAATATTCACCCCATCACATCTGAAATCACCCTAAGTGGGATGGGAAGCAAGAGATCCTTTGAATGTTGAGAGGGGGGGGGTGTGAGTGAATATGTTGATTCCTTTGAGCGGATTGAATCAGACTGCTAAATGCAGTGCTGCTATTAGCTAATTTGGTGAAAGACTTGTCCAGGTTTATATTGGGCAGCTTAAGCTTGCTGATTACATTAAGGACTTGGGAAGTCTTAGGATGTTAGACTGGCATGTTGGGGTGGGTGAGTGATCTTGCCAGGTGGGTGGGGGGAGGGGGACATTCTCCAGGTGAAAGGAAGATGGGCTATAGCTAGAGTTGCCACCTAGGCAAATTTTAAGGGACTCTTATGAAAAATACATGTTGCAGAGCCTGCATCGGTGCCTAATGAAACATGTATTTTTAATAAGTATTCCTTAAACATTTGCCTAGGTGGCAAGCCTACTCTTGGGACAGGTGCAGCTGCGGGACTCCAGCTCCCCCCTACAGGTTGCTATAAGCAAAATGGTGTTCAGTTATCCTCCCTGATCACTGAAAATAGGACCAGAGGTAATGGGTTCACATTAAAGGAGAAAAAGATTTAGCCAAAACATTAGGAAGAATTTTCTAAGTACCAAAACATTTGGGCAGTAGAATAATTTGCCAAGGGAGGCTGTAGAGGCCCCATCTCTGGAGGGCTTTAAAATGACATTGGGTAGACATCACTCGAGGATGGTGTAGGGCAGATCTGAGGATGCTGCTTAATGGCAGGGACTGGACTAGATACCCTTTGGGGTACCTCCCAGCTCTATGATTTTATGGTTCTGTGATAAGAGGAGACCCATTAGCACCAGCATCCTGGCCAATTAAATACATTCCCTTCCCTTAAATCACCCCAACAGTTTCAACTGTATCTGACACCAGTGGGTGGGGTTGATACACATACCATTAACCAGTCAGCCTATTTCACCCCTAGACATGGCTGCACTTGAGCTGTAAATAAAATGATCCTTGCAGGCTCTCTGACTGTCGAAGACTCTGATCCTCAGAGTGCTGTGCTGGCACAAACCCCATTCATTTCAATGGCATTCGCACCACTGCAGCACTAGGAGCATCAGAGCCTGCAGTGCAGTCCTCAAACGACTTCCTCTGGAGGCATCAATCCCATTGACTTCAGCAGAACTTGTGCTGGCATGGTGTTGTTTGGCGGGGTTACTTCTGAATCACAGCCTTCGTGTGTTCATGGCTTTGGGTCTGTTTGGTTGGGATGGGAGGTGCTGATCATCATGCACCCATAAGGAAGACTGAGGGGAGGTTTGTACATAAAACAGAACATACTGTGCCCTCCTCAAACTCCCTGGGAAGAGGAAGAATTTCCCAGAAGAATGTATGATATACAGGAGCACCCTGGCTCTTGTTACTCAGCCTGGGGGAGAGCTAAGAGATTTTATTGCAGCAGCATAGAGTTCTTTCCAAACAGGAGGATCCGGGAAACGACAGACTGGTCAGCCTGACATCAATACCTGGAAAGATTCTAGAGCCAATTATAAAGCAGTCAATCTGTAAGCATTTCGAAAACAATGCTGCTGCGATTACTAGAAGTCAAGTCAGCATAGATTTGTCAAGAACAAGTCATGCCAGACTAATCTTATTTCCCTTTTTGATTGAGTTACTGGTTTAGTGGATCATGGGAATACTTTGATTTCAGCAAAGCACTTAACAAAGTTTCCCATGATACCCTTGTTGACAGGCTGGTAAAATGTGGGCTAGGTGATACTACCCTAGGTAGATTTACAGCTGGTTGAAGAATGGTACTCAGAGAGTGCTCATCACTGGCTCCTCATCAGTTTGGAGGGAGGTATCGAGCAGGATGCACAGGGCTCTGTCCTGGGCCCGGTACTGTTACTTTATTAATGCCACTTGGATGAAGGAATAGAGGCGATGCTTATCAAATTCTCAGATTTCACAAAACTGTGGAGGATAGCCAACATCTTAAAAAACAGAAATAAAATTCAAAATGATCTTGATAGGATGGGAAATGGGGCTGAAAACTAACAACATGAAATTCAACAGAAATAAATTTAAAGTTCTGCATTTAGGTAAGAAAAATCAAATGCACACGTATAGGATGGGGGATACCTGGCTTGGCAGTAGTTAATGTGAAAAGGATCTAGGGATGGTAGTTGATCACAAACTACACATGAGTCAGCAGCATGATGCAGCTGCTAAAAAGGCTAATGCAATTTTAGGCTGCATTAACAGAAGCATCGTGTCCAGGTCACGAGAAATAATCATTCCACTCAATTGTGTGCTGGTCAGACCTCATCTGGAGTACTGTGTCAAGTTCTGTCTGCCACATTTTAAGGAGGACATCAAGAACAGTTTCAGAGGAGGAAGGGCAACAAAGATGGTCAGGGGTCTGGAAACCAAGTCCTATGAGGAAAGGTGGGTATGTTTACCCTAGAGAAGAGAAGACTAAGAGGAGACACAATAGTGGTCTTCAACTTCTAAAGGGCTGACACATAGAAGATGGCAAAGTCTTGTTCTCTGTTGCCCCCGAGGACAGGACTAGAACCAATGGGCTCAAATTACAAAAAAAGCAGATTTTGGTAAAACATTAGGAAGAACTTCCCTATAGTAACTGCTGTTCGACAGTGGAACAAATTCACTAGGGAGATGGTGGGTTGGATTCTCCTTTACTGGAAGTTTTCAGAACACAGGCTGGACAGCATCTGCCAGGGATGCTGTAGCTGTGGATTTCCTGCATTGAGCAGGGGGTTAGACTAGATGACCTCTGAGGTTCCTTCCAACTCTTCTCTGATTCTAGGGACAATAATTGTCGTAGGTGCAGGTGAGGCAGCGGCATCAGGGCCCACATGTACCACTTGCATAGAGGCTAAATTTAGACTTCTAGGAAGGAGGTTGAAATCCAGACCTTCCACACTTCCTGTTCCACACACAGGGCTCCAGAGGCAGACTGAGCTCCGGAGCCTCAATGCGCAGATGAGACCATGGTGCAAAGAGGAGGGATTTAGATTCATTAGGATTTAGATCTGCCCTAGTCCCCCAGTCCCCACAGCCCTCTGCCCTGCCCCTCCTACCCCAACCCCCCTGTGAGCACCTCCCTGGTGACCCCAGCCTCCCTCCACTCTCTAGCCCTCTGGTTTCCCAGCACACACTCCTGCACCAGGGAAGGGGGCGTGCCTGTCTCTTGCACCAGAGCCCATTTGGATTTAGCTACATCCCAGTTCCCAACGAGTCCTCACAGCCATGCTTGAAGTTGGGAACAGCTGATGCTCATGGAGTCCTTACCGGGACATAGTGTAACCTGCAACAGGCCAGATTCACTCCTGAGTTAAGACAGCACGTCGACCTTTGACTGACACGAAATTGTCCTAAAGTTGCCACAGCCAGTCATGGGAGCTCCTGTGCCCCATAGGGATCCTCAGGTAACTTCATGGGAGATTGACTAACACAGCTCAATCCTGCTGCCAGCAAACTTTGCTGTGTAGGCTATTCTAATTCATGTCAGGAGATAAGACCAGCACAGAGAATCCCTGTTACAGGGAGTTTTAAAACCCCACTTCATAGAGGGGCTGCATAAAATGCCTTCCTTCAGCCAGAACCAAGGAGCTGGGATAGACATTCCAAGATGGCTGATATTTTCCAAATTTAATCCCACAAGCCCCTGGGTGCTGGGAGGTGGCTCTGTGTCTGAATGGAGACTACTCTTTGTTTCTCCCATGACCCTACTGCCTACACAAGTGCCACTGAAGGTCAGAGCTTGTCCCTCATGTAACTACAACAGGGAACCTCATTCTAATTGCATGAGTCTCTACCCTCTGAGCTAAATGCTCTGTTTCTGTCAGCTCCATAGAATACCAGCAGGCTCACAAATTGGAGGATGTTTACCACGGAATAACATAGGGTCACACACATGTAACACGGTCCTACATGTAGACTACAAGTCTGGTAAATATGTAAAGCAAAAGGTTCCACATGTATGTAATGTTACAATTGAGAACTGTAAAACCCAAATCAGAGCTGTGACACGTGACCAACCTCCAAGAAATGGAAAGACAGTTTTGTTGATTGCCCAGATGGGGGGGCCAGACAAGGTGGCCAGAGACATTTATATGCTAATGCCGGCAGCCATTGCCTACGTGCAGAGACAGAGAAAGCTGATAACGAGAACAAAGGGAATTCTAGAAGCCTCGAGAAGATACAAAGAGTTTCCTCCTGAGGAGTTGTACCCCAGAGGGGGCAAGGGGCTTTTCCGTGACTTTCAGGAACTCACTCACCATCTTGCAGCAAGTCAGGCTGGAGACCATGAACTAAGAGAGACATGATTTTGTTCTCTAGCAACTCTAAGTCTGGAGACCCAGTCGCTTACACCAAAGGACTGAGAGAAATTTATGGACGTTTATAGGGTAAGATGATTATTTAGGAACTCAACCAGTATAGATCAGGAATGCATTATATTTACCTTTGATTTCTAGTAACCACTCTGTGTCAACTATCTTGCTTATGTAATCAATAAACTTACTTCTTATCTTTATGAAGAAGTGTCTGTGTCTAACATTGGAACACAAGTGAACAACAAGAGCCCTCAAGCTCTTGCGCACCCAGAGAGTAAAGAGTCTGTAAGCAGGAAGGATCGGGCCCTTGAGTGACAAAGGAGCTGTCCCTGCGGCAGACTTGAATTAGCCAGAGAGAGAAACTAATTCAAGTGGGCTGTGCGCAAGGGAAACTGAGTCACTCAAACCCGGTAAAGTGGGGGTGTGGACCCTCCAACCCGTGACAATGTTGACCAGGCACCACCTCACCACTAGAGGGGGCCAACATGCCACACCTTCAATGCTCCATCTTCCATCTGAGGATGCACAGCCTGAGCTTTACTGGTCCACCCAGCTCTCATCCCCATATGGGCCATCGCTTGTAAACCTTTGAGCTAAAAGCCCTGGCTCTACAGTATAGCAGGCTCAGGAACCTATGGGTAGCCTGGCACCACCACATCACTAGAGGAGGCCAGCATGCCACATGCTCTGGGCCACGTTTACCCTTGTTGAGGTTGGCAGTGAATGGTAATGAGTGTGGAAAAAGAAGAGGAGAGAGTCCCAGGCTGCTTACATTAGCAAGGCCAGCCTTAAAATTTGTGGGACCCAGGACGAAAATAAAATGTGAGGCCCCCATGCCCCTCCCCGTCCCACCCCTTTAGTAGCTGGCAGCCTAGTGCTTGTTTACAAAAGTAAAGAAGTGCCATACGTTTTCACACATGCACACGCACAGGGACACACAGGCACACACACACACATACCCTCTCACACACACCCCTCTATAGCAAGGGGGGATTCAGGGATCGGTGATTTACTGGTCCTAAGGCTGCCAGAACTGGCCTCCCTTTGGGTCCCCCTCTGACAACTGCCTGGGCCTGCTAAGGTCAGCCCTGTTCAAATACTGTGTCTTATCGCCTATCTCCACTGTCTGCTATTTACACTCAAAGGTCCAACAAGCTAGGCTGTTTGGCAAGAGTGAGAAAAGGGGGATGTTGGTATTTGGGACTGTGTCAACTCCTCTGCTTTCAGTGCTAGGTCAATGCTAGTGAGGTGTTACAGGGCGAGCAGGGAACTAGCTGCCAAAGGGAGATGACTGGCCTGCGTCAGATAAAGGCTGTGATAATGCACTAAAAATAGTGGGAGGCACAGGAGATTAGCTCTCATCTGGACTTGCACACTCCAGCAGGGAGTGTCCTAGGCCCTGACAGGAGGTGTGGCTCAGGGGGAACTGGGTCCAAGGGACCAGACACCATCACTAATTGCTATTATTACTAATTTATTTCTGTCACCAGCAACGTGTCTGGATCGTTCTTAATTAGAGACGGTGCCCTGAGGGGCTTCCAATCTAGGATGGAGAAGGGAGGGCAGGTGAGGCAGGGGAGAACAGAGGGAGAGAAACACATTCATGAAGCTGAGCAGTTGCAAGTGTCCATGCTTAAGCTTAATCACAGAGACGGGGTTAAAGGTGATCTGGAGCGATTAGATAGTAGAAAGAGCACCAGTGAACAGGCTGCAGAACCGTAAAGTAATTGTGTTTATAACAATAAACCTATGCAAATTAATTGCATTTTGTACTCTGCAACATCATGACTGTGTAGCGGTCTGTATTGATGCTGCAGTGGGTGCTGCTTGTGGGGAACTTTTTCCCTCCCAGGGGCCATGCTGAAAATTAGCACAAGCTACAAGGGCCACCTAGAAGTTGGGGGTACGGGTGCTGAAGGGGTGCACACAGGAAGAGCAGGGTCCAGACTGACAATCTGTGCCATGGGTCCATCTCCCGTTCTAGAATGCATGCCTTCAGCTCTGCTCCCTTCCCCCTGAGCTCAGTCTTTCATTGCTGGGGGTGGGAACTCAACCCAGGGACCAGATCCAGGAACTGGAAAGGGACTACATGAAAGTGGGCTGAATTTGGCCTCCAGACCTGCAATTCCTAGGGTTGCCACCTTAGGTATATTTTTCCAAGCCATTTATGAAAAATACATGTTGCAGGGCCTGCATTGGCACCTATGGTACCAGTGCAGGCACAGCAACATGTATTCTTCATAAGTGACCTGGAAAAATATACCTAAGGTGGTATCATGTTTCTCTCTAGGTTTGCCTTTGTTTGAAAACAGAATTAACCCCAAACTGTGTCCCGCCAATATTAGGATTAGCAATTCCACTGGACCATACTAAGTTCAGTTAAAAAAAGTTGAATGAATAAATCATGAATAAGCATGCAGTACACGATTATACTCAAGAGTGCAGAAATCAAAACAACAACCAATAACGCATTCCTATCTGTACTTGGATTCTCCTGATTTAGGCTTACCCTAATCAAGGTCCAAGGGTATTTCAGTTCATGTCACAGCCAGCGGTGCAAAGCTTGGCTGGGTACAAGTGTTAGAGTTTCCAAGAATCCTTACTTCATAGTTTCTTTGATGCAGCCCTTCTCTGGATGATAAGATGTGAGGATGAAGCTCTGATGCAGATGAAACTGACAAAGCTCCTGAATTGTCTTGTCTTCCTCCTTGTACCTTTCCAGGGTCCTTTGTTTGATTTTCTCACCAGGTGACCCTGTGCTTTCAGTCACGTCCACAGGAAGAAATCCATTTGCAACTCAATGGCCTATAACTAATGTCTGCAGAAGTGTTAGGCTTTTTCTGATTACACACTCGCTCATGACTTAGTATTTCTCCATTGCATGAAGAGAGTTTCCAGTTCTCAGCTTTCACATTACATACATGTTTAACCTTTACCTTTACCTGTGTGTTAGACCTGTAGTCTACATGTAGACTCCTCATCACAGTATCTCCTCATCACAGGTGGCAACCCTAGGAATTCCCCATGCCTGAGTTAACTGGTCCCCAAATGCCTCTATGATCCCCTGGATGATCAACAACTAGAAACAGGGCAATGTTCATATCTAGCCATAAGAGCAGCTACATGCTAGCAGGAAATGCATGGAGTCTCTCATTGCATCAGCTCTGAGAGCTGGTTTACTGTGCTCTCCTCCAACACATTTACACTTGTTGATTTCTATAGCAGCTTTTGTCATCAGACCTCAGGGCGCTTTACATCATAAATAAATAACATGAAAACCACAATGTGCATGAGTCCCATTCACTTTAGCACAACTCATGCTAGCACTCACATTGTCTGCCAGAAAATTGTACCATTAAGAAATAGGGACTGAATGCTAGAGCCTCTCCCATAATCACTAAAAACAGCTGTTCCACAGACTCTCCCCGGCCTGTTCTGCACACTACTCAGGAAGCTCACAAATCAGATCAACGGTGGAAATGGTTTCTATCAAGGCTATCCACCAGCCCCAGATGAAAATGCAGTTATCTCTCTCAGGACATGCTCACAACAAACAGCAGTTGTGTAAGCAGCTGATAATGCCCTAATCAGAATTTGATACAGAAGAGAGAGGCTCCAGCCCTCAACGCGTGATGTCCCCCATTGGAAAGACATAGCCAAGTTGTATCTGTGCAGTCACCTTGTTCTCGGGCCAACTGTATGGTGGTAGAACTTTCATATCTGCATGCATCCATGCCTGGATCGGATGTGCTCCTTCCTGGCACTGTGGGAAAGGACTTAATTTAGGGGCAAAACGGTCACATACCACGTGATCCTGAACCCACTGAAGTCAATGGCAAAACTCCATTGGACAGAAGCAGCCAGTTAGGATTAGGTGCCAATTACAGGAAAGTAACCTTGGGCCAGCTGCAGCACTGACAATGGTGAAAGGTTTGGCTGTCATCATGGTCACTAACCAAATACCCCCCAGGTACAGGGTACAATTGGAGTCAAACCAGGCCAGCCACGGAGAGGTCAGAGTCTCTGAACAGCTCAACTCCTAATTTGGCACTAAATCAGAGGGGGGGGGGGATCTTTTTCCTCCCAGGGGCCACTTTGAAAATGAGTACAAGCTCCAAGAGCTGCAGAGAAGTTCAGGTCGGGGGCACTTAAGAGGAGAGTCCAGCTCATGGATCTGTGCCCTGGGTGCATTCTCTAGCCTAGAGGGCATGCCCTCATCTCTGCTCTCTTCCCCGGAGCTCAGAGCGCATTCACACATACATTCAAATGCTGCTTTTCCTAAATGCAATCCATTTCAAAATGCACTTAAATAAACCCATGCACACTATCCTTTTTCTGCACATTTAAGCCATTTTACACAATGCGCCTTTTTAAATTCACACATGCCAGCCTGTTGTAAGCCCACTAGCTCAGCCCAGCGCAGCCCCTCAGTTGCGCGGGGGGGGGGGAAGCAGCAGCAGCAACCGAGCAGGAGTCGAGCCGAGAGCTGGGGAAGTGGGTCAGCGTCATGTCAGTTACACAGCTCCCCGCTTCTCTGGCTCCCTGAGAGTGGCGAGGAGCTGAGCCGGGTGCTGTGTAACTGGCATGACTGTGCCCCGTTTCCCCAGCTCTGGGAGAGGAGCGGAGCCAGCCGAGAGCCAGGAAGCGGGGCGCTGTGTAACTGACATGACACTGACTATGAGCGGATTTCCTGTTACCATGCGCTTTCCTCCGGCTGTTTGCATTCACCAGAGAAAAAAGGTGCGCTCATCTCCAACGCGAATGGAGCATCGACATTCCGACAAGAGGATTTATGCAGATCATTTCAAATGTGCGCTTGTAAAGGTAGCTTTTGGCTGCCCCTCAGTGCGCTGGAAAAACAAACGGAAGAACTGCAAATAAACGCATGGAGTCTTTCCCACATTGTTCTGATATGCAGGGGGGAGAGAAAAAAGCACCGATTTAATGTATGTGTGAATGTGCTCTCAGTCTTTCAGGGCTTGGGGATAGGAGGAACTAGATCCAGGGACCAGATCCAAGAACTGGAAAGGGACCAGATCAAAACTAGCTATTAGTCACACTTGTCCCCTGTGTCTGAGTTCCCCGCCCCTGCACTAATCTGTTTGGCCAGGCATTTAACAGGCAGGGTTAGGATTTGGGGGTTTATGTGTATTTTTTATATGTGGTGTTATGGTTTTAACTTTGTATTTTATGATGACATTAGGCACTCTGATCCCACAGGGAGGACAGGATAAAAATCAAATTCTGATTAACTAAAGCATGCATTTCTTTATCCAAAATGCTGCTGGGAGGGAGGGGTGCCCTGTCAGGGTTAAATCAGCATGACTTTACTTGTATCACAAACTTTTCTTTAGTGCACCCCCACCCTCCCAGGGGAAGCTGGTGCAGCAGGCTGCTCTCTGCATCCATGCTTTCCCTGCTCTGTGTGTAAATCCACCAGAGCCTGAGCTTCAGAATGTCTAAGCACACAGCAGGGATTATTCCCATGTTATCCTTAACTGTGGTAATAATTCCTTCATTTGCTGCACCTTTGCTTTCGTATAGATGAGCAGAGAGTCTGGAAAGAGTCAGAAGGGGGTGATTATTACCTTTCTTAACAGCAGGGCCAGCACTATCATTAGGCAGCAGACACCTAGGGCAGCAAGTTCAAGGGGAGGGTTCTCCCGCCCCTGATCCAGTGGTTGCCCCCTTGAAATTGCCACCCTAGGCGGCCCTACCTCTCCTGTCCCCACCAAGCTCTGTGGTTGGAAGAGGGAGGGAGAGCTGCCCTAGGTGCCTCCCCCCAACCACACACAGAGCTTGGCGGCGGCGGCGGCAGCAGCGGCTGGATCAGGGGCAGAGCACCCCCTTGAGCTTGTCACCCCTAGGCAGCCTTGCCCCTGATCCAGCCATGGAGCTTGGTGGCAGCAGCAGGGATGGGGCTGCCTACAGTTGCTCTCCCCTTTGCCCCCAATTCAGCTGCCACACTCTGTAGCTGGATTGGGGGGAGCTGCAGCTGCCTGGGGCTGCCTAGAATTAGCAAAAATGCTCACGTTGCCCCTGCTTAACAGTCATGTGTATTCTTGGGCCGGAGGCTGTTACCCCACAGATGTGCTTGTCTGAACAGATGTGTGTTTAGGCTGTAGGGGTTATATCCTAAAGGCTGTTGCTCCTGATTAACAACCACTCATCACCTGCGTGTGTGAATGAGTCCTCAGGGGAACAGTCACAGGGGGTCCCACAGAGGACATCCCAATGCCAAGGTACTCCAAATCAGCAGACCAACAGCCAAAAAGGGAGGAAAGCAACTCTCCCCCCAGCAAAGCCCCATTCTGAATCCATCACGTAAAAGTGGGAGAAGGGACAGAAGGGTATGTCCCTCCTGTGTTTAGGGGGCAGGAGATGACAGCGAGGTGCTGCTCCCAGGATTTGGGGCACCATGTGCAAAGTCTTGGTGTGAGGCCTAATTTGCATAATTTAAATAAGGGGCTGGGGCTCCTGCCCGCGGGAGGGGAGCCCAGGCTGGTGCAGGGCCATGTGCCACTGCACATGTTGCACACGCCTAGGGCTGGCCCCAGGAGGGCATAGCTCTAATAGGCCTGGACTGGAACTCAAGAGCTGGGGTGGGAAACGATGTGGAATGTGTGCATAAAACAATGGGCAATTAGCACCCACTCAAGCCTTGCTAAGTGCCTGGGGGGTGGGGGCCATTCCAACCTTGTTACGCCTCTGGGGAGGGGATTTCCCCTTGCACCACCTGTCCCTTCCCCTCCCCCACTTTACATCCCTTTCCAAAATCCGAGGCTTGGAGCTACATCCCTCCAAGCGGGCTGGAGAATCTCTCACTTTGTTCCTTTCTGCCAGTGCTCTGCTGTAAACAGCCTTTTCGATTGGAGTGTCGGACAGAGCAGCTAAAAGCTTTCCTTTCTCTCCTTGGCTCAGTGCTAATTAGATCCTTTCAATCCGCTTCCTGAAAGATGAACCAGCCCAGACCCTTAGTGCAGAGATTGCTTTGTTTGGGCTGTAATGGATTCCGTGTCCTTCATGCAGCACCCAAGGGACATGCTGCGGGATTTCATCCCTTTTGTCAATGCTAAATTCCCTTCCTAATCCCTCAGACTGGAACTGGGGGGATCTCTCATTGGATTAGGAGACTCTAAATGCCTGCAGGGAGTTTCTCCCCAGCTGAGTTTATAGACAGGATTTCTGAACCTTTGGCTGCTTATCCTAACAACATGAATGATTATCATCGACACTCAGACTGGCCAGTTAAATTGCTGACACCACAACAGCAGCCAAGTTTTTGGAAGGGTTACCAGAGTGCAAGCTGAGAGCATGCCAGTGGAAATGATACACTCTCTTAAAAACAATTGGTCAGTGTTGTTCTGAAGCACCACCGTAATTACTGGAAACTGTAATGTTAGAGAGGAAGAATACAAAGGCATTTGAGGAAGCTGGCACTGGCATCCTTTAGAGTCAATCAACAGATGGCGCTTGATCGGTTGTTTGAATTTAACCAGGCTTTGGCCTGGTGCTTTGTGAGTTCAGCGAGTTTCAAGCCACCACATTTATGACTATTTTAAAAAGCCAGAACGAAGCAGAGACTCTGAAACTGACAAACTTAGGCCATGTCCAGATGAACAGTTAATATGAGGCAGTTGGGTCTCACTTCGGTTTCACTCCTGAACAGAGGGCTAAACCAAGGTTATTCAGGAGTAGGGAAGAGAAGTATATATGTGGTTTTGTATTTCAAAGTAACCATTCATGTGAACACTTATCAGTATGAGGTAGTGATTGTTACATCTCAGCGAGGGGGTGGAAATGCAGTTTACATTATTTCAGTTTATACTGTTCGCATCTAAATGCTACCAAAGTGGAGTCATTACTTTGTAAATCAAAACAGTTACTTCACTTTACACCTGGGGTGGGGAACGTCTTCCCTCCAGGGGTTGCTATGAAAATTAGTATAAGTTCCTTTTGTAAAACTGGAGTCACTACTCCACATTGGGAGCATTCAGACAGACAGTGTAAATCAAGGGTGGGGAACCTGAGGCTTATGGACCAAATGCTGCCCCTGGCACGTTTTTATGCAGTCCCTTTCCAGTTCCAGGATCTGGACCCTGGATTCTGTTCCTACCCCCACGTGCTGACATTGGAGGGGGAGGTGCTTAAGGGGTAGGCTCAAGAGGGGAGAAGGAGAGAATGCAGATCATGCCCTCATCTCTGTTCCCTTCGCCTGAGCTCAGTCTTTCAGTGCTTGGGGGTAGGAACTGGATCCAGGGGCCAGTTCCAGGGACCAGAAAGGGGACACATGAAAACTTGCCAGGGGCTGCATTTGGTTCATGGTTCTCAGGTTGTTATTATTATTTATTATTATAAGCATTTATATAGCGCCAGCGATGTACCTGGTGCTTTACAAAGAATAAGATAGACATGGTCCCTGCCCGAGAGTTTACAATCAAAGACAGGGGGAGGGGAGACAGGGAAGGGGGAACAGAGGGAGAGACAAGGGATGCAACATTCGTGAGGATGTGGGAACTCAGATACACGTTCTTGGCTTGGTTACAGTAAATTGGGAGTTTGCAGATAACAGGTGGGGGATAATCCTGGGTGGGAATGGTTAGCAGGAGTTAGGAAGGGTGGAGCGGAAGAGGTGGGTTTGGAGGAGGAACTTGAAGGTGTGGGGGCCAGGCAGACAAGGGCAGGGAGGGAGAAGGGACGAAGGCAGTTTGGGGAGCAGGGGCGGTGAGGGAGGGGATGGAAGAGGAGCAGAGTGCTTGAACAAGGGTCCAGAGGGAGATCAGGGCAGAGAGGTAGGGGGGAGCAAGGTGAAGACGAGGAGCTTGTGCAGAATACGCACAGGAAGAGGGAGCCAGTGGAAAGAGGAGAGGATAGTCTGCATATGGTTAAAGTGACAGGCTAGGTGGATGATCCTGGCAGCAGTTTTAAACAGAGATGAGGGAAGAAAGGTGAGAGCGGGGAAGGCCAGCGAGGAGGAGGTTACAATAGTCGAGGCATGAGATGACTAGGGCGTGGATGAAAGTTTTGGCAGAGGAGGTGAACAGAAAAGGGCAGATCATTCTTGGCAATGTTGTGGAGGGAGAAGCAGCAGGATTTGGCAATGGAGTCAATGTAGGGTTTGAAGGTGAGGTGTGAATCAAATATGAAGCTCAAGCTGTGGGCTTGGGGTACAGGGAGGATGGAGACCCCGTCAATGGTAACTGACAGGGAAGAGGGAGAGGAAGGACTGGGAGGGAAGATCAGGAGTTCAGTTTTCTCCATGTTCAGTTTGAGTTGGCATTGAGACATCCAGGTGGAGATATCGGAGAGACAGTTGGTGAGACGAGCTTGAACAGAGGGGGAGAGGGAAGGAGTGGAGAGAGAGAGTTGAGTGTCGTCAGCGTATAGGTGGTATTGGAAACCATGGGAGGCAATGAGTTTGCCTGGGGATTGGGTGTAAATAGAGAAGAGGAGAGGGCCAAGGACAGAGCCTTGGGGAACCCCGACTGAGAGGGGTAGGGAGGAGGAGGGGGAGGAGTTAGGAAGAGATACATTGAAGGAGCAGTCAGAAAGGTAGGAGAACCAGTCGAGGACGGAGGCCTGGAATCCAAGGGAGTAGAGTGATTCAAGCAGGAGCGAGTGGTCGACAGTGTCAGAGGCAGCAGAGAGATCAAGGAGGAAAATAATAGAGTAAAGGCAGTTGGATTTAGCCACAAGATCGTTGGTGACCTTAGCAAGAGCGGTTTCAGTTGAGTGAAGGGGCCAGAAGCCAGACTGGAGGGGGTCAAGGGAGGAGTTGGCGGAGAGGAGGTCGAGGCAACAGGAGTAGACAACCCGTTCAAGGAGTTTGGAAGCAAAAGGGAGGAGCGAGACAGGAAGGTAATTAGAGGGTTCAGAGGGATCCAGAGTGGACTTTTTGAGGATGGGGAAGATAGTGGCGTGTTTAAAGGCAGAGGGGAAGGAGCCAGTAGAGAGGGAGAGGTTGATGATGTGCAGGAGGGGAGGGGTGACAGTGGAGGGAATGGAGGTGAGGAGGCGGGAAGGAATGGGGTCTAGGGGGCAAGTGGAGGGGTTGGAAGAGAAGAGCAGGGAGGAGATTTCCTCAGGGGAGGTGGGAGGGAAGGAGGACATGAGAGAGGTGGGGGAGGAGGGAGGGAGGGGGAGTAGTAGGGGGAGAGGACTTGGAAGCGATTTCCAGGCAGATCCTGTCAATCTTAGAGGTGAAAAAGAGAGCAAGATTCTGAGCGGAGAGAGAAGAGGGAGGAGGAGGAGGACAGGGGGGTTGAGAAGGGAGTCAAAGGTGGAGAAGAGATGGCGAGGGTCCCGGGAGCAGGACTCATGTGTGAGGCATAGTATTTTTATTTATTTATTTATTTATTTAACAGATTTATATCCCGCCCCCTCCTGCAATGCAGCTCCTGTCTAGCGAGGGAGATAGCAGAGTTGAGCGATGAGAGGCAGAATTTGAAGTGGAGGAAGTCCTTGGTAGTGAGATTTGCACCAGAGGCGTTCAGCAGCCCGGGTGCAGGAGCGGAGATGTCGAATGGTGGGGGTGAGCCAAGGGCAAGGGTTACAGGGATGAGCCAGACGGGAGGAGAGGGGGGCAAGGGAGTCGAGGATGGAGGCGAGAGAGGAGTTCCCCACTCTTGGTTTATACTGTTTGTCTGAATGCTCCCAAAGTGAAATAGTTACTTCAAATGAATTAAATCAGAGTAATTACTTTGATTTACCTGTGTTTGTTAAAACGTGGTTTTAGATCTTCATTCACACAATACTCCATTAGAATCAGACACGGCTCAAACTCCCACGTAAAATCCTTACTATTTCCTCTGCCCCTGGGTGATCCCTTGGTCTGTGTCATCCAATGCAAGAGGTGGGCCACTGAAATGTAGGGCAATTGTCAGCTGTGTGAATGTACTGCTAACAAGCTGAATGAATGCATGTGAAAGAATAAAGGGAGTATGCAAGGGAAGAGAGTGCCATGGGAAGGAGCCCTTTTAGGCTTTGTATCCGCAAACTGTCAGTGGCGTTGGCAGGCTCTGACTCATATCCCAGTTCTAGGCTGCCCCAAGGGCAATGGGATGGGGGCAGAGTTTATCCATGAAGGTGACTCCGCCCCAGCTTGCCTTTCCCTGCCCCCCCCCCCGCAAGCAGCAGCAATCCCCACAGGAAGGATGTTTAAAGAGGTTCCCCTGCCCACTTCTTTCTTCCCAGGGCCCTTTACAAGCAGCCAGGGCACCAGTAGGAAATTTTCAGAATGGGTGAGGTGCTGGCTTCACACCTTCCCCGACCCAGTCTCAAAGTTTTGTACTGGTGCTCAGGCTGCTTTCAGGGAACCCCCTACAGTCAGGCTAGGGTCCAGGACCAGCTGTTCTACCTTGATCCATGGTAGCATTTGTAAAATAGTAATGTCTGTCTGTCTGTCACCGTGTTCCCCTCTCATCCTTGTCCATCTTCGATTGTAAGCCCACCAAGCAGGGACATGTCTTCAAAAATCGGACTGTAAAGCGCTGTGTACACCTAGTAGCTGTATAGAAATGATGAGGAGTAGTAGCTACGCCCCTGACAAACACTTTTCTGCAAAGTAGTAAATGAAATGAATCCAGCAACGTTGTGTGTGTTTGTGGAAATGCTCCACTCCAGAATACCTTTAAGATCAGTGCAGTTGTTAACACCTGGTTGCCACCAGAGTTATGACTTTGCTCCAAATGAACGGCACATTTGTTTGTGTGTACGGCTGCCCACAGTGAGGTTCGCAGTTCACTCATTCATTCAAGGGCATCGCTCTAGCAGGGACAGGTGATACAGTCACAAGCGGCAGCTGTGTCCCCTGCAGCGGGGAAAGGATGTGGGAGGAGAGGGGGCATTCCAGCCTAGCTATGCCTCTGATGAATCACTGCAACAAATATAACCTTCTTTGAGATTCCATCTGCAGGCTACACCACCACAAAGGAAATGCATTACTGCTATAGATACCACCATAATGAAACTACTTTGCAGGAAAAATGTTCATGTAAAAGCAGCCTTAGAAGAGAACACTCAGTCCCAAAGGCACGATGAGGCTCTAGTAGCCAGACCATCATTAAGGTTGGATATTGTATTGCTGTTCTGGAAGATTTCTCTCTGTTCATTACTGAAAAAGATAAGTAAATACCGGGTGCGGTAGGGGAACAACAGACTACACCAGCTCCAGCTGTATTTCTGTACAGCAAGGGTGGGGGACATCAGGTTCCAGGGCCAAATACAGCTCATGGCTAGGTTCTATTGGGTCCCTTTCCAGTTCCTGCATGTGGACCCTGGATCCAGTTCCTACCCCCAAGCACTAAAAGGGAAAGGAGCAGAGATAAGGGTATGCTGCACACAAGGAGAGGGGAATAGACCCATGGCAGAGAAATCCATTCTCCACACTGAGAAAACCCTTTCAGCATCCCTGACTTCTGTGCATCCCTCACAGCTTACCCTAATGTTCAAGGTGGCCCCAGAGAAGGAAAAGGTTCCCCACCCCTGCTGCATGGTGTGGCAATGCTTGGGAGGAATGCTTTCTTGAGGGTCAGAAAATCAAATTAATTACTGGAGAATCTACTGCAGGGGCAGGGAACCTTTTTCCTCCAGGGGTTACTTTGAAAATTAGTATAAGCTCTGAGGACTGCATAGAAGTTGGGGATGGGGGGCTCAAGGGGGGCTCAGGAAGAGGAGAGTCCATACCGTGGCTCTGTCCCCTCTCCTTGTGTCCTGCCTTCATCTCAGCTCCCTTCCCTTGAACTCCGTCTCTCACTACATGGGAGGTAGGAACTGGACCCAGTGGCCAGATCCACCTTCCCCTTTTAAAATGTTTTTAAACTAGATTTTACATTTCATTGTATTGACTTTGTAAAGAGCTTTGAGCATCATTTGGCAGGGACACTATATAAATAATATTAGTAGCATTAATGTAACGACATAAGAAGGGCCATATTAAGTCAGACTAGGGATGGGCAAATGCAGTTTGGAAGTTCAGCCCGAACTCGGCCTGTTCGGACGACCGAACGCGAACATGAACCCAAACATACCAAACAGCGAAATGGCCGAACAGTTCGGATCGCGTTCGGGTGGCAAAAAAAGGTTCACTGTAAAGTGACCGGGAGGGAGAGGTAGTACTAGTCACTGAGGAGCAGACTTCCAGGCACCAGGGGTGGAGAGGCTTGCAAGAAATGAAACTATCTGGCTCCCCCCTTCCCAACACCTTCTGAGCTAGTCACTGTTCCTGAACAGCAGGCGTTGAGTAGGATTATTAGATTGCTTTAAGTTTCATTTCAGTTTTGTACTGAAATGAAACT
>QEPC01001401.1:69942-110549 GCA_003113815.1 Sphenodon punctatus
TTAACCACCCTTGGTGGTTATTTATGCATGTTGCAGGGCTGCATAGGGCACCAATACAGCCCTGCAACATGCATAAATAACCACCAAGGGTGGTTAAAGGGTGGTTAACGTCATGTCTCTTTTCACTCACTGTCTCCCAACCAACCTGACTAATAGCCATTTATGAACCTATCCTCTAAGAACTTATCCAAACCTTCTTAAAACCCGGTTATGCTATTGCCTCCTATCTGTGGAAAACAAACTCCTCCGATCGTTGCCAGAGCTTTGGCATGTTGCATTCCTTTGGAACTGGCATCTGTTACATCCCCCATGTAACTATGTTACTTTCTTTAACCCCCTTAGCTAGGAGTTTGGGGATACAAAGATATAGTGCCACTACATGTGCAGGGACCTTGATATTCCACACAGGGGCACCACTTAATTTGGGAACAAGTTGTTAGTGCTACCCGGGGCACTTGGAGTTATGTACAGTATGGTGTGTCATGTAGTACAAGCAACAATTGGCAAAGTCAGTCAGCACTGTGGTGTGTAGTATTAGTAATTGCAAAGCCTTATCATGGAGTTTACAAACAGGATCCTGGATATTTACCCACAGAGAAAACATAACAGCATTTGCTAACAAACAGAGCTTATTCCAGCTGGGGTTTTGATGGATAAACTACTATTTTTAAGTCAAAGAGTATTCCCTCCCCTCCCCCCTTTCTTAATGTTGCTTAGGCAACATTCACATGTGCAAAACTAAACTGACTTATCAAAGTCAAAGCAATCATTCAGGTTTTAGTAACTCACTTTGGTATTATTCACACGACACCCCTAAGCCGATTTAGTACCGTCACCATTTGCCCCCAGCAGCCATGCCATGAAAGTATGCATGGCAACACCTATCACTTCATGTCTTGCATGCAAAGCATTCTGGGATTAATTCCATAAAGCTCAGAGCAAGAGGCACTTTGCACTACAGCCTGAGAATGATTTGTATAAAGTGTTCTCCAACCAAGCACAGAAAGCGGGCTCACGACAAGGAACTTTGATTTAGAAATCAAAGAGAAGTATCTGCTCCTGATTATTCCAGAGTACATACTCTGCCTCCTACTCCTGAATACCATCACTTGAAGTGTGAATGATACAAAGGTACAAGCGAGTTACAGACTTAATAAATCAATTTAGCTGTTCATGCGAATGTAGCCTTAGTTATAAACCTTATTTTTCTTATACTTTGACAATACAG
This sequence comes from Sphenodon punctatus, assembly GCA_003113815.1. Taxonomy (NCBI): domain Eukaryota; kingdom Metazoa; phylum Chordata; class Lepidosauria; order Sphenodontia; family Sphenodontidae; genus Sphenodon; species Sphenodon punctatus. Next base: position 71,171 of record QEPC01001401.1, read on the forward strand.
GCTTTGATGGGCACATGCACAGAGCATTACATACATACAATAGCCTACACTTCCAAAAGCAAGGAGTGATGTTAAATGCTTCATTAGTAAGGGCCCTGGTTGCCAGAGCTTCTGACTAACTGGTTCCCCTAAGGAGTTGTCCCAAAGGCCCCCAAGAGCTTTCAGAAGTCAGCACTGATATTTTCGTTCAGTACTGGACTCTGTATCAATAGCAGGGAATCACGGTCATAATTATAGTGGTGGACACATTCCCCCATACATTTCCTCCCCTTGCATTTCTAGGGTTGTGGGTTCTGGGGCTTATGTGCACAAAGGGGATCGTGCACACGAAGGGGATCCAGCATCCCACACAATTTTGTTGCCCAAGGTTATCCCAATGCAAAAAACTGTTCCAGGGTCAATGACCCCATTCCAAAATCATAAAATTGGATTAAAAATTAGATTTCAAAACCATATTAGTTCTTTTTATTTTTGTTTTCTGAACTTTAAGGGCTTATCACCATCACATTTTCAAGCTTCTCTCTGCAACCAGGGGTGCTGTTTTTTATTTATTAAAAAAATTATTTCGTTATTTTTATTTTATTATTTTTTAATATTTTAATGAGAGCCCAGACTCATGATTAAACACAAATCTTGTGATTTTAGGCTTTAAGAAACCTGCAAATCGATTAGACTCATGGTCAAATCTTTACACCCTGGGAACCCCAAGACTCAGCATTCAGCCTCTGGCCCCCAGCTGCTGTAAGCTTTGATGTTTTTTGTCCTTTGAGCTTGTTTGCCCAGCCCTGCTGACACTGCAGCTGTGTGCAGGTGGCGTGATGAGAGACGGGAAGGAACATTTCACACCTAGAGAGCCTGGTTATCTCTCACTTCCCCAGCTGGAGCAAACAAAGTGAAAAAGCCCAAGTGAAAAAGAATGAGGTGAGTATTGCAGCAAAGCATCCCTATCAACTGAGGTCTCACCCTTGCCTTGGCACTGTTTGCAGCCCTGATTAGCCACAGTCACACCAGCCAAATCTTGCCACAGGCAGGAGCTCTTGTCAGGGCAATTAAATTAAAGGAAGGGCTGAGCCCTAGGAAATACACCCAGAAATGTTGGGGCTTGGAAACAAATGCCAGAAAAACAGATGGTTTATTTGTCTTTAATTAATGAATTTCCTGCCCCCACCATATAGGTCATCATATAGATTAAATCACAATAGCTCCTGTTTTATATTCAGCAGCAGAGAGGCAAGTTAGGCCACTTGCCCACATTACATCGGCTGGCAATTTTGCTGGCAGGGAATCTCCCCAGCCAGGAAACATACGACGAGCTCTGCACGTGGGCATGGGGCTAAAAGCATCATCAGCCGCGTCCTGCAGATTTTTGTCCTCTGAATGCCAGGCTGGATTTCAAGCCCTGACGTTTGGAGGGAAAAAAGCTGCTGGACACGACTGATGACACTTTTAGCCCCACACCTATGTGTACAGCTCGCCGTACGTTTCCCGGCTGGGAGGGTCGCCAGCTGGTGTAATGTAAGCAAGTGGCCTTAGTCCAGTGGTTGGGTCGCTAGCTGGACACTAGGGTTCATTTTCCTGTTCAGACAAGTTCTGGGGGAGGAGCTGTAGCTTCTGGGATAGGCTTGGGCCCTGGAAACTCTTGGAATTTAATTTATTTTTTAAACAAATTAAGCACTGGCCATAAGTCATAGGTAGGGTTACCATATATGCACATTTTTAGAGGACACATGAGAAATACAGGTTGCAGGGTGACATTGGCTCCAATGTATTCCACGTGTGTCCTCTAAAAATGTGCATATATGGCAACTCTAGATAGGATCCAATCCACAAACCATTTACTCCAGAGTAAGTGGTCTGTGTATCATGGCCATAGAGTCATAGGCCTGGGAGGGACATGGGTCATCTAGTCCAGCCCCCGATGGACTTTAGTATTTACTTCTGTTTAGTATTTACTTCCATTTCATTTTTATTTACTTTAGTATTTGTTGTTTCGTTTTCCATTGACATCAATGGAAAAAGATCCATGGGATTTCTAAAACTAGTGAGGTGTCTACTAAAGTCAAGTGTAGTGTACTTGTCTGGCACTGGTTTGGGGGGGGTTGGATGGCACTGGGTTTGGGGGGGCAAATACCAGGGGCTGGGGTTTTTTAGTGGGTGGGGGTGCTTGGAGGTGGCTGTGGGCTCAGGGGGTGCTTTGTGGCTCTGGGCTGCAGTGCTGTAGGGTCAAAGGAGGGTGGCTGTGCCTAGGTTAGGGGGCTGGCACTGGGTTGGAGGAACTGGGGGCTTTTAGCGGGCAGGGGTGCTTTGTGTCTGCATGGCAATTAGCTCTCTACACCCTCTACCTGCCTCACTGCACTGCTGCCTTGTCTTATCTGTGCTGCGTCCTGAGATGAACATTGCTTTCTGCTTGTCCCCACCTGTGGCTGGGGACAAGCAAAGGTGATCTCAGGATGCCCGGCCCATGAGATGAGGCAGCTGTGGAATGGTTGGTGGGCCTGAGACTGGCCAGGGAGGACCAGCAGTAACCTAGGCTGGAGAGCAGTAGCACTGCCAGAGCCCAGGTGAAATTGACTGGACTGCAATTAGCAAGCGGGGAAGGATGCAGAGCCATGGAGAGAGTAAGCTGAACAGAGCCCAGCAGACGGCAAAAAGCAAAGATGCCTTTTTCAGATTTAAATACTAAGCAGAATTTTATCTGCTGCTCGCTTTAGTATTAATACTAAAGTGTCTACTTTAGTGCACTTTATTATTAATACTAAATTAGTATTCCCATCCCTCAATGCACCGATAAATCTGCCAACAAGAAACTGAGCCTATAAGAAGCCTGCCAGAAGTCAAAATCAGGCGTCACCTGCGCGCAGCAATGTCTGAAATAACCAGGAATGATCAGATCTTATTAAAAATAATAATAATACCACTGATGTCTAACAGGTGAGCACCAGCCTTGCTGCAGGGAAAGGCTAACATAAACCAAAAAAACAAGCCTTAGAATCAACTGCTAATCTGGCATGGGGAAAATTCCTCGTTGTCCCCAAATATGGTGCTCACTGTCACGGAGGAACATACGGTCACACATGTGTAACACAGGCCTACATGTAGACTACAAGTCTGGTAAATATGTAAAGCAAAAGGTTCCACATGTATGTAATGTTACGATTGAGAACTGTAAAACCCACATCAGGACTGTGACACATGACCAAGCTCCAGGAAATGCAGAGATAAAAAGAATGTGTATTTGGGAACCCTGGCCAGACAAACCTGTAGAGATGCAAATCAACCTTCATGTTTGCCTGGGTTGCCTACGTGACAGGCCTCACATTTCTCCAAGGCGGGAACAGAGACAAAGAAACCATGAAAGGAAATTAAAGAGGCCATTAGCCACCTTGAAGATCTCTCTCGCTTGGCCATCTTGAGGAGAGGCATCTGCATCCTAAAAGCTGTCAGCCAGCAAGGCTGGAGCTATGAACTGAGAGACAGGACTTTGCTTTTTAGCAACTCTAAGTTTGGAGACCCAGTCGCTTACATCAAAGACTGAGAAGCACTTATGGACCTTTGTAGGGTAAGATGCTTATTTGGGAACTCAGCCAGTATAGCTCAGGAATGCGTTATATTTACCTTTGATTTCTAGTAATCAGTCTGTGTCAACAATCTTGCTTATGTAATCAATAAACTTGCTTCTTATCTTTATGAAGAAGTGTCTGTGTCTAACATTGGAACACAAGTAAGCAACAAGAGTTCTCAAGTTCTTGCGAACCCAGAGATTAAAGAGGGAAGGATCGGGCCCTTGGGTGACAAAGGGGTTGTCCCTGTGGCAGGCTTGAATCGGCCAGAGAGAAAAACGGATTCAAGTGGGCTGTACGCGAGGGAAACTGAGTCACTCAAACCTGGTAAAGTGGGGGTGTGGCCCTCCAACCCGTGCCACTCACTGATACCCTGAGCATGTGTGCAGGCCCCACTAGACAGGCACCTACATGGAAATATAGCACCCAGGCACACAACACACACACCCATCAGTTAGGACTGCCACCTTTCACCGTTTGACCTATAGGCCAAAATAGGAGTCTCCGAGTCAAACCAAGAGAAATGACAAACCTGTCCATCAGTCCCAACTCCAGCTGCGGACAACCAAATAGCCTTGCCATTTTGCAGTTTGACCCGGACACTCCCATTTTGGCCTATGGGGATCTCAGGGTCAGACTGTGAGAGGTGGCAACCTTACTGTCAAGTGCGTCCACAGAAAGAGACACAGCGATGACCATTGGTGCAACCAGCCTGCTTGGGCTACTCTCTGCAGGCAACAACTTCGACTGTGTCTCGACTCTCCAGATCACGCTGGCCTGACCCCGACTTAGGGCAGCCAGAAGCCGATGTTGCAGATTCAAAGCATGATTCAGCCAGGGGCCTCTCAAAGAGGCCAGGTCTATGCTCCCCATTCAGGGCTACTGTGCTGCTCCCCATAGTTGCCCCCATTCATTTTTCTCCTTTCTCTCCCGTTGCCTCTTTCAAAGAAATGTGCCCCCTCCTCCCTATCTACCTTGCTTGGGCCCAGCAAAGGGGGTGTCTGGTGGTGGCTCGCAGCCGCCTAGGAGCTCTCTAGGGAGGGGCCAACAAGCAGCGTCCCCCCTGGGCTCGCGCGTCTCCAGCCTCCTCGGCGAGAGCTCTAGGCGCGGCGCTGCCGCGTGCGATCTGCTGGCGGCCGCTGGCTGGCAGGCTCCATTGCCGCGTGGCACGGGGGGCCGGCGCTGCAGGACGCGGCCGGGCGGGTCTCCCCAGGGGGCAGGGAGAAGGAGGAGGAGGAGGAGGAGGCGGCGGCTCCGAGCAGCGCCCTAGCACCCAGGCGGCCCTAGGCCGGGTTGACTGCAGGCTCCGCGGCGGTAGCGGCTGCTGCTGCTGGGAAAGGTCAGCCGTGCTCCCTCGCGGCTCCACCCCTCTCCTCCCCGCCCCGCCCCCGGCGAGGAGAGCCGGAGGGAGCCGCTAACGGGAGCCTCCCCCAAGAGCAGGTCAGAGCCGGGGAAGGGGCGCCTGAGGGCTCTGGGCGGGCGGGCGGCGGGCAGAGCTGGGCACGGGGCACCGGGATGGCAGTGCCCCCTGAGGCGGGGAGCCCGGGCTGGGGGGGAGCCAGGGCTGGGCACGTGACTGGCTGTGCCCGGGCTGACACCGGGCAGGGCTGGGAGACCCGAACTGAACGGGGCTGGCAGTGTCCGCGGGGGAGAGTTCTGGCTGGCAAGGGGGGCTGGGGCTGGCACCGGGCTGGCAGTGCCGAGGGAGGAGGAGGAGGAGGAGCCGGGGCTGGCCACCGCGTTGGCGGCAGAGCCTGAGGAGAGAGAGCCAGAACAGGGAGTTGACAGTGTTGGGGTTGGGAGACAAGGGCTGGTAATGCTGACGGAGCCGGGACTGGGCATGGGGCTGGCAGTGCCCTGGGGAGTGAATGGTGGGATTCAGGCTGGGCTGAGCACCCGGGGTGGGGGCGTACGTAGCCCAGGGGTGGGGTGGTCTGGTCTGGTCTGGTAGAAGCCAGACTGAGCACAAGGTTGGTAGACAAGTCAGGTGTGGGGAGCTGGGGGTTGGGGTGGAAGCCAGGCTGAGCATGGGGTTGGCTGGGGTTGGGGGCTGGGCATGGGGCTGGCAGTGCCTGAGGAGGGAGAGCGAGGGCAGGGAGCTGGCAATGTTCTGGGTGGGAGCCAGGTCCAGGCACCAGGGATGGAGGGAGAGTTGGCCACAGGGTATTCACCATGGGGCACAGCACTGGCAGTCCAGGGAGGTGGTGGTGAGTGGCTGCTGAGCACGGCACTCACAGTGGGGAACAGGACTGGCAGTGCCCAGGGTGGGGGTGGGTTGGGGCTGAGCATAGGCATTCATGGTGGGGCAGGGGTCTGGTGATGTGTGGAATGAAGGATGGGAACTGAGCCCAGGTGTGTTTATGGTGCAACATGGAGCTGGCAGAGATTAGAATGGGGGGTGGGTGGGGTTGGTCAGGATGGGCCATGCTCATGATGGGGCAATAAGCCAGGGCTAAGTGTTAGGCTAGGTAAGAGGGCACAGATCTGCTCATGGTGGGTTTGAGACGGCCATGATGGTACCAGTGCTCTAGGAACAGCAGTACCGGATTTAGGAAAGCTGGGGCCCTTTGCAAAATGGTGACCTGGGTCCCTTGTTGCCATTGGAATGTTTGATGGACGCACCCATTCGAAATAAGGGAAATGCTACTGTAATTAGGTTTTGATGTTTAATTAAACAGACATCCCCTTTTGGAACTGGGGCTCCCTCCTTGGTGAACCCTGTGTAGGTTGTTAATTCTGATTCAGGACATGGAGGTCAGGTTGGACCCCCTTTCTGAATCATTGTGGCCCCTCTATAGGCTAGGCCTCTGTGCATTTGACCTGTTTTTGATGCTAGCACCTCTCACATTAAAGCTTATTAATCGATCCCATTTATTGGGGGGCCCTGTGGGGGCAGTCATACAGTCTGCCCTATTCTGGACCAGGCCCTGGGGAACAGTGCCTACTACATTACCACCATTGGGTAATTGCCATCCTCTTATGCCTGAAGCTATCCCAGGGGAGTAGCTAGATGGGAATGGGCCCTGATGCAGAAGATGGAATGGGTCCCCTGCTGGGGCTCTCCACTCCAGTGTGCACATGCAGTCTACATGCATGTGGGCCCCCCAGGCCCTACACGCTGGTGGGGCTGCACCTATTATAGCTATACCCCCCCTTCCCTCTGTGCTTCATCCTGCCCCCTGAGTGTTTCCTCCTGCCCCTTCCATTGGTTCTGAGCACAAATGGTCCCCGGAGGCTTTGACATCTGCCACTTGCTTGGATTCCCTGGGGAGGTGGGTCTCCTGGCAGGACTGTTCTCTCTTCCAGTGCTTCAGGCAGTTTTGTGATCCTTGTAGTGCCCCCTTTTTATGGTCTTAACACTGTGAGCCTGTATCTAGAGACCAGCTCCAGAAATCATAAGATTGCACCAGGCTCTCTGCTTCCACAGGAAATAAGCAAAGCAGTCAGTTTCTGGCCTTTGCAATTGTGGAGAAGAACGTAAAAATGTGATATGAGTGCAACTGGTGCAGAGATGTTAGCTGAGAGCCTGAACCAATAGTTCTTGAGTGGCAGGAGCTGCCCCAAACATAAGAGATGCAGCAATGCTACGTGAGAAGGGAGGCTACTTCTTGCATCCCATTGCTTGGGGGATGCTGCCAACACCAGGAGAGTGCAGCAGGCCTTCCCACCCCCATACCACAGCTGCTGGGGTGGGCTCGGCCTTTCCAAGTGGAAAGGGGGAGAAGCTTGCTGCGCCTTGGGGAAAGAATCAGGTCTTTCCTTGCTCAGAGAAGGCCATTCCACTGCTTCCAGATAGGAGGAACACATGCTCCTTGCCACTCCTACCTTCCTGGGGTGGGAGCCTCCTTTTGCATGACCTAGATGTAGTCACATGGCAGGGATCCAGACTGACTTAATCTGACCCAAGTCCACTCAGAGCCAAGAGCCTGTTGTTCCCTTCCCCTGGAGAGACTCCCTGGTTCTTCCTAGGGTGGAATTCTTTATCTCCTAGTATGGGGTGAAGCCTGTACTCCAGAGGTCTCCCGGGCTATGAATCGCTGCATACTGAACCCCGCCTTCTGACTTGTCTGGTTCTGTAAATGGACTCTCTGTCTCCAGACAGCCTTTGAGCTGAGACCTCCAGAGATCTTGGCATGTGGGGAGCAGTGGACAGAACGTAGACCCAATGTACGGGCCATGAGAGCCCAGATTGGTGGCAGATTTATGTGATGAAGCAGGGAAAGGCAGGACCAGATTAAAGAGCTGGATGTTGGAGCTAGTATGTGACATGTCAGATTTATACCAGCAAGGGGAGTTGGCCATTGGCACCTACTAGCACTAGTGCAGCATGGATTTTCTTTAATTCCAGTGTGAAGCAGCAGCACAAGTACTGATCCTGCGCTGGCTGAGTGGGTGGAGCTAAGGACCTGTAGCTTCTGTCCTGTCCAGCCACTCTGTGCAATGAGCACAGAATCTTGAGGCTTCCACTGCAAGAGATGAGGGGGGTCTTTTGACTGAGAATCAGCTGTTTCGATTCTGTGCCCAGCTCCGACACAGATTTCATTTGGTTGCAGCACTCTGAGCCACCTGCAGAGCAGACCCTTGTGTGTGCTGAGCGCCTGGGGGAGGCAGTTCAGTGCAGCACCGTTCTGGGAGCTCTGAACATTATGAATGGACATGTGAGATTCTCTTCTGACTGGATCACAGAGAGTGAAGGGTTTTTGCAAATTTGTAACTTGCTATTCACTGTCCGTGAAGTCATTAACTTGCTGCTAGTTAATCCTGTAGTTTGGTATTTTTTAACTTTGGTAGTTCTGGACGTTGTGATTCGCCGGCCACTGTCACACCATGTGCCACAAGCCACTGAGGGAGTCTTGTAGGATTTTACTGAATTTCCTTTTTTGCTTCTTTTGTTGAAGTTACGGTGAAGTGAGTGAATTAAACAGAGTTAGATTTTGTGGAAATATTCTCTGTGATCAATATGCTCAGACTATGGGCGCCCAAGGGGTAGCTACCATAGGTACAACAGATGCAGTTGCACCAGGACTCACAAGCCTTAGGGGGCCCTCAATGCATGTGGAAATTGTGTGGGGACAGGATGAGGGGACCCATTCCATCTTCTGCACCAGATCCCATACCAAGTGAGCTACACCCCTGGGGGGCCCTTAATAATGAATGAAGCAAGCTCTGCTGCTAACATGGTTCCCAGCACCTTTGCAGATAACTAAAGTGAGAGGTCCCTAAAAGCAATGTGAGACCAGGCTCCCTTTCACAGTCATAGAACTATAGGATCAGAAGGGACCTCAAAGGTCATGTAGTCCAACCCTCAAGGTAGGATACCCTCTCCCTATCTTCCTCCTCTTCCCAGCTCTCCTGTCAGTGGTGTATGTTCAAAGATCCATTAAATAAATCAAATCTCTGGATTTGTGAATTTCAAACACACAGTTCATTTTGCCTCTTCATGTTTTAAATATTATTATTATTATTATTATTATTATTATTTATCACTATTTATATAGTGACAGCGATATACCTGGCACTTTACAAACAGCAAGATAGACACGGTCCCTGCCCGAGAGCTTACAATCTAAAGACAGGAGGAGGGGAGACAGGGAAGGGGGAACAGAGGGAGAGATAAGGGATGCGACATTCATGAGGATGCGAGAACTCAGGTACACGTTCTTGGCTTGGTTAGAGTAGATTGGCAGTTTACAGATAACAGGTGGGGGATAATCCTGGGTGGGGATGCTTAGCAGGAGTTTGGAAGTGCAGAGCAGAAGAGGTAGGTTTTGAGGAGGGACTTGAAGGTGTGGAGGGTGGGGACAAGGCGGACGAGGGCAGGGAGGGAGTTCCAGGCGTGCGGGGCAGTGAGGGAGAAGGAACGAAGGCGGTTGGGGGAGCAGGGGAGGCGTGGGAGGGAGAGGGAGGGGATGAAAGAGGAGTGGAGTGCTCGAACAGAGGTCCAAAGGGAGATCAGGGCAGAGAGGTAGGGGGGAGTGAGGTTGTGAAGGGCTTTGTAAGTGAAGACAAGGAGCTTGCACAGAATACGTTCAGGAAGAGGGAGCCAGTGGAGAGAGGAGCGGAGAGGCTGCACATGGTCAAAGTGACGGACTAGGTGGATGATCCTGGCAACAGAGTTTTGAACAGAGATGCAGGAAGAAAGGTGAGAGCTGGGAAGGCCAGCAAGGAGGATGTTACAGTAGTCGAGGCGTGAGATGACTAGGGCATGAATGAGAGTTTTGACAGAGGAGACGGACAGAAAAGGGCGGATCTTAGCAATGTTGTGGAGGGAGAAACGGCAGGATTTGGCAACGGAGTCAATGTAGGGTTTGAAGGTAAGGTGTGAGTCGAAGATGAAGCCCAAGTTTACGGGCTTGGGGGACAGGGAGGATGGAGACCCCGTCAATGGCAATTGACAGGGAAGAGGGAGAGGAAGGATTGGGAAGGAAGATCAGGAGTTCAGTTTTCGCCATGTTCAGTTTGAGTTAGCGTTGAGACATCCAGGCGGAGATATTAGAGAGACAGTTGGTGAGACTAGCTTGAACAGAGGCGGAGAGGGAAGGAGTGGAGAGAGAGAGTTGATTGTTTTCAGCGTATAGGTGGTATTGGAAACTGGGAGGCAATGAGTTTGCCTAGGGATAGGGTGTAGACGACCGTCTCATCGATGACCTCGTCAAGCTATGGAACATCTTGCTGACGGACGCCATTGATCAGATGGTTCCCAGGTGTCCGTTGCCCAGGCGGCGGCTCCGCGGGCCCCCTTGGTTCTCTGAGGAACTGCGGGTCCTGAAGGAAGAGGGGTGATAGTTGCAGCATCGATCTCGAGCTGAAGCCGACAGAATGCGACATAGAGCTAGTTTACGAACCTATGCCGTGGCTATGCGGACAGAGTTCTTCGCTGCCCTCATAGCGTCTGCGAAATCCTGTCCGGCGGAGCTGTTCTGGGTTGTACGGGGGCTGGTCAGTCCAGCCTCCCTCGACCCAGGGGTTGAGTCATCTTCTGCCCGCTGTGACCTTTTCGCGGATTATTTTGCGGAGAAAATCGCTCGTATTCACCAAGACCTTGATGCTGCACTTAATGCAGTGGAGGAGGTATAGGTTGTAGAAGCCCTAGCTTGTCCGATTTTGTGGGATCACTTTCAGTCGGTGACACTCGCTGACGTGGTGGGGGTGCTTGGGGCTGTTCGAGCTACCTCTTGTGAATTAGATCCGTGCCTGTCCTGGCTGGTTAGGAGCTGCCGGGAGACAATAGGACCGTTGCTGGCCGGGGTGGTCAACGCCTCCCTGCGGGAGGGCAGAGTGCCAGGCTGTCTCAAGGGGCGGTGGTGTGGCCTTTGCTCAAGAAGCCATCGCTTGACGCTGACTCCCCTGCCAGCTATCGGCCTGTCTCTAACCTTCCGTTTTTTAGGGAAGGTTATTGAACGGGTAGTGGCTCAGCAGCTCCAGGAGCATCTCGACCGCATCAGTTATCTTGATCCTTCGTCGTCTGGCTTCCGTCCGGGTCATGGCACTGAGACAGCACTTGTGGCCCTGGTGGATGATCTTCCCCGGGAAAAGGACCGGGGTCGTTCGACCCTATTGGTCCTTTTAGATCTGTCAGCAGCATTTGATACCGTTGACCACAAGATGTTGGTGATGCACCTGCGTGACAGTGCGGGGGTGGGTGGGATCGTTCTTGAATGGTTCCGCTCATTCCTGACTGGAAGAACTCAGTGGGTGGTACTCGGTGATTCTTTTTCATCTTACCGAGACCTCCCATGTGGACCTCCTGCAGGGTTCGGTTTTGTCCCCTCTCCTGTTCAACGTGTATATGCAACGGCTCGGTGAGGTGATCAGAGAGTTCAGGGTGAGGTGTCATCAGTATGCGGATGACACCCAACTGTATCTCTCATTTTCGACCAACCCAGGCCCGGCTGTCTCGGTGCTTACCCAGTGTTTGGCAGCTGTGGGGGACTGGATGAGGGCTAACCGACTGCGACTGAATCCTGGCAAGACGGAGGTGATGTTAGTGGGTAAGTCGGTGGAGTTGACAGCCCCGTCAATTGATGGGGTCTGCCCTCCGTTGACTTCCCGGGTATGGAACCTGTGGGTGCTCCTCGATGCGCAGCTCTGCCTGGATCTCCAGGTGGAGGCTGTGGCGAGGAGTGCCTTCCGCCAGTTACATCTGGTGCGGCGGCTTCGGTCACTGGTTTTGGTTCCTGGCCTAGCCACGATCATCCATGCTTTTATTACCTCTCGGTCAGACTACGGTAACGCGCTCTACGTGGGGCTACCTATGGTGACGGCTCGGAAGCTGCAGCTGGTGCAGGATGCGGCAGCCTGGTTCTTGTTGGGGTTGGGCCGCCGGGAGCACATTACACCAGTGCTCCGATCTCTGCACTGGCTGCCAATAGTCTTCCGGGCCCGATTCAAAGTGTTGGTTTTAACCTATAAAGCCTTACACGGCCTGGGCCCTGCTTATCTGCGAGACCGCCTCACTCCCTGGGTTCTAGATCAGCCCCTTCAGTTGTCCGGGGGCGCCTTGTTGGAGATTCCCCGGGGGGGGAGGGCACGCAGAATAGGGCGTTCTCGGTGGCCGTGCCTTTGGAATTCCCTTCCGGTGAGGGCCCGACTGGCCCCAGACCTCCCGGCCTTCCGTAGGAACTGCAAAACCTGGCTGTTCCGTCAGGCATTGGGAGAGGGAGAGGGGGAGGGGTATGGGGGGTGGGGGTGGAGTGGGGGGGTTTCCTCTGTTTTTGATTATGTTTTGAAGTGTTTTAAAATTGTTTTATATCATATTTATATTTTTTCTATTGTTGTTAGCCAATCTGGACTGCCTGTGGCAGGAAGAGCGGGGTACAAATTTTGTTAAATAAATAGATAGAGAAGAAGAGAGGGCCAAGGACAGAACCTTGGGGAACCCCGACCAAGAGGGGTAGGGAGGGGGAGGAGTTAGGAAGCGATACACTGAAGGAGCGGTCAGAAAGGTAGGAGGAGAACCAGTCGAGGACAGAGTCCCGGAATCCAAGCAATCCAAGTGAAGCAATTCAAGCAGGAGTGAGTGGTCAACAGTGTCGAAGGCAGCAGAGAGATCAAGGAGGACAAGAATAGAGTAAAGGTGGTTGGATTTAGCCACAAGAAGATTGTTGGGGATCTTAGCAAGAGCGGTTTCAGTGGAGTGAAGGGATTTTTGCCTTTGAAAATCTAGCCCAATATTTTGAGGGCCAGATCCAGGCAAGAGCAGACTGCAAACACACACGGGGGGGGGGGGGGGGCTCTACTATTGGGGTCCTTGGAAGGGTGAGACTTAAAATGACGTGAGTGTGAGAAGCACTGGTGTAAAATGAGGGCTCAGATGTGGGGAGCCCTGGCCTGTGGAGATTGAGTGGGGCGGGAAGCATGTAGGGTTTGTGAAATAGCAATATATGTATAAAATATGAAACTGCCATGCACAGAGTCCCAGCCCCTGAAGGGGACGGTATGTTTAGTGGAACATCAAAAACGAAGTCTGGCAAAAGTTTCCTTTTTCTAATGAGTGAGCCAGTGTCTGCCTGCCAAATAGTTTTAAATTAGATTGCGGCCTGCATGGCGTTTTTGCATAGGGTCCGGACATCCCGGGAACCAGCACTGTGACGCAGCAAGCAACACAGGGTGCTCTTTGGACCTTCTTGTGGGTGCTGTGCTGCCTGGAGTTGAAGCCAGCAGAGTGGCGCACTCTGGGTGTTTTTAGACAAGCGCCTCCCCATCCATCACCCACCCGTCATGCATATTGCAGGTCTGCGTAGGGCGCCAATACAGCCCTGCAACAGGCAGGATGGGTGGGGAGGTGCTTGTCTAAAAACACCCTCTGTCTGATGCTTGCTTGAGAGGGAGATGCCCCTCCTCCTGCCAAAAATATCTGGGCATCCGTACCAGTAAGGGATTGGATCAGGTACCCAGCAGGACTGACTGCAGGGGCATGATAGGTGGGGCGTTCTATACTCTGCAGTAATTGGCTGATGGGAGGTGAAAGGAATTGTTCGTTGCACCCCAGACTTGGGGGAAGGATTTGACTCCTCATCTCTTGTCTCCCCCCACCCCTTTTTTTTTTTATGACTCTGCTCATAGTATTGGAGCATCTTCCAATAGCAGGGGTGTTAATAGTGCATTAAGCAGAAGCACAAAGGACTTGGGAGTCTGTGCTCAACAGTGCATTGAGCAGCATGACTGAGACCTGTCATACCTGATTCTTTCTGTGGCTCTATGCTGATTTGGACAGGACAGGACCCCCAAAGCAAGGTTTCATTGCAGATTGGCTTCTGCAGTCCCTAGCTGTTCCTCCCCTCCCACTGCCAAAGCGAGGAGACTGGGTTTCTGTGTTTGCGTCTGGCAAAGATTAAATTCCCCTTTGTCCACCCGGCAGTGGGTGTTGGAGGATTAGCTCCAGCCTTCCCAAGTGAACCGACCGAGAGAGCATCCCCCAGCCCTGGAGGAAAGAAGGGGAGAGTTGGAACATCAGAGGCATAGAGGCCAAGCTGAGAGAGCCTAGATTAGCTTGCTTTTGCTCTCCCCAGGTCCACCTGCAGATGCTGTCCAGTCGGCAATCTAAAGCCCTTAAGCCTCTTTCAGACTGCACAGCTGATTTGCATGAACATCCTCAAAGACTTAAATTATGGTCTCCAAAGCAGATTTTCTGGCAAAAATAGACACAGGCAAAGCCTTCCTCTGCACTGCCAAGTGCCCCAACGACATGGTCTCAGCAGGCTCTCGGGCAGCGGACTGGGGTCAGGCATGGGCATCTTTACTTTGCTTGTGCAGCCTTTGGTTTATTTCCTGTGGTGAGTGCAAAAAGCTTGTTGTTTACTTAGTGAATGTCTTGAGTGATGCAGAATTGACGGTCTCGGGCCTGACTCTCAGCTACAGCCCAGCTGCTGAAGGGGGTGTAGGGTATAGGATGGTCTGGCTGCTGAGTCTCTGTGAATCACAGCAGCTGCCTGGGCTCCAGAAGGAAAGGGAATCCGTAGTTAGGGGGTAGGCGTGCGCGCTAATCTCTGCCTCAGCAGACGCGCTCGCTGTGTGTAAAAGAACAGGCCTGTGCCTGTTGCACAGGGGTGCAACCAAGCATCTTGCTAAGGGGTGCCAAAAGTTGAATTTGCTTTTGGTGTTTCACACCATTTGTTGCATCCTCTTATAGCCTATCATACTGACACATGGGCTAACGTACGCTATGGGAGCTTCGGGGAGACCACAGCCTCGTTTAAAACAAATAGAGGGGTCTGACAAGGGTGCATTTTAGCTCCCATTTTGTTCAACCTTTTTTGTATAAATGACCTGATAACTGAAATTACTTGTCTTGACTTTCATCCACCAAACTTACTCTCTACCCACGTTGGTATCTTAGTATATGCAGATGCTGCAGCCCTCCTCTCTAGGACTCCAACTGGTCTACAGAGGGCTTTAAATAAATTTGCTACCCTCTGTGAGGCAAGCCGCTTGATTATTAATAAGTCTAAAACAAGGATAAAGAAGTGGGATAGACAGCATGATCCGTTCACCTGGACTATTTCCAGGAGTACGGTGGAGATAGTTAAGACTTATAAATATATGGGCGTGGTCTTTTCATCTGCCCATGGCTGGAAAGATCATATTGCTGAAGCAAAAACTAAGGCAAGGTAAACCACTTCAGCCATTGAGCAATTGGCAGATAGATATGGAGGATAATACATCCTGGCTGTATGAGGGCATACAAGGCAAAAGTATTACCTCAGTTGACTTATGGTGGAGAAGTATGGGGCCACAGAACTGATCATCTATCGAAATACCCGAGAATATTTTTCTAAGGAACCTCTTGGGATTGCCAGTAGCTGCTTCAGTAGCAATGCTTAGGCTTGAAACAGGATTAGAACCAATAGGAGCCTATGTGTTAAAGAAAGCATTGAAATTTTGGTTTTCTATTTTAATTTTAAATCCAGACCGTTTGACAAAAATGTGTCTTCTAGAAGAACAACAGTATTTTTTATACTGCACGCTCCCCCCTGGTATGCTTTCATAATAACACAGCTTAGGCAAATTGGGTTTGGGTACCTGGTGCAGGATGATGATCGGTTTATACCAATACATGAGAAGGAGCAGGTATTCTTCAGAGTGAATGATATTTGTCGTCAACAGGATATTTCTATTTTACGCTATTCAAAACCTTTCTATATACATTGCTTCCCCTCTTCTGGGTTAGTCTCATACTTACAGCTAGACTTGAGGAAATCACTGAGGATGCACCTGACAAGGCTGAGAACGTCCCTAATGCATAGAGCAATAACTGTGGGACGCGGGCATGGAATACCCAGGAAGGAAAGAGTTTGCCCGTGTGGCCTGGGGATGGTGGAGGATGCAGGACATTATGTGCCTGAGTGGTAGGTTTGGACAGTCGTATGAGTTTGCAAGACTAGGAGGCCAGAGCATGACAGAGCTTCTTTGGTAGCTGCTTCCTGATCAGGGAAAGGAGTATTTGGAGAGGGGGGTAGGAGCGGCCCTCTCCTGAAAGCTAGTCTCCATCCACTCAAGCTGCAAGAATCTGCGCAAATCCTCATGGCGGTATTTTCCCTCGCTTCCTTTGGTCAGTGATGGTATTGACACGTTGTTGTTGTTATATTGGGGGGGGGAGGGGAGATGTTTAAAAAATGTTTTAAATTAATAATTTATTATTGTTGTTGTTTTTAGTGTTGTAAGCCGCCGCGGGATGCCGTGGGCATGAGGGGGTGGCTAATAAATATAACAAATAAATAAATAAATAAAATATAGCACAAGCAATGTGCAGGGTGCTGAACAATCACAATGACAGATGGGCCCCTGCCCTAGTGGGCTTACGAGCTAGAATGGGCAAGGGGAGGGGCACGTAGGGAGAAAAGAGAGGGGGACATTCCTGAAGCTGAGAAGTTGCAAGTGAAGGTGCTTAGTTTGGTTACAGGGGGGGCCGGGGGGGGGGAATCCTGAAGGATGGGACAGTATAAGGAGAAGAAGAAATTATGGGGTTGAGGTGCTAGGGAAAACCTGATGGAAGAGGTAGGCTTGGGGGGGCGGGGGGGGGGGCAGGATTTGCAGGAAGGGAGGCCTTACGGGGGCTTCAGCTGAAGGTGGTAGCTATAACAGGGACAGGAGTTGGGGGCACGTACCCTGGAGCAGCTGCATCTAGTGCCACAAGAACCACTACACCTTTTGCACCAAGGCCCAATTTAACCTAGCTATGCCCCTGCTTCAGATCCTGTTAGAAGGAGCAAAGCAGCTCACACCTTCCTTGGAGCTATTCTTTCAGGCTGTCTGCAAACTCAGGCAAACTTTACTCCCATTTAGAAGTCTGCATTCTCATCCCCTTAGAGATAGTGGTGTTCCTAAGTGTAGGCAAGACCACAGCCTCCGCAGGAGCTGTGTGCTGATGCGGTGTATCATTGTCTGTGCTAATAGCAAATTCATAGCCTGCACCCGACCGGTTTGGTGTAAGTGACCGCAGAGCAGAGGGGCGTTTAGGGTGTTTCTGTCTCTTTAAGTGTGGGTATCCTGGACAGTGGAGGCTTATGCATGACCTGTTATGTTGTCTGCTTGGACCCAAATTACCCTGGCAGATTCTTAACTAAATTAAAGAAAATGGCTTGGCTTCTTGGTACATGCCCTCCCTCTATAGGGTGCTTTGGCTTGTCAGGGGAGTTGCTGAGCTCTGCCATGAAGCTGTCTTACAGGAAGGCCTGGGGCAGCTGGTATTAGTATGACCGATAACGCAGTGCACTGCTTGTGGCATTCACTTGCTGCACCTTTTGGCAGAGCAGGGGGAAGGGGTTCAGACCTCGCAAGACACTTGCTGTGAAAGCAGCATGTGCTTGTAGCAAGATCCCAATTTTATTTTTTTTATTTTTTTATTTTATAAAATCGTTTGCTACCCTGCCCCTCCTGCTCCAAGCAGCCCAGGGTGGCTTACAACGTTAACACACAAAATCAGTAAAAACCAAACAATACAATAAAAAGAGACGGCACAGAACCAAACCGCCACCCCATCCCACCCCATCTCCCTCGCCAAAAGCCAGGCAGAACAGCCAGGTTTTACAGATACGACGGAAGGAGGGGAGATCCGGGGCCACCCGGGCCTCCACCGGGAGGGAGTTCCACAGCCTAGGTGCAGCCTCTCCATAGTGGCCACATGGGGGAGCTCGAGAAGGGTGCTCACAGCGGCCGCTCCAGAGCACGAGGAGTAAGGCGATCCCGCAGGTAAGTCGGGCCAAGGCCGTATAGGGCTTTATAGGTCAAAACCAATACCTTGAATTGGGCCCGGAAGACTCTAGGCAGCCGGTGCAGAGCCCGGAGCACCGGTGTAATGTGCTCACGGCGACCCATTCCTGTAAGGAGACAGGCCGCTGCATTCTGCACCAGCTGCAGTCTCTGGACTGTCACTGTAGGTAGCCCCATGTAGAGTGCGTTGCAATAATCCAATTCAATTAAACGTTGCTAGTTTGGGTGCAACTTCTGAGCTACAGGAAACTCCAAAGACTGCTTTGCCCTTGCTGAACTGGTTGGAGCACAGAGCTGTGCCAGGGTAAAGGAGTCGTAGAACTGCAGGGTTAAAGGGACCACAAAGGTCATCTAGTCCATCTCCCTGCTCCCAGGCTGGATCCTAGAGGATCTACCTGCATACGTGACCCGTAGCTAGTTTTTATTTGGCCCCTTTCCAGTTTCTGGATCTGGCTCCTGGATTTAGGTCCAGCCCCCAAGCGCTGAAAGACTGACCTCGGGGTAAGGGAGCAGAGATAGGGGCATGCTCACAAAGGCTAGAGAACAGATCCACGGCGCAGATCCATGATCTGGACCCTGCTCTTGCTGAGTGCACACCCCCACCCCCAACTTCTAGGCATTCCTCCAAGCTTTTACAAACGTTCAGCCTCGTCTTGCATGGCTTGTCTTCCAGCCTCTTTACCATCTTTGCTCTTTTCTGAATCTTTTCCCGTTTGTTGACCTCTTTCCTGAAGTGTGGTGTCCAAACCTGAATGCCTCCAGGGGAGCTCTCGCCTGCCCCAGTTAAGTGGTACCACACCTTGTAAGGTCTCCATCTTCTCTGTGCAGTGTTTGTATTTATTTACATTTCTCCCCCGCCCTTCTCCGAAGACTCGGGGCAGCTTACAATCGCAGAAGCACAAAATACAATAAGATAATTAAGATCCCTTAAAACGCCAACATCATCCCAAACGTCCACCTCACCTTCTTGTCCCCAGCAATCGCCCACCAATCCTCCTCCCTAAACTCGTCCAGCCAAATGCCAACCACACCCAACCCTATCCCTACCTGCCAAACCCCTAGTCAAACAAAAAGGCCTTGCAACTCTTCCGGGAGATTGTTGGGCCCAGGCTTAGGCAGACCTCCAAAGGGGGGTGAGTTCTGCAATTGTGAGGCAGCGACTGAGCAATTGTGCGCCCTCGTTGTAACAACTTCATGGGCAGTTGGTGCTGTGAAGAAGGCACCCTTGGCCAACCTCAGAGGCTGCCCTGGGACATAGGGGAAGAGGTGGTCTTTCAGATAAATGGGGCCCCAAGCTGCTAGCTTTTTTAGAGTAAGGCGTAGGTACTGCGTCCCCAGCTAAGAGGAGCAGCATCCTATTTATTCTGTGAGCGGGCCTTCTGGCAGGCATGAGTGGCACCTCTGGGGCTCTGCTGCGAGTTTGGGGAGTCCCAGCTCATTCCCAAATGAACAAAGCCCCTCATGATGATGCCCCAGTAAAACACTGTTGCCCATCTCTAGAATAGTTTTATGACCTCAAAGCACTTTGCAAATCTCAGCCTTGAAGCCAGGCCAAGGTAGGCTGTTAATGTGCCGTTTAAGAAGCAGACACGCCAAGGGATATTTTGCCCATGGCCACACTCTGGGCCAGCAGTTTGAATCTCACCTCGTACAGGGAGAATCCTCTGCTCCTCGTAAACTTTTACATCATTAACACGCTTTGGAGGTTGCTTTTAATAAAAATGAATAGGAAATACATTATAATGTGACCAAACAGATTTCTCTCCACTGCTAGATAAGGGACTGATTAGATTGCAGAGCGATTTCATTTTGGAAGGTATGTAAGAAGTGCCGTACTGTGTCCGACCAATGGTCCATGAAGCCCAGCATCCTGTCTCTGACAGTGGCCATTCTTGGTCACAGAAGTGTAGCTAGATGGAAATGGGCCCTGATGTGGAGGATGGAATGGGCCCCTTGCTGAGGCGCAATCCTCTCCACTGTACATGTGTATTCTGCATGCATGTGGGCCCGAGTGTGGCTGCAGCTCCGATAGCCACGCCCCTGCTCGGTCACGTCTGGAAAGTACCCAACAGGTCATAATGGAGTGATCATTCCCTGCTGTTCACTCCCTGCTCCCGACAGCAAGAAGTTGTGTCCCCCAACCTGCTTTAGGGCCATTTTATATCTGCCCTCCATGAACTTATCCAGTCCTTGTTTAAATCCAGCCATGCTACTGGCCTTAAACCACATCCTCTAATAACAAGTTCCACAAGTTAGTTGTACATTTTGTGAAATAGTACTTCCCTTGTGTTTGTTTTAAATCTGCTGCCAGTTAGTTTCATAGTGTCCTCTAGTTTTAGTATTGCTTTAGAGAGTAAACAGCAGCTCTCTATTTAATTGTTCCACACTACGTAGGGAAATTCTTTTCCCATTTTCCTTGCAGAGTTACGGTGTTTCCTTGGTAAGCAAACTGCCATGGACATAAGGATGGCATGTGCCTTGCAGTTAAGTAGCTCTTATTACCGATGGCAGAGCAGATTCTACAAGAAGAAAGCTTCTGTTTCCAGGCACAGTGCTTTCAAAAGGATTTTTTCCTGCCATGCGTAGTTCACTACTTATCACCTGGGGGTCGGCATAGAGTCCTGCATGGGCTCAAATAGCAAACCTGATCTGGGCTGACCCAGGAAATGCCTAAACCTGACCAGAAGTGGTGTGCAGAATCGGGGTGCTTGATCCAACCTGACCCCAGTGGTTCTGCAACCAGAAGTTCTGCACCTGAAAAGCATGTTGAAAGTGGAGCCCTGCAACTGCATGCCCTTCCTTCAGCGCTTACTGCACCAGGATAGGAGCAGAGCCAAGAGCAGGGTCCCATATGCATTCAGAACTGCATGGGCCAGCATCTGTTTGCAGCCAGCTAATAGCCTACCAACGAAGAGGGAGGAAAATGTGTGGCTGGTTGGCAGCATGTTGACCCCAGTTTGGGTGGAGACCAGCTCCTGCAGGGACTGTGGGGGAAGAGTAATGACCAGAAAGAGCGAGACATGGGGAGGAAGTACCTAAAATGTTTTCGACCCGACTTCAGCACCTTATTCCCACTGCTTCCAATTCACACAGGGGACTAGCCCTGCCTTCCTCCGCCTCTTCCTGCACTTTCATGCTGGATAGCAACAGCCTGTGACTTGGTGCACTGTGTTCCCGGAGCTGCTGCAGCAGCTAAAAATCTCCCTTAAAATTTCTACCTGAACCAACTGGAAACCAAAATGCATTTGGGGAAATGGGGCCCAATCCAATCTGATCCCGACACGGCTGGTTGGATCCTGTCAAGTTTGGATCGGGCAGCAGGGCTCTAGGTTGGCACGCTCTCCCCTTTGCTGGCAGTGCCCCTTGTATGTGTGTGCGTGTCTGTCTCTCTCTTCCAGTTGCTTGTCTTTGCTTGTGTGAAAATGATGCCCTTTGAGAAGGCATCTGAGAGAAGAGTCAGAGGCTCTGCCTAATGTTCTCTGGGAAGGATCCCTGGCCCATTAGCTTTGTCTCCAAATTGCAAAGTACAAAGTTGGACACGAGAAGCACAATGGGTCTTGTTGTCCATGGGCCCAGGCTTTTTCTTATAAAGCTTATTTGCCCGTAATTGCCCTGGTGAATCAATGTGAAGAGAGAGTCTCTCTTGGTGGCTTTGTTTTAAAAATAACCCCTGAGCTCAGCCTGGTGTGAATCAGGGCTGGGCTGTGAAAGCGAGGGATGCTTGCTTTGTACACGGTGATTAAAATGTCTTGTGGCTGGCATGCTGGCTTTCATTCAAGGCTGGCTCATCTAGCATCCATAAATGTTGTAATGGGCTCAGCTTGGGCAGCAGACAACAGGTGTCCCTAACGTGAGGTTTTCCAGCTACCAGGGGCAGAGACATAATCTGGGGGTGGGGTGGGGTGGACGGTTAAGCCGGCTGAATTCCAGTCAGAACACCACGTTGCTCCCTGCCAAAACTGGATGGAGCCTCGGGCATACAGGGTAACGAATGTCAAGCGAATGTGTTCAGGGAGGGCATTTTCAGGGCATAGGAGGCAGCGCGGGAGAAGGGGCAAAGACGGAGTCAGGAGCTGGAGCATCTGGGGTGGGCGAGGGTGGTGGCAGAGGAGAAGTGAAGTTCCCAGGTTTCCCAGCTAATGGGAAATGAGGGCAGAAAGACAAAGACAAGGAGTTTGTGCCTAAGGTGCCAATGCAGGGCTTGCCTGCAACGTGTATTTTTCACAAGTGCCCTGGAAAGATTTGCGTATCTGACAACCCTAGATAGGAAGAGGGCACCAGTGGAGGGAGGAGAGGAGGGGCTGAACAGGATCAAAATGGCAGGCAAGGTGAATGGCCTTGGCAGTGTAGGGGCCAGGAAGGAGGAGGTGGTGCAAGAGCGTGGACTAGAGTGGGAGCCAGTTTCCAGAGAGAATACAGCTCCGCTTCCTGATGAAAATGAGTGGCGTCTTGGGCGTACAGAGTAACTCTAGTCTGGAGCTCCAGAGACCGAGATGCCCAGTTGGATCACCCAGTTCAGCCCTCCTACTCCTGTTGATCCAGCTCTGGCTGAAGGCAATGCAAGCCTTTCCTTGGACCATGCTGGCATTTGGGTGAGGATTGCATCTCTCTCTCCCCTTCCCCCTTTTCTTTTGTCCCAGTGCATTAAATCCCAAATCTTGCGGAGTTAGCGCTTACCTTGCAAGCGCCTGCCCTTCAGAAAGAGCATAGCTTAGGTGTCTAAATCTTGCAGAGAATAATGTGAAGACTTAGAAACTAGAAGGGACATCCACATTTAATATTTATTTTTTAAGCCAGTCCAGTGCTTTTTTTGTGGGGGAGGGCTTGAGTTTGATGACATCAGTTTGTTAGTGTACTCTATGCTGCTGCCACTGCCCCCTCACCTATCTATTATTAACCATTCTGCAGGATCTTCCTGTGTCCGATGAGTCAGGCTCAGCTGAGTTCCTTCTCCCTATCACAAAGGCACCAACCTACTGTAGTTAGCGCTGACTGGTCCTGTCTCAGCTGGCACTAGACTCCTGGGCCCTTTGAGTTCTTGAACTCTTTGGCTCTTTGCGGAGAGTCTTGCTAGCAGGGGGTCCGTGGGTAAAGAGCACTTCAGCTTACAGAGCTGGCAGTTTGGCAGGGTTTTGCCAAATGTCCTGCAAAGCGCCACCCTGCTGCTTTGTTGGTTTTTTTAAAAAAAGTTAAGAGCTGTGTGAAACAGAGACCTGGAGCTGAATACCAAAATGTGAAGCGCAAGGAGTGAAACTCCCAAGCAGTGCCAGAATTAGCCAAGTAAATAAATAGCACTTCAGTCACCAGGGACTTCAAGGGGAGCAGAAAGAATCCTCTACAAGGAATAGATCCACAATGAATAACAATCACCGATTGCAAAACTCTCACATCTGTTCATTAGCTGCCCTAAAGCATTTGCAAATTACTCCAACAAATAAGGCTTGGTCTGCCATTCGTTTGTGCTGCAAATATTATTTAAGTCTACACTACATTATTTATGCTGTAATGAGGCGTATGGGAACTCTTGCTCTAAACTTTGTGCATTGTATAAGATGGACTGGCAGGGAAGCAAGGATTTTTTCTGTTCCCTGTGCCTCTTTGTTTAAACATTTCAGCACCCAGCGCAGTTAGCATTGCCCCTGCAAAGATACTATGTATGTATGTATGTATTTTGGTTGATAATCTGCCCTTCCCTGAAGTCTCAAGGGCCGATAACAAAACATCTATAAAAAGATGAGACTACATTACCCCTCAGGGTCATTTAACTAATACAGTCCCTGTCAAGAAAGGGATTTGGCAAGGCTGTCTTCTTGCCCCAACATTATTTAATGTATTTCTTAATGGAGTAGTTAATGTGGTGTTCTGCAAGGTTCCATTCTATCTCCATTGTTGTTTAATGTGTATATGCAGCCCTTGGGGGAGATCATGAGAGGGTTTGGTGTGCGTTGCCACCAATATGCTGATGACACCCAGCTTTACCTCTTTTTCAACTGACTCAGGTCCTGCCGTCTCAGTACTGTCCCAGTGCTTGGAGGCTGTGGCGGATTGGTTGCGGGGTCCACCCTCCCATAGCCCAGCAGGTTCGGAGTCTGGGAGTATTGTTGGACTCAGATCTCCGCCTAGATCGGGAGGGGGAGGCAGTGGCTAAAGCTGCCTTCCTCCACCTGTATCTGGTGCGGAGGCTGCGTCCATATGTCTCCAGAGTCTGACACTGCTTTTAAACGAGGAGCGCTGAAGCGCCTCCCAAACGCCACATTAAAGCAAAGCCGCCGGAAGTGACGTTCTCCCCGTTGCCGGCAGCGGCTGGAGACACGGGGCTTTGGAGCGGCGCGTTCTTAAGCCAGATAATTGAAGTCTTAAGAACGTGCCGCTCCAAAGCCCCATGTCTCCAGCCGCCGCCACCGGCGGCAATGGGGAGAACGTCACTTCCGGCAGCTTTCCTTTAATGCGGCGTTGAAGAGGCGCTTTAGCGCTCCTCGTTTAAAAGCAGCCTGAGTCTCCTGTTGCTAAGCTACCCCCCACCCCAGAGCAGCACTTAAAGGGGCCGCACACAGTTTGTCTCTTCTGTCTCCTAATAAAACCGGCTGGACGGTGTAGACTGCTGAATTGGAGATTTTGTTGTTGGCCTAAAACACTGCCTGAAATGTGTAGAACAAAGAGAACTCATAGTAGAAGTGAAGTAGATGNTCTTAAGCCAGATAATTGAAGTCTTAAGAACGCGCCGCTCCAAAGCCCCGTGTCCAGCCGCCGCCGGCAACGGGGAGAACGTCACTTCCGGCGGCTTTGCTTTAATGCGGCGTCGAGGAGGCGCTTCAGCGCTCCTCGTTTAAAAGCAGCCTCAGACCCGACCTGGCCACCATCATCCACGCCTTCATCACCTCGAGGCTAGACTACTGCAACACGCTCTATGTCGGGCTTCCCTTGGTGCTGGTTGGGAGACTGCAGCTAGTGCAGAACACAGCAGCTTGTCTCCTTACGGGGACGAGCCGACGGGAGCACGTCACTCCCGTGCTCTGCACTGGCTGCCTATAGCGCACCGAGCCAGATTCAAGGTGTTGGTTTTGGCCTATAAAGCCCTATATAGTCTTGGCCCTTCATACCTCAGGGACCGCCTCACCTTCTGCGCCCCTGGGTGACCCCTTCGGTCTGCCGGGGGCAGCTTCTTGGAGGTCCCCCGTGTAAAGCGGGGGGCCACAATGGAGAGGGCGTTCTCAGTGGCCGGGCCACGACTATGAATTCCCTCCTGGAGGAAGCCCGTTTGGCCCCAAGCCTGGCCCCAAAGTGTGGCTGTTCTCCCAGGCCTTCGGAGGAGGGGAGAGAGAGTTGGGATAAAAGTTGGGGGGGGGGTTGTTTTTGAGGGGGATTTTTACATGTTTTAATTGTTTTACTGTTATTTTAACTATTGTTATTTTTTATGTTGTAAGCTGCCCCGAGATGCCATGGGCATGAGGGGGTGGCTAAGAAATATAACTAAATAAAAATAAATAAATAAATAATATGGGGAACTTGGAGTTTCATCGCCCTAAGTTAGACGATCGCCCAATTCCTATACTTCTCTATGCAGATGACACTGTATTGCTCTCATGCACGCAGGTTGGGCTCAGAGGGTCAAGACATAATTTCAGGAGTACTGGACAGAGGAATTTTTAACGGTTAATTATTCCCTTGTCGCCTCCTCTGTTCCCCCTTCCCTGTATCCCCTCCCCTGTCTTTAGATTGTAAGCTCTTGGGCAGGGACCATGTCGATCTTATTCTCTGTAAAGCACCAGGTACATCGCTGGTGCTATATAAACGCTTATAATAATAATTAATAATTAATTAATAAAGAAATGGTGGTTGGTCACTCCAAGGCAAAATATTGCTGGCTTATGGGAACTGAAATTGTAGAACAAGTTTCTTGGTTCAAATATCTAGGTGTGATATTTGCTCAAACCACCTCCTGGAGGTCCCATTGAAGGCTGCAGTGGAGCAGGCTAGATTTGTAGCTAAAGGCATTTTGGGTTTTTATCTGTCCAAGGGGGGGAAATTAGTAGGACCAGCTACCCGCTTGTTTGGAGCCAAAGTACCGTCTCAGCTTCTTTATGCAGTTGGCATGTGGGGGGGACCTCAATTACTTTTAGATTTATAACCTGTGCAAAATGGGTTTCTTTGTCCTGTTTTGGGGGCACTTAAATGTACCCCACAAGTTCTACTTGGAGCTGAAACTGGATCTCGACCCCTCATGTCAATAGCCCAGCTAGCAATATTAAAGTTCTGGCTTCCTCTTACCTTTATTCCAATAGATTCTATTGCTAGAAGGGCTCTTTCCCCTAGATTATATGGGCCATGGGAATCTTGCATTATAGGCCTTTTAGCCTCTTTAGGCTTTTCCAGCCGCTATTTGTTAGACACAGATTTGAGTAAGGCAATATCTATGGTTAAACTTGTAATCAACGATCAAGAGCATCAGATGGAATTAGCCGCAATTCAGTCACAAAGAATTGCTCCCTTATACTCTGTCTTCCAAGTTCCTGGGAACGGGGCAACATATTTGTTGGCCATAAATGACTGGAACTCTAGACACACTTTGACTTTGGCTAGATTTAATGTCCTGCCTTCAGCTGTACTTGACAGTAGGTTTTTGAAACTACCTTATAAGGACAGGTTGTGTCAATGTTGTGATATGCTAGAGGTGGAATCACTGAATCATTTGCTATTTTCCTGTCGTCGTTATGGCCATAGTAGGTTGAAATACATTGCCCCAGTCATTACAAAGCAGTCAGCTCGTAATGCAGAAGATCTGCTTAGATACTTGCTCTCTGATCAGGACACAGAGGTGTCTTTACGGGTGGCTAGATTTTGTGTTATATTATGTAAGGTTAGGAAAGCTATTTTACAAACTCAATTGTAGATGATAGACGGGTATACGATTTTAAATTTTACGTGGTTTTATTTTGTATGTTGTTTTAACATACATGTTTATTTTAGGCATCATTTATTCTGTATTTTGTGTGTTAGTCTGGTTGTAATGGCATTGCTATGCAATAAATATGATGATGATGGAAAAACATGACTAAGATAAAAACCTGACCTGTATATTAAAAAATGAACTGCATCCCAGACGCTATCCGTGCCGGTCAGATGCCTGGCCAGATAAATAGGTTGTGTATTGCCTCTGGAAAATACTTGGGCTGGGATGAACCACCAGGGGAAGGGAGCGATGAGGTTGAGTGAGAAAATGTGTGCAACACTTAGGATGAAGAGCTAACTCGGTTTAAATCGGTGCTGTTCTTGCTGCCACACCCAAAGACGCTGATCCTGCATAACAAATCTCACTCTCTGATTCTTGGGAGAGAGGGGAGCAGTTGTTTCAAGAAGTTCGTTTTTTTAAGAATAGGGAAGGAAGTTGTGTGGGGAGTTTTGTTCTCAGAAAGACTGAGCTGTGTGTGTGCGCGCACGTGTGTGTTGAATCTTGCCAGGAGGTTTCCCCTACGAGCGCAGTCAAGCTTGAAGATTGCAGCTCTCTGAGAGTGTGATTGACAACTGGGTTCTGCAGTGGGAATGGGTGGGCAGCCATAACTCAAGCTGTGTGAGACTTGGCTTATGCATTTCATGAACAGTCAGTGTAGTTATGGGTGCTGAAGGCAGGACTGACTCTCCCATTAAGGCAAGGTAGGCCGCTGCCTAGGACAGTAGTTCTCAAACTTTTTTGAACCATGCCCCCCCTTTCACATGTTTGTCATAGCTGAGGCCCCTCCTTCACCACCATACGCGCGCACACAGTGCTCCCTCTTTTTTGCTCCCCCTTCCCATGGTCTTGTTGCTTCCCCTCCCTCTCCCCCTTGTTCTTTGACCCTCTTTCCCCCTGGCCACCCTATTATTTTTGGAGATTTCTCCCCTAGCTTAGTGAGAGTGTGGAGCTAGGTGCTTTCTCATGCCCCCCCCCCATGCAGAACACCTTCCACCCCCAACCTCGGGCTGCATGTGTAACAGGGGCAGCAAAATTCTGCCACCTTAGGGCAAGGGTCAGGTGGTGAGCTGAGGAGCAGTGACACCCACAGAATTAAATTCAGCGGGGGGAAGAAGGGACAGGAGAGTTCCTTCACTCCTTTCCAATCATGTCATAATGCTTGGGAAAGGGGGCATGAACCCCTGGTTTCTCCACCCCCTTCCAACTGGTCATGTCCCCTCTGAGCGCTGTGACATCATGATGCTGAGAGAAGGGGGCATGGCCATGTCAGGAAGGTGCGGGAGCCTCCCTTGGCCCCCACCTATTTCTAACGTGGCCCTGCCTGAAGGGCTCAGAAGAGATGGGGCCTGGCAGGGCTTTACCTAAGAGGGCAAGGGGCACACCACTGCGGGGAGGCCTGCGCTAGAGCGCTCTGCAGGTGGGTGGGAAATCCTGCCACTCTGGATGACCTGGGCCCCTCACCCCCATCTGGCTTGTGGGCTGGGAGTTCCCCACTGCTGCCCTCCAGGGTGGAAACCAGCCCTTGCTGAAGAAGACTTGCTCGGATGCCAGCCTCACAGCCCCTCTTTGGGGGGAGAAGATATTCTCATAGGAGGGATGAGGAGCACAGAGAGCTGCTCATCCAAGGACAATAGAGGAAAGGGCTAAGAAGACTACACAGTCTCACTGAGGTTTCTCCTGCACAGAATGCTCTGGGGAACTGATGTTTACCTGGGAGACACAGGCTCAGTTCCCATCTCTTGCATAGACAGGGCAGATCAGCTCTCTGGGCTTCAGTTTGTGACTCAGACCCTGCCTCCCAGGAGCTGAGGAGAAATAAATACATCAAAGGTCCAAGTTCCTCATTTTGCAGAAATGGAAACTAACCCGGAGGAGTGGGAGGGAGGAAGGATCTGGCCAAGCAGGAGCTGGGTTGGCAGTGACCGGTTACCAACTTGTAGGGTGGAATAAAAATACTACAACAGAACTACTAAAACCAAGATATGTATCTCTCTTTTTTTACCACACCATGGTAAAGAGCTTAGAAATATTATACAGGTGTACTATCATTCAATCTACATTCTAATTATTTTACTGGGTACATATTTGCTATATACACACACAATCTACTATTTTGTTTTCCTCCAAAGTTATCAAATCATCTTAAGTGTTGGACATGGACATGTTTCTAATCAGATGGCCTGGTCTTCATCAGCAACCCAAATGGAAATACATGATAATAAGTGAGCCTGTCAATATGATGAGTCTATGAAGGACAGATAGATCTGTAAAATACAAAAACATATGAATACATTTCTTGTAAAATGTCTATCTCAAATACTTTGTCCAAAGATTACTCCCAAATACCTACCCTACTTATTATAGCAGTACACTGATTGATAAACAATTCACATATATCTGAAAGAGACCAACATTTAAAAAAAAAAAATTACCAGAAAGGTTGTGGGTCTTTCCACACAACATTTTGAGTCTCATAAATATGAAGCAAACCCAAATTTGGTAACACAAACTCACCAGAATACACAGGCTCACCAAAGTTATGCTTTCGCAAAAGGACCCAACAGTATACCCAGTCACGTCTCCTACCCAACTTTTATATTTTAACCCCCCCTCCCAGGTGTGGCCTATAACACTTATTGATTGATTGAATCCGTACTTCTAATTGTTAACAAGATGGTAGAATATGTACCCAGTAAAATAATTAGAATGTAGATTGAATGATAATATACCTGTAGAATATTTCTAAGCTCTTTGCCATGGTGTGGAAAAAAAGAGAGATATATCTTGGTTTTAGTACTTCTGTTGTAGTATTTTTATTCCACCCTACAAGTTGGTAACCTAATCTGGGGTTGGTTTATATAGTCCTTAGAGTGACTTGGCTGTGACTGGCCCTTGGGTAACTCTTCTGCTGAGAACAAACCTGTGTTTGCTTGGGGTGTCCTGGCCGGTTCCTTTGGGTGTCAAGTGTCTGCCAAAGACTGGAGAGCAGGTAAGATATCGGAGGAACACCAAGGCAGATTGATCGTGTTCCCAGATCTTGGTAGAGACTGTGACTGGACTCTAATGCGATGGGCTTGCGGCACAATGTGTTTGTGGCACTTGCCACTATCTCAGCAGCAGAGTGTAGGGATGAACAAGCTCAGTCAGACTTGCTGATCTTGTTTATAAAGTAAACATCCAAGAGGAAGATACTGACAGGTGATGGTCACAAAATGCCAGGTGCTTGGCTACCTCCCCTCAAGGTGCACACAATAAAGGAGGCAGCTTGTTAAGGTGGCCTCGGTGTCACCCAGATCATTGCCAGGAGTGGGGCATTAGCAGGCTGCGTTGTATGCTGACACAGCAATGCGAACGCAGTCCTTTTAGCAACACCATCGCCACAATGACTGATGATAGTTATGTTGCTGTTAGTGCAGATTGGTGCAGAGCCCTAGCAGCTCAGCAGCAGGAAGAGGATTGTTGTAACCAGAGCTTGTTGGTCTGAATGACTGGGTGGAACGTCTTGGCTTGTGATATGGAGTGCATCAGGCTAGTGAACCATAATAGTCCCTGGTGGCTTTGAAACAGGTGGCTTGGAGTGCGGAAGGAGAGCAACCAGCATTGTACCCAGAGGAGACTGGCGCTGCCTCAGGCTGCCAAGGCCTTGGCTACAGTCGCCTTCTCTTTGGGCACGTTCCAGTGAACAGCTGCTTTGATGTTAGGCCTTAAGCCACCTCTGCTTCTGAATCGTTCACGCCATGAGCTGAAACCTGAAGTTATTTGGGAGTAGGAAGAGAAGTATGAACTGGAAAATCAGGAGTACACACACCACTTTGCTTTATACTTTGAAGACGCTGTAGTGTGAACTCTTGATTTCGAAGTAAAAAGAGAAAGTTAACATTTTTTGTTATGACCATTAGGAAGAGATTGCAAAGTAGCTCCTTCTGTTTGCAGCTGCAATAGGAATGGTAGGTACTGAAGTGGGGTAGCTAGAAGGCCATGTTCTGACAAACAGAGGTAAACTGAAGTAATTACCTTGATTTAATTAAATTAATGTAACTACTCCACTTTGGTAGTGTTCAGATGATCAGTGTAAACCAAAGTAGTACTGCATCAGTTTCACCCCTAGCTTCACCCTAGTGGCCCCTGAATCATGATTGTTGCCCTCACACTGATAAGTGTTCTCATGAAGTTAACTCTGAGGGCTGCACAGAAGTAGAGGGCAGGGGTGCTCGAGGTCTTCTACTCCCCTCCCTTGTTCAGGAAGCAGATGGTCCAGATTATGGATCTGTACCCTGTCCATGAGTGCGTGCCCTCATTTCTGCTCCCTCCCCAAAGCTAAGTCTTTCAGTGCTTGGGGGTAGGAACTGGATCTAGGGGCCAAGGAAAAACTAGCATTTGATCCCTGGGCCTGAGATTCCCCAGCCTTGTCTTAGATGCTATTATTGATGTAGCACTGATAGCTCTGTTGCAGACTGGCCATTGGGGGAGGTGCCCCCACCTCCCATGCTGCCCCAGCCTGCTCTGAGCAAAATTAGCTGACTGGCTAAGGCCAAGAGGAGAGCTGTAAAGATCGGGAGACTCCTTCAACTTTCCAATAAATGGAGCAACTCTCCTCTTCCTGCACAACCAGCATGTTACACAAATGTGTATGCTCTGTAGCTGTTGCTGGAGGAAGGATAGCAGAACATCTCTAGAGTCTTGATGTGAACAGCTCTAAAGCATTAACCCCCAAGGGGCTGAAATACTGCATGTATGGGGTATAGCTAGAGGGGACACTTTGGGGGGCAAATCTGGATAAAATCTTTTGGGTGACAAACCTTTATCATTAACATCCCTGCTGCCTTTCTTCCAAAGACCTCAGAAGCAGCTCTACTTTGGAAACTCTTAATTCTTCATGTCAGTAAGCACCGTCTGACAGTCCCTTTTTGGGTGCTGAATCCCACTGTCCATCTTTCAGGCAAGAGAGGTTAAGAGACCCACAGTCAAGCCTCAGGCATCTCTTTCCTGGTTGCTTCCCAGGAAAAGGATTTGAGGGGGCAATGTGGGGGATGATGGATTGACAAGAAACTATGTGGGGTAATAACCAGGAGAGTTTCTGACCATCATTTATTCAACATTATGAATTTAGAATGTTGGGAGGCGTGTGGGCATGTGTGTAAGTGCATGAGTGGGTGGAGCATATTCACCGAGGGGTGGAGCTTATTGACCAAAGGGGCAGGGCTTGTCCCTCTGGCCAATCAAAATGTTAGGAATAATGCCTCTGTGGGATGTTTGGCTCTTGAATGTTTTGGGATACCTTAAAATATCACACCTTTCAAATGACAATCTGTGTGGTGAATCACTGCATGGTAAACCCATGACCTCATTCGCCTTTCTGTGGTGGCAGTTCACATGCTCTTTTGATTGTGAGATTATCGCATAGTAGTTTCCCACTCCTAGATATTCGTACTGTAAATAGTTCTCCAGTTCATGAAGCACCTACCCACATATAACCATTTGGTAAGAGCGAAAGTACCTTTTGTGCAGGGTCCCTGAATTCTGCCCTGTTGTGATTACAGCTATTTTTGTGGGATTTGTCACTTGGCTGAGCAATCATGGAAATTATCTCTGGCACTGTAGAATCACAGCCTGAGAGGGAGCACTGGGAGCTAGTCAATGGGATGCCAGCGAGGGAGCTGCTGTCACAGCTGCCAGTCTTCTGCTGGACAGAAGTGGACCCTGTCAGAGATGTGTGGCATTTTGGGTGTTTTTTTAAGACATGAGGTGTCCATGGAATGGCATGCTGGGAAAGTCATTTGCATTCAAACACTTGCATAATTTTCAGGATGTCATTCACTTGCATAATTTATTCAGGTTCATGGAATCTGGATTTTCTGCTTCTTGCATTTGGGTTTCCTGGTTATGGATTTTGGATATTTTTAATTTATTTTTATTTTTTTGCAGAATACACAGCCCCCGGTGTCATGCATCTGCTGGCAGTGGCTTGGTCTCCAAGCTATTACCCCTTTCCCAAGGTTTGGTGTGTGCAGGGAGCCATAAGCATGTATGTTTGTGTGGGAGTGTGTAGCTATGATGTTTGTAAAAACGTCTTGCCTCTTGCCCTTCCGGTGCAGCTGAGCTCCTCCCAGCTTTCCTTGAAGCACTTTTGAGCAGGCAGCATGGCGGGTAAATTAGTAAAGATTTTTGTCTTCGGTCAATGAAGCTGCCAGTTAAAGTTTAAATGCCAAGAACTGTAGAAGTTCAAGGCACCTTAGCACTTGGAGATATTGCTGGTTGCCCCCTGGGGCATGCTTGCCGCTGTAGGTAGCTGGGTTGCTGCAATCTCCCAGGGAACACCAAATTGAGTATTTTAGTGACCTAATCTGAGTAAACTTCCCAGTCCCTTTAGCTAATCAGGTTTTGCTTCCCCTGGTCCTTGTGATATCGTAACCCTCCTAAGTCTCCAGCTGGCTCCAACAGTTTGCCAGGAAAAACTGGGCAGACGAAGCTGGAATCTCAAGTGAAGAGAGAGAGAGAGAGAGTTGCTTGCTGTGCTGTGCTTTACAGTTTGCAAGGCCCAGGGCAAAAGTAAAGCTGCCCACTCAGGGACACCCTCCGTGGGGCCCTTGAGGTGGGCATGTTTAGGGCCTCGCTGGGAGGGAGGACTCCCTGCCCTGGTGAAAAAGGAGGGCACCACGGCGGGCCCTGGCAGTAGAGAAAAACAGTAGGGCCCAGGGAGGTTGCCCTGTGTCACCTTGCCACACTGTGCTTGCTGCTTATACATGGGCCAGCCAAGACCTCGGGTTGGCAATCCGGAAAAAATAAGTATCCAAGCAGTCTGAGCTCCTTGCTCCCTACCCACATCCCGTTATGCAGCAGGATTGCTCTCTGTTCAGTCCCTTCGCCACCCACGTACACCTTTTCCTATCCCTTTGGGGGTGGGGAGGTGTGCCACATGCCTAGGGAAAGTTCCGTTCCGTTTGGGAAGCTGCCTGTTCTCACTCTGAGCCACAGCATACATACCAGAAGCATGACCGTTTCCCCGGCACGGCAGCCTTTCCTGCCTAGCAGTGACCGAGCCCCTTTGTGCCGGGGATGACGCTGTGTTGTGCAGCAGGGGCAGCGCTGCAGAAGAAGGTCATTCGTGGGGTCTCCCAAGCTTTTGAAAGTGGGTGAAATTGAGAGGCTGAGATAATGAGTTTGCTGCACTCGCTCCCTGTGCACCTCGCAACAGGGAGCAGAGCTAGGCCTCGCTGCTGCCAGGAGGCTGTTCCGGCAGTCATAGCCTGGGTATTTCCCGCTCTCTTCCCTTTGCCCAGTCTGAGCAGGGTCACAGGCTACTGATTATCCCTCCCTTACCCTAGCACCTGCCCTAACAGAGGGAGCGGGTTCCTTCTAGGGTTGCCACCTATGCAAATCTTTAAGGATTGGCATCTAAGGCACCAATGCAGGCCCTGGAACATGTATTTTTCATAAGTTTCTTAAAATTTGCATAAGTGGCAACCCTAGATCCATGCCAAGCGTATAAAGCAGTGGAAGGGAGGGATGAGAGCAGGAACCAGAGGCTCCCATCCGTGGGGGCGCTCAGCATTAGCCAAAGCTAGTTGGTAGAGGCGGCTGTGCTGTCTGGTTTCATCTCTCGTTGGGTGAGGATGGCTGTCAGGAATGGATCAGGACTCTAAAGATTCAGGGGTGTTGAGTGGATCATGGGACCCCAAGAAGGAAGGGGTCACAGCAGCCATAATGATAAAGTCAGTGGCACCCCTGTCTTGTCCTTGTGCTCTCTTGTGTAGCTGTTTTGGGGATGTCCCTGCCCTTATTGCAACATCCAAAATAGGGTGGCAGCTGTTTCCCATTGGTTAATTTTAATCAAAACACATTCCAGTGATTTAAACTATAAACATTCCTTCATTTTCTGACTCATCAGCCTGTTATGTGAGCCCGTGACTTTATTAGGAGCCTTGGAAACCATATCACTCTGCTTTTAGCTGAAATATCCTAGGAGTTGAGCCAGTGGAACCTAGTGGACTTGAACCTGGTAGATAACAGTTCAAATCTTGTCTTAGTCATGAACTCACTGGGTCATATAGGTCTTTGTCTCTCTCAACCTTGGTTCCCCCCATCTGTGAAATGAAAATAATAATGATCTAGCTCACAGGGCCATCACAAAGGTGAACTAAATAAGGATAGTAAACCACTTGGAACCCTGAAAGTGCTATATAAATATCACATGGTTATAATGACTTATTTATCATGGATTTTTAGGATTGAACTAGATGCCCCTTGAGGTTCTTTCCAATCCTAAAATTCTAGGATTGGAAAGAACCTGGATGCAGGTTCATCCAGTCTGACCTGCATGGATGGGCCAGGGAATTCTGCTCAGTTATTATTGCATCAAGCTTTTTAGCGGAACCACAGCATAGCACAGCTTTTAGAATGGCATCCAATCCCGACTGAAAGACTCTGAGTGCTATATCTGTAGGGTGGCCCCTTTCGTAGTAAATTCTCTATGCCAGGAAAAATCATTGCTTTGTTAGAAATCTCCTTCCCATTTGGGAGGAGGTTATAGGCAGGGCCTCATGAATTCTGTGTTGCTGCAGTCGTGGCCATTTTCACAGAAGTCTGCATTTGGTCAAACTGTTGTGGAAATTGCCTCTGGCAGTGCAGAATTACAGCCTGAGTGGGGAGCATTGTGGGCTAGCCAATGAGACATCAGCAGCACTGTTTGCTAGCCAATAGGGTACTGTGGTATATATTTTGGGGCCAGGCCCCAAGTCACACTGCTCAAGAGGACCCACTCACACCACTTGTGGGGAAGTGGTCTGTGGGCTCAGCTGAAAGGTCCATGTGGTATTTTGTGAGACTGTTCAACACACAGGATGTTTAAAATCGATGCAGTGACATTTTGGGAAATTCATATGTATCCAAAATGTGCAAAGTTGTAATATTTAATCTTTTATACATTATAGAATCCATTTACAACTCTGCTTGTCTTGGTACAGAAGCAAAATTACACTGCCAACAGCTCCATTTAAGTACAACTGTCTCCTGCAAAAGTTACCTCGGTACTGTTGGTAAAAGTGAACTGAACATACAGTAAGCATCACAAACAGCTTGTCACAGCGCATTATGGACTGACAAGTGTCGGAATCAAAATAAGATTCTGTAGTGATGGTGAACTTTAAACCAAAAGTAACATGGAGGATAACATCACACATTTCAAGTGACCAATTATAAGTCTTCCAATTGTTGTTTTAGTCATCTCATGCTGGAAGTGGAAGCTTTTCAGGCTGGATGCAGGCACCTATACCCATCATCACTGCTATGCAACTGGCTGTGGTGCCATCAAATCAATCTCTGTCCGATTTCTGGCTGCTCAAACTCCTGCAGCAAAAAGCCCAAGGTTAACTATGAGGTTCTTTGGCATCACATCTGAAGAGACTTTTCCAACTCTGCACGCTAGGGCCACTGGCTTCCACTTTTCCTGCATAAAGCAGTTTCCCAGGATCTGACCCTCATCAGCAAGCATTAGAGGCAAACCGAGACTTCCTGTTTCCACTAGATCCACTTCTCAGTAACAGCACCTTGAACGCACAGCTCTCCGGCTTTTCTCTTGCACTCATCGTGTGAAGCCTGGGCTATCACCACTCGCTGCAGAAACTCTTCTGATCCAAGCTCTCGTAGGATTTAGTTAATTTGAATTTATTCTGCATACAGGATCCGAATTTCTTGCTTGCAGAATTTGGATGTTTTCTGGTTGCAGAATTTGGAAGAAGAAAAAAAACATTCAGAAAACACAGAGGCCTTGCTTATAGGCAGTAACCAAGCTTCCTCTTAGCCTTTCCCTGGAGACACACGGTAGTCTACTTGTCCACTGCAATGGATTGCTTGGAGATATTGAGAGCCATATGTTTCCTTCCCTTGCTGAGGAACAAACCAACTTCTTGTGCTGTGTCTGTTAGTAGCTGTTTTCCTGCTGAGTGATGCACTGAACTAAGCAAGGCAACATCAAGGACATCCAGTTGGGTTTATCGCTTTTCTGTGAAATCCTGGGTTACACTCCTTAGGACCCAGTCAGTGACCTGACCAGTATAAACAATAGCAGGGGCCATAATGCTCCTTTCCCTCGGTCCAGTAGTTGCTGCACATGAGCCTGGATCCAGAGCCCTCTGAAACAGGGGCCCATCCCATTTGGAAACTACTACTGCTGTTGTCATTCTGTAGGTGCAACTCGGAGCAGGCAGCTCCCTATTGGCTGCTGGAGGATGTGTCTCAGTAGGTACTTTTAGACCAGCAGCCCTGGTTTCACCTGCGCCAGCCCGCTTCACCTCCGCTGGTCTGTTTAATAGCACCCCCGCCAGATGTGGATGCTGTGATGGGATTGGAACCTCTTTGTCCAGCTCTGGGCTGGCTATGAATCAGTTTCCCCACTTACAGCACCCACTGGACTAACTTTCTCCAGAACTGTTCCAACCTGTAAGGGGTTAACTCTCACACTTTTACCTCAGACCTTCCCAAAGCACAGAAATTAATTACAAGGTTTGTTTGAGTCTCTAACTCAGAAATTCCCTCTACTGGGTCACTCCAATGTCCAGATCCGCACATAAGACTTAGTTAAAAGAAATTTGTGAATATATATATATATAATAAAAAAAAATATAACACAATTCTACCTTACTAGGTGAGTTTTAAACTAATCTTATCCTATGCCGTTGTATGCTTAAAATTCAGTTCATTCTTAAAGACTTTTCTTCGCAGCCCCTGATGTTGAGAGCTGAGTGCAGGTTCTTACTGGCAGTTGCAGAGTTGGTCAGTTCCAGGATGATTGAGTCTCTCTCCTTTGGCTGCTGATGACCTTTTAAATACCTTTCTCAGTTCTTCCAGAGTTTTGCCCCCTAGCCTTTGGGACTTGTCTCGCATGTCTCCCTCATCCTGCGTGTAGGCCAGGTAGCCCCTTATTTGCATTTCTTAACACCACCATTGTCACGCTAACTGTCCCAGACAGGATGTCTGAGCTCCCACTCTTGGTTTTGGATTTATTCTTGTTACTTAGCCGACAGTGTACTTCTTTTCATTCCATAGGATTATCATACAATATTTCATCATGTTTGCATTCTTCTCTTCATTCTGAGTAGTATGACACCAAACATGGCTACAAAATGTTAACATGCAGCACTCATATACATGCATGTTTCATGTGTGTTATGTATGTTGGCTTCCTGATCTTTATGACAGAAGCAGAGCAGGTTGAGCCTGCTCTGGTGAAACCCCACTGCTGCTGCTTTGGAATATCCCAAAGCGCTGCTGGTGGAGCAGGCCAGCAAAACCTGGGACACCAGCTTGGAGTGGTGCTGCTGTCCATCTGCTGGGTGGACTCATGCTTCAGCTCGGCACCTGGCTGGCCGTTGCGCCTGACAGCACTATAGAGTTGCAAGCGCTGGCCCAACTCTATGATGTGTGTGGGGGGGGGGGGACGCTTCACGGGTGGACTCCAGGCTGAGGAAATAGACCCAGGCAGGACTGCAAGCAGGCAGACGCGGGGGTGTACCGGAGCAGCTCTGGGGGCAGGCAGCCTCTGCATCCGTATGTTTAGACCGATTGTTGCTGTAGAGAAATGGAGGAAGGGATCAGGACTATCTAGGGTGCTGGTCAGGGCAATTGTCAATATTATTAAGGGTTTAAAGAGTGCCAGCAGTGTACCTGGCACCAACAATAGTTCATTAGAGATAAGTCCCTTCCCCAAGGGGCTTACATTCTTGGGGAGACAAGGGAAAGAGGAACTTGGGGAGAGACAGGGATATATTCACAAAGTTGAGGAGTCGCAGGTGCACGTGCTTAGGTTAGTGACAGGGGAGAAGAGGACAGTAGAGGGAGCATCAGTGAGCAGTCTGTAGGGGGTGAGAGGCTAGGGAAAGCCTGATGGAAGAGGTAGGTTTTTAGGAAAGATTTAAAGGGCAGGAGGGAAGGGAACAGAGCATGTGTCTTCAAAAAAGGAGCTCTAGGTGTAGGGGGCAGCGTGGGAGAGCAGAAGACTGAGGGTTGTGGCAGAGGAGGAACGAAGTTCCTGGGCCAGTTAATGAGAGCAGAAAGCTAGGGAGGAGCAGTGCCATAACGAGCCTTGAAGGTATTAAACAATGTTTGGGGCAGAGAGACTTTGGGCAATGACTGTTGGTGAGAATATGCAAGCTTTTGAGCCATGTCGGGCCTATTCAGAACTGAATGAATTAGAGAGGTTCGATAGCGCCTCTATTAGTTAAGGCGAGAAGGCATTTCCATTCAATCCCTGCCTGTCTTTAACATGGGAGTTTTGAGTCACTTCATTTCCGGGGTTGCGACTAAAATCTTTTGCAGGCGATTATTCTTTAGTTAGGAATCTTAACAAAAAGTAAATGTTATAGACAGTTAAAGTTCTGGGTGAAGGAATCGCTGCTAATTTTGTGTAGAGAGGATGGTGCTTTTAATATAGAAAAAATGACACATTGAAGAGAATAGAAGAAGTCGTTAAGTTGCGCATGCCTGTTGTAGCTCTCCTAGCATTGTATAAATATCTTCAGTGTGAAGGAAAGCTGAGAGACTATAAAGTGTATTAGCAAAGTAAAAAACAGGGGAGGATGACTTGGGTTCATAGGCATGGTAGCTGGGGCAGGGGGGGTAAGGTTAGCTGAGGTGGGGGGGTAAGTATGGCTTGCAAGGGGGG
>QEPC01001401.1:132710-170179 GCA_003113815.1 Sphenodon punctatus
GGCTGAGGCTCCATCCTCCCCTGCCTTGAGGAGCTCAAGACCATCACGTGATCTATTATTGGCCTATAGTGAGCGTGCACAACCCAGTTGAGTTGAGAGAATGTTGGGAGCCATCTCGAAGAACCTTCTCTACAAGGTAGCAACCTTCTGATCAGCACGTGGGGAGGGGAGGAGGAGCTGTGTTTGTAAACACAGCCTTATCTCCCAGCCCAGGAGTGTCGCAGCTGCTGCTGCAGCTGCTGCTGTGCTCTTAGGGGAGGGAGAGGCAGGTGAGACCTCCCCCCACCTGGCCCGACAGGGGTCAGGACCAACAATTGTTTTTTGAAAAGAAAATAATTTTTTTTTAAAAGACAGCGGGACCGGCCCTCCAGCCTAGCCCAGCCCAGCCCACCGGGAATCCTCCCGGTGGGTTCAATGGCCAATCCGCCCCTGACTACGGGGCTTGATTTTTTTGTAATTCCCTTTTCTATGGGCTTCTAGCAGTGCTGCTTTGTCACTTGCAGCTTGTTCAGAATGTGGCAGCATGGTTGTTTACTGGTTTGGGCAGCCATGATCATATTATACCCGCCCTGCATTCCCTGCATTGGCTCCCTGGACTGTGGCAGATTGAATTTAAAATTGTACTGCAGATTTTTAAGATCCTGACTGGCATAGGCCTTGGCTATATTTGACACCTGCGCCTGGAACCTCCTCCTACTGGCTATTTGCACTCAGATGCCACCTGCTGTTTAGGGATCCTGCCATCGCTCCCTAAGTAGGTAGGCAATCAGGTCTTTGTTCTGGCTGACTCTTCAGTGTGGAACTCTCTAACCCTCAATATGTTCATCTTAGTTCCTCCCTCCTCGCCTTCAAAAAGCGCCTGAAAGCTTTTATGTTTTCCAGATGCTTTTAGAGGACCTACTGCTGGCACCCCTGTTTTTCCCCTCCCCTTTTTTACCTTCCCCCTTTTAAATTGTTTTAAATTGATTTTATATGGATTTTAAGTTAGTGTTTTATTATATTTTAAATGTTGTAAAGTGCTCTAAGTGCCATTTGGCAGAGGGGCGCTGGGCCAGTAATTAGACTTGCCCTGGGGCCTTATTAAACCTAGCTATGCCACTGCCTGCTGCCAACACTGCCGGGATTGCCACCCCTTTCTCCTTGCTGTTGCCTCCTTGTCCTACATTTTTAAAAGATGGGTCCTGGATTTTTGTGAGTTTTACCCACACACAAAAAAACAATGGAGAGCCACTGACTGTGGAAGTGATGTCAGTGTGCCAGTAGGAGGTGCCCTCACTCCTCTGCTAGTGCCAGGGCTTTGTGACACACTAGACTAGGCCAGCCTTATCTGCCCCTGGGTGGTGACATGTCTTTGGGATGAAGCCTGGGCTATTCATGGGGATTAATGATCCCTGCAACTCTAGCTGGGCAAGAAACCTTCCCTGTCTTGTCCAGGTCTATTGTGCAGTAATACTGTGCTCGGCAACGCGGTTCCTGTCAGCCATCCAGAGAGGCGTGATTCCCCCAGTCTGTAGGTCACTTTCAGTCAGTAACATGCCTGGCAGAAGACACCCTGTAAATGCCAGGAATTTGCCTACTCCCTGTGTGCCGCCACAGTGGGGTTTGGGCAGCAGGCTCCAGGGCACGTGTCCTCTAGATCTCCTCTCTGGTGTTATTTTTACTCAGGGAGACAAATGACTGGCACTGGCCTGCATATGAATAATACGCTATATCGTGTTACTCACTCGGTGTAACAAGGCTCTTGTCCCGATTATGGGCATGGGGGCGGGTAGTATCTGGGGTAGGGGGTGGAGCTTACTCAGCAGTAACACCCTCACAAGGAAATTGGGTGGGGCTAGCACTCCCCCCTCCCCTCCCCTGAAACCTTCCTTGGCAGGACTGTTTGCAAGCAGCCAGAGTACCACTAGGGAATGTCCAGAGCGGGCAGGGCTAGCCCTCTGTCTCTGCTCACACAGAAAACTTCCTACTGGTGCTCAAGTCACTTGCAAAGGGCCCCCCCCCCCAGAGTCTGGGGTCTCATCCATTAGTAACTACACCCCCCTGGTGTTACTGAAGGAAATGGCTGAGAAGGTGAAGGCCAGGGCTCCAGCTCCATGGTGGGAACGGCTGTGACCTCAAGCAACACAAGGTTCATTTCTCTCTTGAGTAATTGTTTAACCCCTCTCGCTCTAGTGCGGGGTGGGGAACCTTTCCTCCCCGTCCCGGGAGGATGGATGTGGAGCTGGATCATTCTGGGGAGGGGTGCATGTCTGGGAGTGTTCTGGGCTAGAGCCCCACCCCCAGCAGAGCATTCTGGGAATGTTTCATCAGGACAGAGCAGCACTCCGCCTAGATCTCTTCCTGTTGCCCAGAAGCCTCCCGCTCCCTTACATTGGGGGAGGGGACACTGCTACTGCTCTTGGGGATTACACCCCCACCCACCCCCATCTCTTGTCCCGGCAGCCCCCTCACTTCTCACCCAGGACCCAGCTTACCTAAGGCTGGCCTTGCTGAGGACATGCTGTGGCTTCGGCAACCTTGTATAGCTCATCATGCCTATGAATTGGGCTACACGTTTCCCTGCTTGATGCTGTAGCTACTGCCCATTGTGGAGTGACTGCAACTCAGCACAGCCCGCTTGCTGCAGCTAAGCACTGGTGGCCCCTGAGCGTGGGAGCTACTGCTCCAGGTGCCCTGATTGCCTAGAGTCAACACCCTGTAAGTCTTGCTTCCAGCCAGACTGGCAGGCCACAGGGCAGGAAAGGGGGAGAACTAGAAGGGATCAGGTTGGGGACAAAATCCAGGGTGAGGTAGATGGTCCTGGGAGGTTTGGAATTGGTACCCAAGACAAAAGCTTGAATTACAGTAGTAACCTGGGACGTTGTATGGAAGCAAGGAAAGCCTCATTTCCCACCCAGCTTGGACCCAGTAGGCTGCTTCAAATAAGCATCTCCCTATACGAAAAATCTTAATTCCTTACAATAATAGAACCTGTCAATGTCGCTGTGTTCAGGAGGGGTGGGGTATAAATTAAATAAATAAATAAAATAAAATAAATAAAAATAATG
The DNA here is from genome assembly GCA_003113815.1 of Sphenodon punctatus. Classification (NCBI taxonomy): domain Eukaryota; kingdom Metazoa; phylum Chordata; class Lepidosauria; order Sphenodontia; family Sphenodontidae; genus Sphenodon; species Sphenodon punctatus. Next base: position 135,758 of record QEPC01001401.1, read on the forward strand.
TTGTTTGCAAGAAGTAGAGTCCTTAAGCCATGTGATATTTAATTGCCCTCTGTACACTGACCTTAGAAGTCTATGGATTGATCCAAATTTTGAAAACAATGTCTTTATCTTTAGCGATGAAGATGAAACTGCTAATTACAACAACTGATGTTTCAATAATTAAAGCAATCTCCTTTTTCCTTATTGCGGTGGAGAAAAAGATAAAGGTCTCAGACTTGCAGAGGAATGTGATTGATGCAAAATTTGTACTCTCCTTTGAAATACTATGCAATGTATTTTAGCTCAGGATCTGTGTTGGATTATTATTTCTTATTGTATTTTATCCTTTATTTAATAGGGGTCTAACCCTGTAAAAGTTTTAGTATTATTATTAATACTATTATTTTTATTAGTACTTGTTATAGCAAAACTGCTGGAAACAATGAACAATAAACATTGGGAATTTCTTGACCTGGCTAACACTTCCTTCTCTCCTTCCTTCTCTTTGGGCAAACCCTTTCTCCCATGCTATTTCTTTGTGCTAACCAGTGCCTCATCTATGGGAACCATCTTCATCCATTGCAGTTATTGTCTCTAGTGGACCGGAATGTTCAATGTCCACGTTTCCAGAGCACTGCCTACAGATTGTCATGCTGATCTTGTGTTCGCATTCATTCTGGAGCCAAGAGTAAGGGCTGGCCGGGGAAGAGAATAGATGGACAGACTGAGGTTGCAGGGTGGAGGGAGTTGGGCAAGGGGAAGGTGCGGGGCTGGGGTTTCCAGCTGGGGAAGTAGGGGACAGGAGTCTCTGGGTGGCATGGGGAAGGCAGGAACTGGGCAGTGGGGTGGGGTGGGGAGCACCATGTTCTCCAGGTGGGACGGAGCAGGAGACCAGGGCTTTCAGGTAAGGGGGGTGGGGCGCGCACTGGGGCAGGGCTCCCATTTGGGCAGGGGGAAGGTGGGTTCTCCAGGCAGCAGGGCAGAGCTTACTTTGGAGTGTGTGACTAGGCTACACTATGGCAGGGCAGGCCCCTGCTCCAGCATGGCCTAGTCTCCTGCTCCCTACCCCTGGCCTTCAACCCTGCCCCAGACATACCAGGAAGTGCCTGCTGCCGGTGTCGGGGCCTGCCTTCAGGAGCAGCAGCAGCAATAAATCCTGGGGAGCCCCCTGCTGCTCCTCCTAAGGGGCCTTGTCACCACTACAATCTTCAGGAGTGTTGGGAGGAGCCCCCAGGAACAGTGGCCATGTTGTCATTGGGACTTGCAGAGCCCGTTGGGACCAGCAGTGGGGCCACGCTTCCTGCACACACACCCCACAACTGCAGGGTCCAGGGCAGCTGTCCCAATTACCCTGCCCGAAAGCCAGCCCTGGCCAGTATGTCTTCAGAGCTATGTGTCTGAACATGTTAGCTGTAAGGTCAGCCTTGCTAAAGGCCAGCAGCCCAGCACACTGAATGCTCATGGGAAACTTGTAGCCTTACGCAGATAGAGTTTCCCCTGGTTGGTACTCCTCACACACTAGGAAGCTATTCACACCCTCACAAGGGTGGGGGGTTGCGGGGGTTAAACTCTGCCATGACTGTAATTTATTTTGTAATGTATTGTAATATTTATATTGTGGTTTTATTGGTGGTGGTTATGTTTTTATGATGTAAACAAATAAATTGTGGGATTAAATGGCATCTAATTACATCCAGAGGTCCCTTACTTTATCCTTATTAATTTGCCTACCAAAGATTGTGTTGATATTGAAGACAACTTACATAAAGCTATACTTAGCAAGTGCTGTTTGGTGCTTGTGGATGCATACCAGGGGGCTGTTCTCTGTTACACAAAGTGCTTAGCTTGCAGGGCTATTCTATGAAATCAGACACTTCGAAGCTAGGAAATTACCAGTTAAAGACTTAATAATTCATATGCTGCCAGCACAGCAAAGAGGACAAGCCGCCTTGTGATCCAGGGGTGGGTGGGGTGGTATTGGTATTTCTATTTCATGATCTAAATTTGGGGGGGGCGGCAGGGGGAGATATAATTAAATAGGAACTATTCTCGGGGAGGGGGGGGAATATAATTAAATAGGAACTAGTCTCAGTTGAGGGACTTGCTGTTTCTTGAGAATAGCTGTGCTATGTGTGGATGCATAGGAAAGTGGATCATTGTAGGAAAGTATTTTATTGTTGGAAGCCGCCCCGGGCTTTTTTGCAGGAGGGGCGGGATATAAATCTATTAAATAAATTTTTAGTTTTCCTGTGAAGATAGGATGGTGCATGGACACGGAGGCAGATTCAATGCTCATTAAGCAGCATGTGCAATTTCTGGTTTTCCCCCGTTTTAAGAGAATGGGAAGTTCCAAGGGGGACCCATATATTATGTTTTGTCAGGACCCAGTCCTTGAACCAGCAACATTGAGCTTCCTGAACAGTGGCTTGATTGTACTGCTGCCATTCCCTGGCTTAGGCCCTGGATGTACTGTATTTTTATTTATTTATTTCATAGACTTTTACCCTGCTTCTCCTGCCAGGGCAGCTAAATAACATAATACCTACCTACATACGTGTGTGTGTGTGTGTGTGTGTAGAGAGAGAGAGAGAGAGAGAATCAACCCCCCTCCTAACGTAACCCCCCCCCCCAAAAAAAAACACCACCCTTCACCCTCACCGAAAGCCTAACGGAACAACCAGATCTTGCACTGACGACGGAAGAAGGGGAGGTCCGGGGCCCCCCGGGCCTCCGCTGGAAGGGAGTTTCACCACTGAGGAGCAGCCACCACGAACGCCCTCCATAATCTCCCCCCGAACAACTCTGGGGACTTCAAGAAGAGTGCTCCCGGCAAGGCTGGCCCCAGGCATGTGCCACATGTGCAACCGCACATGGCCCCGCAGCCAGCTGGGGCCCCGCGCTTGTCTGGCTGGGCTGCAGCCAGCTTCTCCCCCAATAAGTTCTTCTGCCTCCCCTCCCTGGCTCTGGTCCCCATCCTCCCTCACCTGCCTCTGCCTCCTAGTAGGACAGCAGCAGCGGGACACCGATCTGACTGGGAGATAAAACTGTTTGTTTACAAACAACTCCTCCCCACGTGAGTGATCAGAAGGTTATTACCTTGTAAAGAAGGTTCTTCGAGATAGCTCCCAACAGTCTCACAACTGGGTTCTGCGTGCTTACCCTATTCAAATAATAGACCACATGATGGTCTCGTGCGCCTCTAGTATAAAAAGCATTCCCCCCCTCAGAATGACAGTTCCTTCCAACCCTTTCTAGAAATATAGGGAAACAATTCCATGCAGGGCTGGAAGGGTGGGTGTTGTGAGAATGTTAGGAGCCATCTCAAAGAACCTTGTTTACAAGGTAGCAACCTTCTGTTCTTCAAGTGGCTCCTCAAAGGCCATTTTTACATGACTCTGCCGGGCGGGGGTTCCGTGGGCATGCCGGTACGTGGGCGGGGCGTGCACACGGCCGCACACACATCCCCACTCACCCCCCCTCCCACTCATCCACACCCACAGAGTAACTGCTGGTTGCTCTGTGTGTGGGGACAAGTGGGGGATGAGTGAGGATGCATGTTAGGCAGGCGCGCACGCACTTCCACTCACCATGGGCGCGTGCACCGTGTCGTTCACACGGGGCTCCCCCATCCATGAACACGTAGAAATCTATGTGTTGATGAGTGGGAGAGGTCCATGTAAAAAGAGCCACATTCTCACAACTGTCTTACCTTAAGTAGGAATTTAGGATGTAAAGCAATATCTATTCTTTCTTGGAAAATCTGCAAATATGGTTTTGAGATTATTATGGCTGCTATTTCACTTGCTTTTCTTAATGAAGTTATTGCTAACCTGCATCCCATAATCAGTTCATTTGCGCCCCCCATATAATCAATTCACCCTGCCGTGGGAGCACAAATTAAATGGTTATGGGTGGGGGGCAGCGTGAATTGATTATATGGGGACGGAGATGCAAATGAACTGGTTATGGGGTGAGGAAAGTGTGAATTGATTATGGGGGCACAACTGAACTGGTTATATGTATGTCTCTTTTCATGGCATAATGTGCTTAATAGGCTAGCTGCATTTTGAGTGCCTTGTGTGTTTGATAGCAGCACCTCTGGACTAGTCACATCATGTGCGTGCATAAGGCACAGGTGGCACCGGCAGCAAGAAGCAACAGGCCCTGGAGGCCAGGTTGGCTAAGCTCCCCCGTCCCCCCCCAGTAAGGCAGTGTATGCAGTCAGTTTCTCTGTGCCTGCCCAGCTGCCCCTGCAGTGGAGCCACTCCTGGGGTGGTGGTAGACGTTCGGCTGGGGGAGGTGGGGGAAAGCATTGGGAGGCCATGCTTGTCTATGGTCGGTCGGAGGAGTGGAGAATGGGAATCCTTCCTGCCCAGAGGGTGTAAATTTTATGTAAATTTACACATTTGCATAATTAGGTGGTGCCTAATTATGCAAATTAGGCCCCCACACCAAGACTTCACACATGGCCTCACAAACCCTGGGGCCGGTCCTGGCTCCCGGTGGACTGCAAGGGTCGATCCAGAACACGGGGCACCCGGCGGTCCCGTAGATAGGTGGGGCCCAGGCTGTATAGGGCTTTATAGGTCAAAACCGACATCTTGAATCGGGCCCAGAAGACCATAGGCAGCCAGTGCAGAGCCTGGAGCATCGATGTAATGTGCTCATGGTGGCCCACTCCTGTAAGGAGACAGCCCGCCGCATTCTGCACTAGCTGCAGTCTCCAAACCATCACCATGGGTAGCCCCATGTAGAACACATTGCAATAGTCCAATCTCAAGGTAATGAAAGCATGGATGATGATGGCCCGGTCACTATCTGAAACATATGGCCGAAGCTGATGCACCAGATGTAGTTGGTGGAACACACTCCTTGCCACAGCCCCCATCTGGACATCCAAGCGGAGCTGTGGATCGAGGAGCATGCCCAGACTGTGAACCTGGGGGACCAGTGGAGGGCGAATCCTATCAATGATGGGAGCCGCTACATCCACTGCCCTACCCATCACCTCTGCCTTGTCAGGATTCAACTTCAGTCAGCTCGCCCTCATCCAGTCCTCCACAGCCGCCAAGCACTGGGTAAGCACCAAGACTGTCGGGCCTGGGTCAGATGAAAAAAAGAGGTAGAGTTGGGTGTCGTCAGCATATTGATGACGCCGCACCCCATACCATCTCACGACCTCACCGAGCAGCTGCATATAGATGTTGAACAGGAGAGGGGATAGAATAGAACCTTGCAGGACTCCACATGTGAGGTCCCAGGGAGATGAAGAACAATCCCTGAGCACCACACGTTGCGTTCTTCCAGCCAGGAAAGAGCGGAACCATTCAAGAACAATTCTGCCCATCCTAGCTCAGTCCTGCAGGCATGTCACCAACATCTCATGGTCAATGGTATCAGACGCAGCGGACAGATCTAACAAAATCAACGGGGTTGCTCAACCCTGATCCAATTCTTGGCGGAGATCATCACCCAAGGCCACAATTCAATTCAATTTATTTTATTGCATGACAACAAGTCATTGCAAAAAAGGAAAGTAAAAAAAAGCACAATTCTCAAATTAAAACCAAGTACACAGCGCTGTACAGATAATAATAATATCAATAGCCATTCAAGAGAAAATGTACATGATAATAAAATTTAGTAAAAAGTAAAATAAAATAAAATAGCAAAATGCCAATAATATAATATTCAAAGGATTCGAAATATAACACACAAATTTTACAAAAAGTACTCAAACTCGACAGACTTTACATAAAGCCCAAGTTACAGCCGCAGTGCCCTATTAGACGCGGGGGGAACCTGTCTCCCCCCCAGCTTATAGACATAGATCTTCCATAGAAACCAAGCTATTTTAATGGAGACTCCCTGATCGCGATCTCCCAGTAAATATTTAACTATTAAACGTGGGGCTCTGCCCGTAATGGTTACAATCAAGGGGCGGACATATTTTTCCCACAACGAGGTATGGAGGGAACAATCGAGAATCATATGTTCTAGGGATTCGATAGTGCATTGATCGCAGCAGCATACTCGTTCCACCATGGGGATCCCCCTATAGCAACCCTCAGTAACAGCAGAGGGGAACATATTGAATCTTGCCAACATAAAAGGGCGCCTTAGTTTTGCCGGAAAACTATGTTCCAAGTATGGCATTGAGGCCCCCAGCTTAATAGACATCGAGTTATAAGGGCCTAGCACTCTGACTTCCCCCAGTGCTGCACTCTCCTCCGGCCGAGTAATATCAAAAAGTCTAGTTGTTATCAGCTCCCTTAAATCCAAGGGCCTACACGGACCCAGGGTCAATACCCAATTATTTCAATTTGGCCTCCACTCGGGCAATCCATGGATTTCTATAATTTCCTTCAGCAGCAACCATTGAAAGTGGGGCTAAGATCTTGAAAGCTAATTTAAGCCAATAGGAAAAGGCTCCTCTCCAAACTCCTACTCTAACCGGGAGAAGACTGCACTCCACCCTTAAAACAACTGCAGGAGTACCAGGTGGAGCTGCCAAAAGAGACCTTAGAAAAGAGGTCTGTAATTTCTCCAACTCCTCTATTTTATCCAAAGCCCAAAGGTGAGAGCCAAACAGCAGCTGGGGTATACATCGCTGTACAAAGATTTTAATTGCCGGACAAACCAGCTGCCCTCCCTTAGAGCCAAAAAAAGATATCAGGACACGTATCAAGCTTTTAATTTATCCACAGAGGCCTGGGCTTACAAGGTTCATTTTCCACTTGTCTGAAACACTAGGCCAAGATATTTAAAGGCTTTAATTTGTTCTATTTTAACCCTGTTTATTAACCAATTGTGCTTACTTCTCTTTCTAGAGAAGACCACACTTTGGTTTTCCCATAGTTTATATCAAGGAGATTTTCATTGCAGTAATTCCCATGGGCAGCCAAGAGACGAAGGAGACCAATCGGTGTCCGGGAGAGGAGAACCATGTCATCTGCGTATAGCAAACAGGAAATTTTAATGTCTCCTGCAGAGGGGGAGTGGAACTGTGCACCTGCCAAAATTCCCACTAGATCATTTAAATATATATTAAAGAGTATTGGCGCCAAAGTGCAGCCCTGCTTTACGCCCTTCCCTGAGGGAATAGAGTGAAATAACTTCCCCTTATTATCGAGCCTCACTCTGAGGCAGGTCCCAGTATGCAGCTGGCGTATAAGGTAGAGTAATCTCTTCTCCATATGGAGGATCCAGCTTATGCTACAGACTTTCTCGAGAAATAAGAGTAGAAAGCAGCCTTCAAATCAATGAAGGCCGCAAATAACGATTCCCCGAGACCCATATATTTCTGAATAAGATGGGTCAGAAGGAAGCAATGATCCCCTGAATCCTATTTGTTCATCACAGATAATCCTAGCATCCCGCAACCATCTCTCATACTTCCAAAGCAAATATTTCGAGTAGAGTTTACTGATAACACATAAAAGGCTGATTGGCCTGTAGTTCGTGGGGTTCTTAGGATTTCCTTTTTTAAAAATTGGAACCACGATAGCTTGAAGCCATAGGGGGGGGGGGGGCTTCCCGTGATGTTAATACTAGTAAATAAGGTGGCTAAGATTGGGGCCCACCAGTCTACTGCAGCCTTCAAAAAATCCGGGGATATAAGATCTGGTCCAGGGGCCTTACCCCCACTAAGCTCACCAATAAGTTCCATAACCTGGGACGGGTCAACCGGATCCCATTCCGGGACAGCACTTAGCGGCTCAGGGCTATCCAACCCTTCATCATTGCCCCCATGTGCAGAACAGAGGGCTGAAAAGTGCTCTTCCCACCTCTGAGCACCTATCGGAGTCTTGCTCCCCCCAGGGGTCGAATGTCCTATCCCCCTCACTAACCTCCAGAATTTCCTAGAGTCCGTACTCTGAAAAGCTTTATCCAAACCCTCCCACTGGCGGATATGATTTTGGGCACGCTTGGCCCTTAGCAACGCATTATAGCTGGATCGTACCCTTCGCAGTTCCCTTATCAGGTCTGGATTACTGCGCAGTCTACAGCGACGGTGGACCCTTCTAAGCACTCCTCTCGGTGCTTTGCATTTCCTGTCAAACCACTCCGGATTCAACAGAGTCTTGTTACCAGAGGTAGTGCTCTGCCTTGCCAAGAATGGAACCATCTCATCCACCAACTCCTGGAACTTACCCAGCAATGCATCGTGCGTTTTTGCCTCCACCACCCCGGCCGCTAATTGTGAACCAACCCGGGAGCTTACTAATGTCTTTAGGGAGGCTTCCAATTCCTCATACCAACGTCGACAGACAAGCCCCTCTCCCCCAGTGCTCATCATAGGAGGGTCGAATCCCCCTTTCCCTACCTCACAAGTAGACTGAAGACTTAAGTTGACCGACTGGTGATCACTTTCCCAGCGACGGCTAATTTTGAAAGAGTCCATTTGGGGGATAAGATTAGCGGAGATCAAACAGAGATCAACAGAACTGGAGCCCTTTGGGGATATGAATGTATAATCCCCTGGATAATCGCTCCACCACCTACCATTCAGTAGGTATAGGTCCATGGGCCCCAAGATCTTAGCTAACAATAGACCATTTCTATTTATTCCTGCATCCTTCATCGCCCGAGGCATGAGTGTGGATAAGTCATCAGTCAGCCAAGGTCCCCCCTGGCGGCACAGATCGCCGTCGGATGCCCCCAGACTTGCATTAAAGTCCCCAACCAAAATAATCCCCCCCATGGGATGCCTGCTACGAACAAGATCTATAAGGGTAACTAGCGCCTGCCATATATCATCTGTGTAGTAGGGAGAGCTAACCGGAGGAATATATACACAGAGTAGTAAGATGGTAACTTCTGGGAGACTGATAAGGCAGCCACAGCAAGCTGTTACCGCCCCAGGCAAGGGAAAAAGTTGGTCCTCCCATTGGGAAGACACCAGGCACACTGTGCCTCCTCTAGGACGGCCCCCCAAACTAGATTTGTCTGCGGGGGTAGCGAACACTACATAACCCCCCAATACTATCTCATCCATACTCCAAGTCTCTTGGGCCATAATAACACCATGGATTCTCAAAAAAGCCAGACAGTCAAGGTTGACCAGCTTAGATCCCCAGCCGGCTACATTCCAAGATAGAATTTTGAGGAGCGTTGCAGCCCTCTCAACAGGGCGTCAATCCATTTTTGCCTTGCTGGAGTCTGAGGAATCCTCTACCTATATGGTAGTCAGAATCCTTCTGAGAACCTCCCCCTTGCTCTACAACACCCCGGGACATTACCTCCCAGACCACGCGGGAGGTAAGCGTGCGGTCAATCAATTCTTCCTCCTGTACCTGCACTAACATTGAAGGGGATCCTTCATCACCAAAATGGGCTATAGGGGAACCAGAGGGAAATGGTTTTGAGCCCTCAATAACCCAACTGGAGCTACCGTCCGAAGGGATGAGACACCCAGCTCCCATTCGTCAAGTACCCGAAATTTGTCCCACTGTGCACTGGTCTCCTCAGGCACACTAACACCGGGATTTCCAACACATACCCTACCTGGGTCATAATCCCCCTCTACACAAGCAACCTCTGGGTAGGCCTCCAGGGGTGGCTGCGTCACCTCCACAACCACCTCTAAAGGCTGAGGGAGCATGGGGGAATACAAACCCTCCCCGGACAGTGTCCGAATATCACCCCCAGCAGAAAGCATGGAGGGTAATTGGGTGGGAACTTGCTTCTCCTCACAACCAGACATTTCAGCCACTAGAACCTGATCTACCTCTCCAGCAGGGCAAAGGGTATTACAGGACAGCTCCAAAATCGATGGTATAGGGCAGTGTCCATTTTTCCCTGTCCTTTAAACGACTCTTCCCTTCCATTTGTGCCCTTATCCTTCTTGTTCCCCAAGGATAGATGTTAGCAGCTCAGGGACAAGTTTCCAATGGGTTCTTCCCTATCTCTGACTTTGGAGGGGGATGTTATGGGCCTCTCACCAGTCATGATCCCCTGTTCCCACTTCCCCTGCACTATATTCCCTACCTCGAGAATATTTTTATTAATAAAGATCTTAGCAACATGTACACCCTTTTCAGCAAGACATGGAATGCCCACCCAAATACTCTGTGGAATTCTACTATTCCTGAAAGATACCACATACTTATGGGCCTCCAAACCCCTCTGGATGACCCTAATATTTACAATATCTCTAGGAATACAGGAAATGTGCAGAAGAGATCTCAAATGTCTAACCACTAAAAAGGGAGTGGTCCACTGAGGAATAATCCGTGAGGGAAGCGGGGAAATCGAAAGTGCCACAGAATTAGGGCAGAAACTAACCCCTCCACATCCCCACCTTGCACATGGGATCCTTGATTGAGAATACCCAGGGGACATTCGAGGGTCCTGACTCCCACCCACCGGGGAACTGGGCTATTACACTCTGATTTTCTCTTAAGACCTGCCTCTCTCACCATGCCCCCCCCCTGCATAGGTAGTTGGATAGGGGGCAACACCCTCTCAAGTTCCACAGTCCTGCCCTCTACTGATTGCGACAAAATTTTAAGCTGGGCAAAAATAAACTGAAGGGTTTTACAAATAAGCACAGTCTGATCCATCATTTCTGTTGCCCAGGAGGAATCTTCTATGGTTAGTTGAATAGGAGTACCCCTCCGCCTCATAGGGTCCGGTTGGGATGACCTTAGATCATAGTGCTGGGGGGGGAGGGGAACCCACCGACGGTTGCTCTGCCGGGGAAGCTCCCACACTCCTCTCTTCATTTACAAAATCCAAAAGAGGAGTAAACCGATTACTTAGCTGGAGATCCGTTGAGGGCATCACCAGGGCCACAGAGGCCACGGAACGTGATGTCGTGGGTACTGTAAATTGGTCCATCTTATGTTGTTTTGAAGGGGGGACTTCAGAATCCTCCCCTACGCCTCTTTTCCATTGTTTTGACTTTCCCATCTCTGTCGTGGGTGCAGAGCTAAGCACTGCAAATAGTGGGAATGGTGCGCCGACCCCTACGCCTGGCCCTCGCCTAAGGCCGCGCGCACAAGGGCGCGTCCTTGCGCGTGCTGCCCTTAGGCGTGCTGCCCCGGTGCGCGCCTCCCCCAGGGTGCTGTGTCAGGCAGGTAGTCCTGCCCCGCTCCGTCTTGGCACACAAATTGTAGGGCTCTCCCCAAGCGTCTCCGCACTGCCGCTGCTACCGCTGCACTCCAACCAACCAGCTCCTCGGCCGCCGGAGAGTCCCAAGCACTTTTAAATCCCCCGGGGTGCTGTGTCAGGCAGGTAGCCCCGCCCCGCTCCTAGTCTCGGCACACAAACTGTAGGGCTCTCCCCAAGCGTCTCCGCACTACCGCTGCTACCGCTGCACTCCAACCAACCAGCTCCAACCAAGGCCACAAGTGCCGTCTCAGTGCCATAACCTGGATGAAAGCCAGACTGCGAGGGATCAAGAACACTGGAACGGTCCAGATTCCCCTGCAGCTGCCGAGCCACAGCTCATTCAGGAACCTTCCCTAGGCCAGGGATTCTCAACCTGGTGCCTCAGTTTCCATTGCAGTGAATTAAACTGAATTGCAGAGGGGAGACTTAATCTATGCATATTTATGCAAATTATTCAGTGCTCCCAAGTAGTCGCGTCACTCCAGCTCTCATGACTGAAAAAAGGTTGGAGTCCTCTGGTGTAGGCCTTCCTTGTTCTGGTTTAGGCACACCCCTTGTCTCCCGATAGGCCACTAGGCCTTGCCTTGTTCCACGCCCTAGTGTCCTGGCCCATATATAAAACCATCCGGAAGCCACAGGAAAATGAGTGGATCATCTGTTTATCCTTCCCTTGCTGTTGTTCCTTGGAACCTACTTTTGTTGCTGCTGGCCTTACTCTCTCCTCCCTGACTCTGGGTGTTTATAAACAACACACATAGCTTGTTGGAGTCCATGCAATTCCCACTCACTCACACACACACCCACCCACCCACACCTGCTCACGTTTTAGCGTATCGAGCTAATAAACGGGCAGCCTCCTGCCCACATTTCATGTGCTGGCAGTAGCGACCGCAGTTGGCACCACTCAGCGCTTTCATTCTCCCAAACCAGGCTCTGATGGAAAGGGGGGGTGGGGGGGGTACAGCCAGAGAAGGTTGCTTCCTGGCTGTGACCCCCCTTTCCATTGAGGTCTCCTTATGCAGTAGTGCTCAGGCAGCTACAAGAGAAGGTCCCTCCTGCACCCCACTCTCTACTCTCTCTTCTTGCAGCCGCTTCACAGCTGATTGCTCTCACAGCTGCCCGAGCACATGGGCAGCAATCAGCTGTGAATCAGTTTTTTAAAGAGGAGCGAGCCTGCTTAGGCGAGAGAGTGATCAGCTGTGAAGTGGCTACAAATGGGGAGAAGAGAGAGTGGGGGTGCAGGAAGGAAATCCTTCACTTGCCCCCGCTCTCTTCCCTTGCATCACTCTCTAGCAGCCGCGCTAGGCACAACTCTGTGGTGCAGGTGGACCTGGATATGGGTGAACCTAATAAATGGGAGGTGGGTGTGTGGGTGCACATTAGCACACACTGGCCTGCACTGTGGGCCTGCAATGGCTTGGAGTGCTTTTAAACAAACACCTCCCCACCCACTACCCAACATCCACCCACTATACATGTTGCAGGGCTGCAGTGGTGCCCTATGGGCAGGGACCTGTGTTCATTGCACCAAAAAATCTTAAATTCTGCAACCAGTGAAGCCAAATTCTGTAAATTCACCACAAGCAATAAAAGGCAAATTTGTTTACCAGCATGCTTTTTCAACAGGTTTGACAGAAAATCATAACTTTGTTAATTAGTTTGGGGGTCAGGTGAGACGTTTATGCCTGAGCCAGGATTTTAAGATTCTGCAGACAGCTCCCAATGTAGTTTCACTGCAATTTCAGCATGGCACTGCGAGGATTGGCTGCATCTGCAAAAATCACTGCAACTGCAAATTGCAGCAATGGGTCCGTGCCTTTGGGTGCCCTGCAATATATATATAATGGGTGGGAGGTGCTCTTCTAAAAGCACCCTTGGATGACTCCGTGACCGGGGGCTGCCTGGGGAGTGTGGGCAAATATCTGGCGAATGCCTAATGGATAGGCAGGCAAGCGCCCACCTGAAGGGTGCTAATACAGACTGTCATCTAGCTTATTTTCACCCTCTGAGCATGCCTGCGCTGGCTCTGCCATCATCCCGGTTTTGAACCTGTTTGCTCGGTTTCCTTCCTGGACTCATGTCTGTTTCTGCCCTTCTGTCTGCTCCAGCCTGTCTGTCCTGCCCCGAAGTTCATGTGCTGGTCCCTAAAGCCTCAGTCCTTGATTCTCAGTTCTGATCCTTCACCGACTCCTGGATCCCTGAGCTCCTGTTTTCTGACCCCATTTTGAGATCTAAATATAATCTCAAGACCCCAGACAGCAACAAAAACATGCAATAAAGATTGTGATCTCCATCTATAGTTAGCATGAGCCCACTCGGGCTTCTGAATGCATTTGGGAACCTCTGCAGTAGGGCTTACGGGGGTCAGTTTAGGATCATGACAACGTGCATGTCTTTAGACTGAAACACCTGGTGCTCTGTGATGTAGGCTTGCAGGATGGATGATGTCCTTTTCTATTTGTTTCCTTACCTATCGGGGATTGGGTTTTGTGAGTGCTGTGATGAGTAGCCAGAGACTGTCAGATAAGGAGGCAGCATGTTGCAAAGAAGAGATCAGCCTTCTGCTTGCTTTCTTCTCTTGTGACCAGACCTCCAGTCTCCACAGGACAGTAGAGCAGGTGAGGATCCAGTTGACTGGAGGCATGAGTACTGAGAGGGGGGTGCAAGGGAATCAGTTGCTCTCCCCCACCCCTTGCATCTGCCTGCCCTGCCCCTTCTGAGCATTGTGACAACATGACGCTCGGAAAGGGCACATGGTCATGTCAGAACAGGGCAGAGACTCCCTTTCCCGTATTGTTCTGACATGACCATGCCCTTTCCCCAAGCATCATGATATCTGAATGCTCGGAAAAGGGCAGGGCAAAGCAACTCACCTGCTCACTGCCTCACTGAATGTAATTCTGCCAGCAGCACCCTTGGCCAGAGGTGATGGTTCTTGGACTATGCACCATTAAATCAGTGATACCACGGCAGACCATGGACGTGGGGACATAGGGTGCTACCAAACAAGAGTGGAGACTGCTGGAGTCTGGGTTTGTTCCGTGTAGCCCCCTCACAGGTTTAACTTCCCTACCCCGCTCCGCCTACCAACCCACCCCCCTTCTCCGTATCCTGCCCCAGCATGACTGTCAGCCACGGTGAACCATGGGACGAAGAAGCTGCCCCACCTGTTTGTTTCTTCCAGCTATTATGACTTGGGGAGGCGCTCCAGCGCCTGCTATCCATGCCCACCCTGGGTTGATACCTGCCAGCACTTGGGGGCTGTAATTAACTGGTTGTTATGCACATAATGCTGCGTTTAAGTACTGTGCACGTCAGTGAGAGAAAAGTGGGGCCAGAAGTGGTTGCTCCAGCATGCTCTAGGCTTTTTGCCCACGACTCTATGGTGCTCGCGGACCTCTATGCATGGGTGCTGCACGCAGCCTAATTGATGGGATGTGGACACACAGGCACACGTTAGCCCCGGTTTACCTGCATGATGGACTCAGCATGGTCTGGGACCCCACTAGGGTGACCATACCTCCTCTTTAAAAGAGGACGCTTATAAAAAATACATGGTGCAGGGCTGCATTGGCACCAGTGCAACCCTGCAACATGTATTTTTCATAAGCATCCTCTTTTAAAGGGGAGGTATGGCCACCCTAGACCCCGCCATGAATGGGGGCTGCGTGTTCGGTGGGTGATGACCACATGGCCAGTAGGGGAGAACACAAATAAAAGGGCAGGTGGACACCTACCTGGTGTGGGCAACCCTCTCGATTGTTAACACCCATAGAGTTGGCTGTACGGGCCCTTGCTGCTGGAAGGTAGGAGGTCCCCAAGAAGCTGGTTACAGCAGCTTTTGGACTACTTGTGCCACTGGAGAAGTCCGGGATTAGAACTGTAGCAGGGTGCGTCCGTGCCCTGTAAGCCTTCGCTGAACCTGCCTCCAAGTCGCTTGCATCATGCTGATTTCCTCATATGAGTCCTTTATTCTCTGGTTCCACACCACACTGGTACAAGGTTCTAAATCACCCGGCTGTCACTGTCGTCTCCTCCCAGGATTAGCACTATTGCCAGCTCCTTGGGTAAGAGCTCCTTTCCTGTCTACGCCAGGACTTACCGTTTTTATAGTATAGTAGAGGGTGTGACCAAGGTGAGGAGCAAGCTCTCTTAAAGGGGCCACGCTGAAAGGCATGGGAGAATTCTTCCAGTCAATGAGAAAGGGCTGTGCTTTCTGTTCCAAGGCTACATTCTTCTTAGTCTTGCACTGGGGTGAGTTGCTTGGATGAGATGAGAACCATTAATTACAGGTAAGGGTGGCCAGACAAGGTGCAAACAGCAGGCGTTCCATGCCATGGCATGCTCTGAACTTCTGACAGCAAAGTTCTGCCCTGCACCTTGGATAGCTTGTACCAAGAGAAGCCATCCTTTGGAGTGGACCCGCATCCAGGATAGTGCGGAAAGGAATTGGATTTTTCCAACTGAAGAGAATTTTTGTCTTTTCAGGAACTAGCCAAATTTTCATGTGAATTTTGTCATTTGGAATGAGTTTTGCTGATTCAGCACTTTTGGTGTTTTTTTTCCCCCAGTAATGAAACCCAGAAGTGACAAAAATGTGATGTGTGTACGGAGAGGAGATGGCAATGTTTTCTATGCCCAGCACCTCATGATTTTTTTTTAATCCGCCTCTGATTATGTATGATGTGGTAATTGGCACAGAGAATACTCTTGTTCGGGAGGAAGCTTGCAACAGGATTAAATTTCACTAAACTGAGAGTTGGCTTCATAGGGTGTGTTCCAGTGAAGTAACTATAACTACTATGGTACCAAAGTGCAGTTACTCCCTCACTACAGAAGGAGTGCTCCGCATTGGTGGTGGTCACACTGCAGTTACAAACAGCAGTAGTTACTTGGCAATCTCCCCCTATTGGTAATTACTAGAGCTACAATTTTGTCATGGGGGTCACGAGTTTAGTGAATTTTTGGCCCCACTGTGACTTTTTCAAATTGCCCGTGACTCCCATGAAATTCAAGATTTTACCTGAAGAGCCGGCTGTAATCCGGCAAGAAGAGCGCACTCTGAAGATCCACGGCACTGAAAACTGCCACAGCGGCTCCAAACCCCTCCCCTTGGCAAGAATCCAAAGCCGCCAAGAACAACATGCTTGGCGCCGCAGGGTAAAGCCCCGGCATCTTCCTTGTGCTCCAAAGCCCTCCTCTTGTGGAGGGCGGAGCTTTGGCCATGACAACGTGGTGTGCTGTGTGGCTCTGGGTTTAGAGGCAGGGTTGGGGGGCACGTTGCCATCTCATTTAAAAGGCGGCAGGGAGCAGGAGCATTCCTGTTCCCTTAGCCTCCTCTTTCTTGTCTGTGTTAGGGAGATTTTCCAGGTGTTTACAATCTAAGCCAGGGGCTTTACAGGGGTTCACCTTCATTTTCCCTGGGATTCATATTTCACCTTAAATCCCTGGGTTTACAACCAAGTTGGGGGGGGGGGGGGGGGNACGGGGGTGGGGGGTGTTGTCTTACAATCGAATCCCCGGGTTTACAATCTAATTCCTGGGTTTACAATCTAAGTGCGGGCTACCCTTCATTTTCCCTGGGCTGACAATCTAATCCTCGGGTTTACAATCTAATCACTGGTTTTACAATCTAAGGGGTGGGGGTTCCCCTTCATTTTCCCTGGGTTTACAATCTAAGGGAGGAGGGTTACCCTTTCCCCCCCCCTTTTTTTTTTTTTACCCATGACTTTTCTGTGACTTTTTATCATTTCTGCCATGACCAAGTCATTACTTTTTTTTAAAAAAAATACCATGACAGAATCTTAGCCCTAGTCATGACTAGCAATGTTATCCTTCTTCTTTTTACTTTGAAATAAAGAATTTGCCCTACAGCTACTTTGAAGTAAAAAGTGAAGGGGAATAGGTACTCCTCTCTTCTCTTCCTGCTCCTGAATAACTTCACTGGGTGCTCTTGAGATGTGAATGATTGAAGGCTTACCCACGTTGAAGTACCTGTTCATCAGAACATGCTCTACCTCAGGGGTGAAGAATCTTTTCCCTCGCGGAGGCCACCTTAAAAATTAGTGCAAGCTCAGAGGGCCACGTAGAGGTTTGGGGTGGAGGTGGGTTCAGGAAGAGGAGGGTCCAGGTTATGAATCTATGTCATGGATCTGACCCCTCTCCATTTTTGTATTTGTGTGTGCACATGCCCTCAACTCTGCTTTCTTTCCCTGACCTCAGTCTTTCAGATCTTGGGGGTTGGAACAGGCCAGATCCAAGCACTGGAAGGGACCAAATAAAAATTATCTACAGGCTGCATTTGACCCCACCCCGGACCTGAAGTTCCTCACTCACAAATGGACATTCAGGACCAACTTCTTTCTTACAAAAACTGCAGCCACCCCACAGCCAGGCCCCAAGGACAGAGCTATGGTCAATGCCAGCAGTGAGTTAGTGGGAAGCTGCGACACCAAATAGGCAAAGATCCTTGGGGGCACAATCTTCCCCACATTGAAGTCAATGGGCGAACTCCCATTGACTTCAGTGGTGGATCGTCCTGCCTGACAGGCAGTTAATTTGGCCCGTGGTATTTTAGCAGGGAAGGCCATCCAAAGCCTTTGCTGGTGTGGGTCAGTGGTAAAATCCTACCAGAGCCAGAGTTTTCCTCCCTAGCTTCACCTCCATGCCTCATGGGAGTTGAAATGGCAACTCAGGGTAATTTGAATGGTCTGCAACTTTCATGCCTCTCCCAGAGGGATTTTCTTGGCATATCGCAGGACCAGTCTCCTTTGTGGACAGTGTCCCTGGCAGTTTCCCAGCTGAGCCAAAGGGGCAGAAGTTAAAAACCAAGCTTTTTTATAGCAAGCACTGGTTGTAACCATCCCTTTAAAGCAGGGGTCACCAACCCTTTTTTGGAAGCAAACCACTTTCAGTTTAAGATTTATGGGGATCCACAATTTTAATTTGAAAGTTAAGTCATTCAAAGAGATTAGATTTAAGGGTATGAGTAAGCAGAAAATAAAAAAGTAGAATCTAAAGGTAAACATTTTAAAATTATTTCTGTTTTGTGTGTGTGTGTGTCTTTAAGAAACCCTAGTCAAAGTGGTTAAAAACACAAACCCCCCCCACCCCCCCCCCCCCTCGGCAGCAGCAGCTCAGGGCTTCTCCTGCCCTTTGTATTTCCCTATTCCCAGAACCTCAGGAGCACCGGGTGCATTTTAACTAGTTCTAAGGTGCATACTCTCTTTTTAAACGTTACCTTCGTAGTTCCAAGGCATGCATGTGTGCGCTTTTTCTCTTGTGCGTGTGCAATATTTTGCATGTTGATTGAGCTGTCAAGAGCAACATAAAGGATGTCGACCAAAGTAGTGTGGTTGGAGACTCTTGCTCCAGGGGCTGTCCCCTCCCTGTGACACGTGAACAGTGAACACTTTCATAGAGAAGCAACTCAGGTTCGTGAAGGACCAATGAGGTTAGCTGTTGTGAATCCTGAAGGGTGTGAGAGCCCAGTGCTGTGTAGGCCCAGCTCCCAGGCCCGGTGCTGTCACTGCTAGCTTTGCAGCTCTTGGCCCAAGCCTAGCTAAGAAAGCGATCCGTGCTACTCCACTTTAATGTTTAACAACCATACAGCAGAGTGAAGATACAACCGGAGAACTTGGAACCACTCCAGGAGTAACTGTAATCCTCTGACCTACATAGGGTTGCCATATATGCACATTTGTCCAGGACACTTATGAAAAATACATGTTGCAGGCCCTGCAATATGTGTCCTGGACAAATTTGTATATATGGCAACCCTAGCCCCACAGCAGCCTGGGAGAATCAACACCTCCAAGCTGTTGCCTGGTTTCTCCAAAGAGAAGCTAAGAACCATCACCTGGGGCTCCCTAACTTGTGCTGTGAGCCCAGCAGCAGGTGGGGCGTGGGGATAGACCTGCCAGGCCACCCTGCCTTAGCCACATGGAAACGTTGAAGAAGGCCGAGTGAGTTGGCTTGCAGGAAGGGTTTTACATGCTATGGGTGGGTTACCTCAGGGTGAAGCTATGGGGCTGGGAAGGATCCCCAACAGCTGCTTTGACTGGTGGCTGCAGACATTTCTGTCAGCCTTTCAACGGTGATGACCCCTGTTCCAGGAGTGGGATGCCTAGGCTGTGTTGGCCATTGCACCATAACTCGGATTCCCCGGATTACTGGAGACAAAACCAGATCCTAAAATCACCTACTAGCTGAGGTTTAAAAAGCTGGTTGTTAAACACCTCCACCCATCCCCCATCTTAGACCATCAGCAGGGACCATCTCTCCAAGCCCACAAGTGCATCCCTTCCCCACTGAGCTCCCTGAATGGCAGGCAGGCGACAGCCATAGCTCCCAGCGTTCCTAGTGGCCAATGAGGAACGCATGCCCCACCCCCTCACCCAGTCCAGTTAATCACTGCCCCTCCCAATGACTTGACCAACGACAGACTCACAAACACATCCTCCTTGGGACAACATGGGTCCCATTGCCCCCTCTCATGCCCAGCCTGGTCCCTCTCCCCCATTGAAGCTCAGCCCAGTGCAGTGAGAGGAGGGTGCTGCTGGTTTTGGTTGTGTCTCAGTGTGATCCGTGGCCACCAGATGTGTATGTGCAGTGGCACAAGTGTGCTGTCGGCTGCCAGGCATTCACATGGAATGTGGCTGGGCATGCTTGCAGCAGCACAACTCTGGCAGCAACTGGCTTCTGCCTCCCTCCCTTTTGTAAACACGGTCCAAAAGAGGGACCACGCTTTAAAAAGATGGGATTTGCGGGAGGAAGCGGGGCAGTCCTACCTGAAGTGGGATCTTTGGGAGGTGTGCAAACATTTTTCAGCACCAGAGTTGCTTTGCATCTCTTCAATAAGAGACAGAAGTTCTTATCTTTCCTCCTAAACCCACTTCTCCCCTCTCCTCATTCTCCATCTCAGTGGAGAACACTGTCATCCTTCCTGCCCCCTCAACTCATAACCTTGGGGTCATCTTTGACTCCCATCCAAAACACTGCCAAAACTTGTCATTTCTGTATAATATCGCCAAAATCTGGCCCTTTCTGAATGCACTACAAAAACCTTTATTCATCCTCAGGACTATTGTAACCTGTTTCTCACAGGTGCACCCTGTGACCATGGGTATTTTCAAATGTGACGGCTCTAAGAGCCAACACTAAGAGACGTCCTGCTTTGATCCCACCCATCTGGCCCTGCTGCCGAAAAAACGTGCCAGCAGCTAGGGAGGGAGCAGGGTGATGTGCAGATGTGGTCCGCACGGCCCTGCCCCCCACGTTGCTCAGCACGGCACGACCCCCTTCCTAATGGGCAGGTGCGGAGGCTGCCATGCCCGTCCAAAAAAGCTCCAGCCACCAGCCAGAGTTAGGTAGAGCAGGCCTGCTCTACCACCGTCTGGGGTTGCCTTCCCTGACCGTGACAGCGTTAACTCTGGGATGTGCACTGGTAGGGAGCCCAATGTACAACCCAGAGCTACCCTACCACGGTCCAGGGTAAACTCTACTCTCGCCCACAGCAAACATCTGGTGGGCAGGAACAGACATGACACCCCATCGGTAGTCACCCGTGGTAGCGTCTTGTCTGAAAATACTCCATGTAACCCCTCTGCTCAAGTCACTACACTGGCTCCCCATCCAATTCCGTATGCAGTTCAAACTTCTTCTACTTACCTGTGTCTTCACTCTGCAGCTCCTCGCTACCTCTCCTCTCTTATCTTCCCCTACACCCCTTCTTGTGACCTCTAGTCATCGGAAAAGATACTCTTGTTGTCTGAGCCTTTCTCCTCTATTGCCAACTACATGCCTTTCACCTTTCTGCACCATATACTTGGAACAAACTTCCTGAGGTGGTGCGTCAGACCCCCTGCCTGCCCATATTCAAGTCCCATTTAAAGGCCCAGCTCTTTGAGGTCACCTTTAAATCATGAATCCAGGCTATATGCATATCATAGCCTTGTAGATTTTAGCTATAATATTTTAGTTGGAATAAATAAATTAACTGAATAACCTGCATCCTGTAGTCCATGGTTCATCGATGCCTCTTGGTTGTAATTGTCTGTGTCTTAACTAGATTGTAAGCTCCGTGGAGCAGGGACTGTCTTTATGCTATGTGCATCTGTACAGCGCTGGGTGCAACTAGTAGCTCTATAGAAATGATAAGGAGTAGTAGCCGTCAGCATGGGTTTGTCAGCCTTGTTCGATGGCAGAGCATTTCACATTAGACGGGCTACGTGAGGGGAGTCGAAACTGAATACCTCAGTGAAACCTCCCTCCCTGCCCATTAATTTCTCCCACAGTGCTTTGCTGAAATTTTACCAAGGGAGATTGTGGAACATCCTCTTTAGTCCCAAGCATCAGTGCTGGGATAGGGGAGGAAAGAGGTGAGGTTGCACCCCCTTCCCCCATCTCCCACCTAGCCCTTCCCCTTCCAAGTATAATGACATCATGATGCTTGGGAAAGGGGCATGGTCATGTCAGAAAGAGGGAGGGATGCTCCTTTTGCCCCACCCCTTTCTGATGTGACTACCCCCTTTTCTGAGCATCATGATGTCACAATGCTCAGAAAGGGGCATGGCAAAGCAGTTCTCCCACCCACCCCCTCCAAATGTAATTCTGCTGGCACTCGTGTATTAAAGCCTGTCTATGACTGAGCCATGGTCAAAATTCTTCCTGTTCGGGGAACCTTGTTCATCTACCACCACCACCGGTCTCCCCTCACTCTCACTTGGAGGCCTGTCACTTTTGCCCCCAGAAGACTATGGGGGGGGAGGATAACAGCCCACCTTCCTAGACTAAAGAGAGTCAGAGAGAGGCCAGATGCAAGAACCCAGCAGCCTGATTCAGCTGAAAGGTGATAGCCCATTTAGCTAGCCCATTGCTCCCCACCCTGAAGCTTGCCAACCCCTGCCACAGTGCTGCAGTCTTGACTGTTGCCTCCACTTCCTGCCGTTAGCTCCTCATCTGGTTTGTAACTGTTTGCTTAACGGTAATTAAAATCTTTCGTCTGACACAGAATCCACCGGAGCGATTATCTCTCGGCTTCCTGCTGCCAGATGTGCAGCTGATGTAGCCTCTGCGCTTTCTACCTTAGTCCTGTTGGAATAGGTCTGCGGGCAGGCCCCTGAGGGGTGGGATTTACAAGGAAAGCCCCAAACTGGATTGGGACTTTGACTCTGTTTGGTGAGCCCATGCCACCCCCCACCCCATTTGTGAAGTGCCTCCTGCTGGCAACAGGGGAGAGAAAAGGGTTAAGAAACAAGGAAATTGGAAAACCACAAACACTCCGCCTAGCCTGGGCTCTGTTCTAAACCTAGTCAAATTCACAATTTTGCAGGACAAAATTACACTGAAAATAATGAGCCAAGAGCTCTCCGGCCACCTTTCTTGGGGCCTGCTGCACCCATGAGCTGCCCAAAACCCAACTTCTTGCCCGCCCGACTTCCTCTGTCCTCCCTCATTTCTATCTATGCTTCCTTACAGCCCCTCTCCCGTTTCACCCACCTCCCTTCAACAAAGCAAACTGACTTCGCAAAGACCGTGAGAGCCAAAGCCCTAGGCCCTCACCAGTGATGGCATGATGGGTTGGCCTCTTCATTCTCTCTTTGCTGGGGCAAAGTGTGGAATGCAAAGTGTGAAGTGCAACACAAGTGTGAAATGCTGCCCCATGGGAGACTGTTCCCAACTAGCTTTGCACCAGGAGCAGGATGACCAGGCCCTGGGTTTCAGTACAGTGCTTCTCAAACCAGGAGGCATGATGGTATTCTGGGCGTGCATGGAAGGAGCGCAGCTGGCAGATGCCTAACTGAGCTGGGGAGAAACCTCCGAAATAAGGGGTTGACAAGGAGGAGAGACAGCCGGAGAATAAGGGGAAGAGAGAGGGGAAGTAATAAGAAGGTGCGAAGGGGGAGAGGAAGATGCATGTATGGAAGTGGGCTGGGGAGGGGTCTCTGGACCGAAGAGGGGGGTGGTTCAAAAAAGTTCGAGCATCACATCTTCTTCTTGTGCCTGCAACTGGGATTGGTAGCTCTTTGGGGAGGGACAGTGTACACTGTCTGGCTGTTCTCTGAGCCGGTGTCTGCCTCTTCTGTGTCACTGCAAACATCCGGGTTTGTTCCCCACCCTTCAAGCCTCGCTAACCCTGCTGTCCTTTTCCCTACAGGCACATAGCTCTGGCCCTGAGCCGAAAGATGGGTCTGAAGGAAAAGACGCGATTGAAAACTCTGCCCAGCCCCGTGCTGGAGGCGTACTACGTGGCACACAGCAAGTGCCCAAAAGAGGTGAGGTCTCCCTGCCTTCGCTGTATGCATCCCCAAACCTGGCACCTTGTATCTGGGCCCTGTTCTCATTAACTGAGCTAAACTTCCTGGCCCGATTCTTAATGTAAGGGCCTGAAGAAGTGATTTCTGCTGCCCCATGTGGCCACGCAGAGAAGCAGCCGGAATCCCGGAAGTGCTCAGCAACCGGCATCCCTTGCTGGCACCAATCCACATGCAAATCCTGGGGAAATTGCTGCTCTGGGGTAATGCCTCTGGCAGCCACAACCTGATTGGGGGGGGGGGGGCAGGGAGTGGTCTGCTCTCATCCCAGCCTCCAAGCCCTGCTGCTTTGTAAGTGGGGTTGTGAAGCCTGTTGATTTTTTTAATCAGCCCCACCACAGGTGGCGAGCATTGATACCTGAGGTGTGCAACATCGTCACGCAGGACACGCCTGCTTCAGAGCAGCAGGGACTCCGCCGGTGACGAGGGCAGAGCTTCTGGCAGAGACGGTGCGTTCTGCTGCTCTTTGGGCGGGGCCTAATGCATTCACACGCATCAGCCTTGCAGACGGGGCCTTCCCTAGCTATTTTGCAACACGCACCACCCCACCCTGCCAAAAGTTGCCAAATAAGACAGCCTCAGGAGCACTACCTGACTTCTATCTTGAGACTGAATAGGCTGGCACCCCAACCTCTGTGGCTCAGAGGCCAACACCCGAAGACTAGACTTGGCAGAGGATTTCCGGAAATATCCAAGGGAGAAAGAGCCTCCCAAGGCCTCGCTCCATATACGTAGCAAAGGGAACGGGAGGAAAGGGGAAACCCAGGATTCTACAGGGCATTGGAACCAGGAAGGGAAATCCATCCCCCCACGAGCCACCGCAGACCTGGCCGAGACCAAACCCTCTCCCTTGGCTTTACCTATGGAACTCTATACGGTGGGATATCCTAGGGGCCAAGAGCGTAAAAGCATTCCGAAAAAGAGCAGGCATAGACATGATTAGCCATAGTCACTTTAATACAGTGAAGCCTTCCCCACCATAAGTCAGGCAGGATCGGGGCTCAAGCAGCAGTTTCAAATGGGAATTAGCATACAAAAGTCTCTTTATTCAGTATATCACCCCACTCTTGGTGGTTCTCAATGTCTCTCTAGGTTTCCCAGGGTCAGCCAGCCCTCTGTGACCCCCTGGCAGAACCCAGAGTTCCAAGCAGCTCCTGTCTGCTTGGCTCACTCTCGGTAGGCGGCTCCCAGCCTCAGCAAACCTAGGCAAGCTCTTAGTTTGCCTGCAAGGACTCCCAGCCCTTTGACCTGCTTCTCCAGTGACTTCTCATGAGTCCATCTCTGTACAGCAGCCTCCAAACCTATCTCGGTTTGAGCTCTGGCCCAGCTTTCTACTCTATTGAGCTGGCTTGGCCATGCCCAGCCCCTAGCTGCTTTCAGTCAGGGGCTGTCCCCTCTATCAGTCAGCACCTGCAGCCTTACTAGCACAGTCCTCAGGCTGGCACTACTCTTTAAAGGGTCACCTTTAAAGTGGTCACCTTAGGCTGGATGGCTTTGATAGGTAGGGACCATGTTTGCTGCATTTTCCCTATTGCCACCACAGTTCCCTGTAGGGAAAGCAAGGGGCTGGAGGGAACGCAGGTCCCTGTAGGGAAAGCAAGCCCTCCTGCATCTGAGCAGTGGCCTGGGGCAGGCAGAAATGAACTAGGCCAAACATTTGGGGAAGGGAAGACTTTGGGGCAGGTGGGGTATTTTGGAGGGAAGGGGTGGGAAGGTTGGTGGCAGGAGTGGTGGGGAAGACAAGGGAGGTTTTCAGGTCCCTGTAGGAAAGCGTTTGGACAGGAGCATTGCTTCCAATTGTTTAATGGTACATTGATAAATTGGTCCTTGTGTTCAGGGCAGGTGTGACTAGGGTGCCCCTACCTTGCCTTTAAAAGAGGATGCTTATGAAAAATACATGCTGCACGGCTGCACTGGAGCCAATGCAGCCCTGCAACATGAATTTTTCATAAGTGTCCTCTTTTAAAGGCAAGGTATGGCCACCCTAGGTGTGACTCAGTGACGTTCAGATCAATCCAGGGAAGAGCAAGGCCCTCTTCCCAGCACATCTTCAGCGGTCAATTATGGGTGGGTTTGGTTCCCATTTCACAAAACCCTTCCAGTCCTACAGGAAGTCCTGGCTCAGGAGCAGCTCCAAACAGGGGATCAGGCTTAGCAGCTCAGAGGCATCCTGACATTGCTTGACCAGCACTGGAGCTGGGGAGGCCAGAGGCCTGTGGTAAAAAGAAAAGACAGTCTGTTTACTCTTGTGGCCTGAGGTTGCGATTCCTGAATGACCAACTATTAGCTTTGGTTGCTTCTCCTGAGCCCCTAGAATAGCACCAAATGACTCTTCGTTGCCCTCATGCCATATGAGGGGTTGGATCCTAGGAGACTGTTGGGGCTGGCAGCTGTTGAATGGGAAGCAGTCTTATCTAACACCATTTTTTTTGTGGTGGGGGGTTGTTTCCCAGGGGCAGCTGATCAGCCTGGCCAAGCAGTGCGATCTGCCCAGCAAGCAGGTGGAGAGGTGGTTCCGATACCGCCGGAACCAGGACCGGCCCAGCCGGTCCAAGAAGTTCTGTGAGGCCTGGTGAGTGACAGGGCAGAATAGGGGTGGGAGGGGATTGCAGTGAGTTCTGGGACCATGGGAGAAGGTTGGGGAGGTCATCGGGACAGGGGCACAGTTGGGCCTTTGACGCAAGAAGTCTGAGGCCACTAGGGTTGGGGGAGAGGAGGGTGGGTCGCCTTGAGTGGAGGGTGGGCTCTGCCAGGTGAGATAAGAGCCGAGCCACCGTTCTGATCAGAAATGGTAGGCTAGGCCTTACCCCAGAATAGAGTAGATTGGATAAGAGCTTTGGGTGGAGATGGAGACATGAATGTGTGTGTGTGTGGTGGGGGTCAAACATCCCTATGTTGCTGCTAGAGGAGGGTGGTGTTGGTGTCTGTAGGAGTGGGGCTGATTCCCAGGAAAGGGGGTGGGGGGGCAGGGGTGTCAGTCCCCAACTTCGACTGTGTGTGATCTGACACTTCTGTACCTCGGTTTCCCCATCTGCAGAGAAGAGCTGACGATAAGCCTTGCCCCCCATGGAGCTGTCAGCCTGAGTACAAGGGTGCTTGTACAGCTCTGCTGTCACTGCTTGGGTCCCATAAACCGGCTCAGTAGCTTGGAGAAAATCCCTCTGTCCGAGAGCAGCTCCTACCTCCCCTGAAGCCCTGACTTGCTCTCTCTGTCTTTCCTTGCAGCTGGAGGTTCACCTTTTACTTAGTTTCTTTCTTCACCGGACTTGCCGTCCTGCATGATGTGAGTAACGCCACCCTGCCAGGCTGCAAGGGAGCCCAATCCACTGGAACCTGAGAGTAGAAGCTGCCTGCTGCTCTTCAGTTGTTCAGCAGCCATTAGACAAACCATAATTAATATAGGGAGGGTCTGAACCTACAGCCTCCATGGGAAAGGATCCCCCAGAGCCATACTCAGTCCCCTAGGTCTCTAGTTCCCCCCCCCACAGGAGTGCTTTGTGACCTAGAGGGGCATGCGTCCAACACCCAAGCCAGTTCTACTCGTGGGTTCCCTTAGCGGGAGCTGAAACCAACTCTAGAATCAGTGGCATCCCAGGGCACATTTCAAACGGTGTTAAAATGAAGTAACTACTTCGATTCGAATTAAATCAAAATAAAACAGAAGTAGTTTCTCTGCAATCTCCCCCTAATGGTAATGGCAAACAATGTTACTCCTCTCTCTTTTTACTCTGAAGTAAAGGGTTATGCCACGGGTGGGGAACCTTTTCCCTCCCAGAGGCCACTTTGAAAATTAGTACCAACTCTGGGGGCCGCATTGGGTTGGGGTTGGGGTGCTTAAGCGGTCCCCAGGGTGGAGGAAAGGAAGGGGAGATTTGGGATCATGGATCTGTCCCCTGGGTCTGTCCCCTGTCTTTGTGTACATGCCCTCACCTTTGTTCCCTTCCCCTGAGCTCACGATTTCAGTGCTTGGGGGTGGGGGGGAGAATCTGGTTGCAGGGGCCAGATCCAGGAACTAGAAAGGGGTCAAATAAAAACTAGCTGCAGTTCACATTTGGCCCCCGGCTTGAGGGTCCTCACCCCTGGTTTACACTACAGTTACTTCAGTGTAAATAACAAAGGGAAGTATGTACTCCTGGTTTTCCAGGAGCAGATATTTCTCTTCCTACTCCTGATTAACTTTGGCTTAGGGCTCTGAACATGTGAACGTATCAGAAGTTAAGGCAAAATAAGAAGCAATTACTTCAAAGTATCTGTCGGAACATGGCCCCAGAGGATAGGCCCTCAGACTCCAGGCAGTTGGCAGTGACAGGCCAATGAAAGTCGTACACATCTGTGATTGATTTGGATCCGAAAGGACTGGGCTTTTGCCCAGTAGGCTAGCACTGTCTGTTCCGATCCACGGCTTGCTGAGAGCTATGCAAAGTTGCTGCCATCTGAGATCAGGAATTGGATCCTGTGAAATTTGCTGATAGTCTCAGACCAAAGTGACTCACTGCTGTTAGCATCCTTGAGCAGTCTCAGCAGAGAGGCCTTAGCCTGGTCTGCCATGAGGTACTATTGAGAGGCTTTGGGCTTGCCAGAGCAAGGGTAGCTGTTCTTTGGAGAACTGGTCTGTTTCATTCTCTGCTAGTGCGTGTCAGTTCCTGAATTGTGATCAGTGGGGAGTGGCTAAGCCAGGAACAAACTCAGATGTGCAAAGCAGGCAGAGTTTAAGGGGCTCCTTTGTCCCCAAACCCAGCCGTCTTGTCACACTCAGGAGCAGGCCAGAAGGGGACGGTGTGACTGTTCTGGGTTGCCAGCTTCCATGACTTTAGGGGGTTTTCTTAAAGCCTAAAATCATGAGAATCTGGGATTTCTTTTTTTAAAAGTGGCTTTCCATCCCCCCCAAGTTGTGGGAGAAGCCCCCTTCACCTACTGGATAGGGACGACGGGCGTTTGTCGTGCCCCCACCCCACCCCCGCAACGGAGTAGGGATGCAAGGGGAAGAGCGCCGCGGCGGGGAGGCATTTCTAGAATGCACCCCGCCAGAGAATGTTGGGTTGCCAGGCAACCGGCCCGAGGAGCGCTGACCCTGAAGCGCAGCGCGGGCAAAGTGAAGCAGCCCCGCCCCTTTTAGGAGGGGTCAGGGTTGCTCAGAGCCGCGTGAGGCGGCATTCTGTGAAAGGGGTTAGAAGGAAGCAGCAGCCCCACCCATCCCACCCTCTAGCACTGTGGAATTGTTACCGGTTGCCTTTAGGGAGCCGAGGAGGAATTTCGGCGATTAGCCTTTATTACAAAGGATCGCTGGTTTCGCCTCCTCAGCAGTGCAGGTTTATTTGGCACTGATTCGGTATTGGCATGATGTTAGGTGATAATCATAATTGGCATTCTCTTTGTCACTGTTTTATTGTATTCTGTCATGTATTGCCTTTTCTGCTTGCCCTTACTTTGTATTTATTATTTGTTATGACCTATGGTCAAACAATAAACTAACTAACTAATTGGCATTCGCGATTGGCAACTTATATAATTGTATTAAATAGGGCAATTCAAATTTGCAATATTGAAGTTGATGGATACGAATGTTTTAATTTGGAAAAAGGCATGGAATAGTTAATTGTCGCACTTGCAGGGGTCCAGTATGCTAGGATAGGATAAATAGGTAAGGTACAGGATCAAGAGTCATCTCCTTAAGAGATGGGGAAGTGGTACCCGGTGTCATGCAGGGCACAGCAGGCACTGGGGTCATGACCCTGGGAGGGGTGTCTTAGCAGATGGGTAAGGACGTGCGCTGTCCTCGGACTCTGCAGACATTTACCTCCTTACTCACGCCCAAAGTTGGGGCTTGTTCACCCCCCTATTCGGCCAGAACCTGAGTGTTGTCAAAAGGGGGGCAGGTTATGTTGGTGACCTGATTAAGGAAGGCACGTCCTGATCAGGCACAAGTTAATAAGATAAGTTAGAGCTAGCATACTGGACCCAAATTGCTAGTAATTTACCCACCCGCCTTAATGATTGAATAATTCAAGAGTGCGGCCAGCTTGCAACCCAACCACTGTCTCCGTGTATTATTTGGGGGGTGCGTCGACAAAAGCTTGGCAACGTGACTGCAGTACCCCCTCCAGGGCTCAGAAAGCAGCAGGAAAACAAAAGCTAGACCTTTAAAAACCATGATTTAGTACTGGGAGCATTTGAAGCTTGCTGCCCTTCCTATCTTCAGGCTCCCTGTTCTCACCCTGCTTTTGATACTGTACTGGCTCAGCTGAGGGCAGGGTGAAAGTGATGGGTGACCCCTCTCCTGACATGCAGAGCCCACAGCTCTAGTCTGGCTAACGTCTGCCCAGAGAGGCCTTGAACTTTGTCCTGTGGTTCTGACTGGGGTGGGGGAAGATGCTCGCATCTGCACAAACACAGAGGAGGGTAGGGCGAAAATGCGTTTAGGGCTGTAATAGTAACCACCAGCCTGTCAAGCCCCATCATCTGTGCAGCAAACAGAGGCTGTTCAAATCATCTCGGGGAGGTGTTTTCCAGCAAAAAAATCTGAAGGGAAAAAGCTTTACTTTTCGTTTCAACACTTTTTGGGCCAAGAAAAATTGCTGCAGTTCAGTGCATCTTGAGATTTGTCGGTAAATGATACATCCCATGGCCGTAGGACAGTATAATGCATTCTGGGATCCATAGTTAAGTCTCTGGGTGAATAACATATCCCCATAGTTCAGAACATTGCAACATGGGAGTCATAGTTTGTATTCATGGACAAATGACACATCTCATGAGGCAGTGCATCATGGGACCTGTAGTTTGTGTTCCTGGGCAAATGGTATCCTGTGGGGCAATGTTTGCAATGCAGTGCATCGTGGGATTTGTGAGGTCAGAGGTGTATGCATGCACTCTGCATCCCAAATGAAAGCCGGCCCTTCAGAATCCTTGTCCCATGAGACATTTTGAAATTCCAGGTTTTCATCTCTTTTGAGACACAAGAAGCTCTTGAAGTGTGTTGTGTGACAGAAATCCTATTTTGGGAGGCACCCCTCAATGAGCCTATTCAGCCCAATGCAGATCAGCTGCTTCGAGAGCAGCTCTGCTGTGAAGGCCACCTCTCCCGAGTTATATATTTTACATTCTTTTTGTGGTGCTCCAAATGCTTTCCTGCTGCCCCACTGGGGTTTCTTGATATAAAGAGCAAAGCAGGAGTTTTCTCCTGCCTCTCTGGCTCAGAGCTCCGGTGGGGATTACTCATGACTATTAGCACTTGGACCAGTAGGATTGTGAAGCCACTCCCTGTTCCTCCTCCTGCTGCTGTGAACTGTGGCAATAGCGACCTCCTCTGGCATCTCACAGCAAGGGGAACGATATATCTCTTAACTACAGCATGGTCTGATCTGTAAGAGTGCAGACCTAATATCAATGAGAGACCTCTGAGGCAGTGGGTCGGGAGCAGGATGTCCCTTACGTTCCCATGGTTGATAGGACATTTTTTATTTTATTTTTTTATTTATTTATGTAACGTTTATATCCTGCCCCTCCTGCCCACAGGAGCAGGAGCCCCTGTGTGCAGTGGGGGTGCAGGTTCCCTTCTTAGTCTTGTGGGCCAGTAAGTTACATATATACTGTTATTTCTGGTTTATTCATGGCCCCATGGGCTGGGGAGGGCACCCTCCTGAAGTGCTGCGGGCCCTCTATAGGCTGGGGTGCCCCATGTTTGAAGCTTGGTCGAGCTGTATTTTACACCACTGCTTCTCACATTCATGTTGTTCCAATGTTATTTGTGGCATCTCTATGTATTGGGGGCTTCTGTGGGGCAGGCAGCCTTCCTAAGGCGTGAGGCCCTAGGCGGACGGACAGTCTGCGCTATCCCGGCTCTGGCCCTAATAGTTATGCTGCACTGTTTTATTACAGAAGCCCTGGTTCTGGGACCATCGAAAGTGCTGGGCGGGGTACCCGCAGCAGGTGAGTAGCAGGGATGAGTGTGACACTCCATATTAACAGCCACATCAAGTCTCTGGGGCCAGGTTTGACAGCCCGTAGCTTGTCCCATAGGAGGGGCCTAACCCCAGATCCCAACCCAGTCAAGCCTCCAGGTTTAGTGCCGCTCTGGGCCACATGTCAGAGTTGCTGGGTGAGATTCCCTGGGGGATGCAGAAGACCAGCTCAGTTGATCATAACACAGCTTTGAAACTCCCTTCCCTTGGAGGCTTGCCTGAGCCCTAGTTTGAATGTCTTCCCGAGGCAGCGTAAGACCTTTTTATTTGGCCAGGCATTCCAGTGGGCAGGGAGAGATTGAGGGGAGTGTGATGGGGTGGTTCTAGTTTTGTGGGGTTTTAATTATTTATTTTTACATTTGTATTTTATATGCGTTTTGTGAGCCACCCTGAGACTTCGGGGATAGGGCGGGATATAATCAAAATAAATATATAAATAAAAATAACAGTCCCTCCTGCCTTTACTCTGATGAACAAAGCCCTGGCTTCACTGAGCTCCATGGCATCTAGGAATCCAGCAGTAGGGGGACCACACACACAGCCAGCCTGTGGGGGCATTACCCACAATGCTGGAGTCCCCCCATGTAGCATAGATCTCCCTTTGCCAATGTCAGTTCAGGACTCCTGCTCACCCCAGTTTAGGGTTGGAGCCAAGTGCTCCAGTGAGACCATGAGAGACAAGCTCTCCCCCCGCCCCTTGCTGTGGAGGCAGGGCTGTGGTGGTGTGGGGCACCTTAGACGGCCTGCAGCTGCGCAGTGGGTCCATGATGCAAGCAGCCCCTGGGGGTCTATCTTGAACCTCGTGCAAGTTGGGACTTTGAATCTCCTGAAATTAGATTCTCAAGTTTTGTTGCTTTAGAAATAAATTTCTAGCCTCGGAAAAAAGCTTGAAAATGTGAAACAAGCATGAAGAGGGAGGGGTGCTTAATGTGCAGCCTGGAAGGCTGTTCCCTGGGGGCCTCTGACAACAGGCCCATGTTACTGCCAGCAGTTCACAGGGGAGCGGCAGCTTCCCACATCGTTGCGAGGGAGAGCATGAGAGTGTCAGTGTGGGAAGGAGGGGGGTGAGGGTGGGACTTATGGGCCAAGGGGATCCAGCATCCCCCCAAAATTTGAGTCGAAAGTTTATGCCAATGGGAGTAAGAGTGTGTGTGTGAGAGTGGTGGAAGGGTCTGAGTGAGAGCATTTGATATAATGTGGGCGTGTGAGGTGGCATTTGATTTAAGTTTTGGTTCAGGTGTCCCGTTGGCATTTGATTTAATTCTAGACACCCGTAGTGGTGGGTTAGCATTTAATATTTGGTTTAACTTGGGCACTTGACATTTACAGTTTTTAGGCATAACTTCATTCAGGCTTTGGTGACTATTTGAGGGTATTCTGTGATGTATTAATTCACCTATCGCTTGATCCTCTGGCAAATAATGCATACACCATCGGCTAGCATGCATGCAAGTCTCAGATAAGTGAACAGGATTTGCATGTGTGCCACGTGTTCAGTTTGGGGCACCATACTGTTAGGAAATAAATGAGTATGCTGTACCTCAGTTTCCCCAACCGGGTTCGAAGGTTGCCAGTTAACAAGCCAAAGTATGTGGGTACAACTCAGTTTTATTGGATAGACACATAACATCTGGACATGGCAGTGTTACTAGTTAAGAACCCCAGTTACCCAACCTAGGATATCTTACATGTCAGAGGCCACTGTCAGAGACGCAAGATGGTTCAGAGGAGGAGAGGAGGGGGCCCAGAAGATAGCTGGGCAGGAGTCTCTGGATCTTTGAGAGCGACATTAAGGGTCAGGAGCCCACGCAGGCTCACTGCAATGCTAGTGACCACAAGCGCCAGTGACAAGAGATTAGGCCCGGGGCCTAATCTTTATTTATTATGAATACATGTTTCAGGGTCCCTTCTTTGAACATGCCAGGTGCAGAAATAATCTGACCATTCATTTCTCTATCACTTGGAACATGTCCATTAAAGCTATTTTGGCATTTGGGAATTTTTCTCTACTGTCTAGTTGCGGGGCTGGTCTGCTGAGGCTGCCTCCCTTTTTCTTTCAGGCCTTCTTTGTTTTCTCAAAGATCGTGGCTGTCTAGGGTTATTTTTGTGGCCTTGGAGATACATTTCTCTCCTAGAGTGTGAATTCCTGAAATCTGCTTATTTACAGCTTTTATTCTCATAGACCTTGATGTATGCCAGCCTGAGGCTTATGCATCAAATAAGTTGAGCTGGATTTGTTCAGGCCTCATCCTTCTTATGTCTCTGACCATGACCAAACTGCCTAACCAATTCATAATAATACCTCAAGAAGAGTCTAGACAAATTGGGGAAGATTCAAGTAAGAAGAGCAAATGAGAGAGGGCTAGAATGTCAGCCACGTGGGGAAAGGCTGAATGAACTGGGCATGTTTAGTCTAAAGAAAGGAAGACTAGGGATGGGGGTGAGTGGGGTGGGCATACAAGCAGTTTTCAAACAGCTAAAAAGGAGGCCACAAAAAAGGGTGTTGAACATTGGTTCTCCACTGTCACAGAAGACAGGCCAAGAGGGAATGGGCTTCAATTGCAGCATGGGAGATTTCGGTTCAGTATTAAGGAAACCTAAGCTCTAAGAACTGTCAGGCAATGGAATAAATTGCCCAGGGAGGGTATGGAATCGCTTTCCTTGGAAGTTTTCAAACCCAGCCGGACGAGCCTCTGTCTGCGACACTGTAGGATAGCCTGTCTTGGAGCAGGGGGTTGGATTAGATGACTTTCAAGGGGTGTTTTTATCCCTGTTGCCCTTGTCCATGGAGTGGGGAGGGGGAGTGCAGGAGAGCGTTCTAGGTAGCTGCCCCCCAGGTTGTAGAACTCCCTTCCCCGGGAGGTTTGTTTGAGCCCGAGCCCGTCTCTCTTCCAGAGGCACCAGTGCAAAAGCTTTGTATTTGAAAAGGCATTTGGCAGGCAGGGATGGGTGGGGTGTGGCTGGGGTTTTGGGTGGAGGCGGGGAGTGGGTTTGTGAAGCAGGTTTGATGTGGGAAATGGGGAGATGGTGTTGGGTGGGTTTTGTGGGGGGGT
>QEPC01001401.1:170716-186913 GCA_003113815.1 Sphenodon punctatus
CCCCCCCCCCCCCCCCCAAGCCTTGCTCATTTAAAACACCCAAGGTCCCTACCAATCCCACAGCTCTATATTTCTGTGATCCCACATATGCTGTCTGCCGAAGGGTCAGGCTGTTCGTTACATTTAAACGGAATCAGATTAAATTTGGGTCACGGGGGTGGGATTTTGGGTTAGAGGGACCGAATGGCACGGAAGCCTGGTGTCAAACCCACGTATTGCAGCCCACCCAACAATTTAAATTGAGCCCCCCCTGCACTAAAGGGTTAAACACTGCAGCTAGAGGACCAATAACATTCCTCCCTCTCCCTTCCCCTCCCTGCAGCTCATCTTCACCTTGAGCCTTCTGGCAGCCTTTGAACTGCACTTCTCCCCGCACTTAGGCTGCTGTACAGTGGCGTAGCTACCATGGAGTTGAATCCAGGCCCTGGACACACAGGGGCCCCTCTGCAAGCAGCATGAGCACCGCTAGAAAATGTTCAGAGTAGGGGAGGAAACGAGGCCAACACTGTCCCCACCCACTCTGAACATTTCTTAGCAGTGCTGCTCAGGCCTTTGGGTGACCCAGAATTGAAACGAGTCCAGCCCTGCCACTGCTGCTGCATCTTGGTTGCTGTTTGCCTGGGAAGGAGCCTTTCCCTGGTTTTGGCGTGAGGGATAACTTGGCCTCTCCCTTTTGTTGCAGCCATTACTGCCCTCTATATTCTGGTACTACATGCTGGAGCTCTCCTTCTACTGCTCGCTGCTCTTTACCTTGCCCTTCGACGTGAAGAGGAAGGTGAGTGGCCATTGTGGCTGACAGCACAAATGGGCAGGAGCTCCTTCAAGCCCTGTGTGTCTCTTGGGGCCACCTCTGCCTGCCCCAGTCCCACCTTCCCTTTTGCAGGTTCCATGAGGTCTGGGGGATCATTGTCTGAGGGTGGTGGATGGGAAGGGCTCTCCGGAAAGTTAGCCAGGGAGCAGATGAGGCATCACTAACACTGGGCCAAGGGAATACTGCTGCTGGGTATGTGGGTTTGGAGGCAGTCGTGATTTTGTCTGACATCCACTGTGCATGGCACTCTGCTCTCCCACTTTAGGATTTCCACGAGCAGGTTGTCCACCACGTGATCTCCATCGTCTTGATCAGCTTCTCATACTGTGCCAACTACCTCCGTATTGGCTCCCTGGTAATGGTTATCCATGATGCTGCCGACTGCTTCCTGGAGGTGAGGAGCATGGCACCTCAGGGAATTGATATGAAAGCACATAGTCTGCGCTCCACATGTTGAATGAATTAGCTGGCCTCAGTCTTGTCTCTAGTCAGGATCCCCAGCATTGGCCAGGGGGGAGGGGAAAAAAGAATAAAAACAATTCCAATCGTGCAACCAGGAAAAACCAATTCTGCAAGCAGAATAAATTATTCAACTTAAATTCGGAAAATTCTGCAAAGTTTGCATGTAAATGAATTACCAAGCATAGCATTCCACCACTTTTGAACATATCATATCTTTAAAAACCTCGGATACCGCATGGACCTATCAGCAGGGGGGCTCATCTCTCTCCTGGATCCCCCCCCCCAACCATTGGCTGCTCCTCTACAGCAGCTGTGACTCAGGGCCCCATGGCCTGGAATATATACCAGCAGCAACTTGCAGTGCTAACATCCCATTGGCTAGCTAGCTCACCGTGCTCCCCACTCCAGCTGTCATTCTGTGCTGGCAGAGGCAATTTCTGTGACAGTTTGGACCAGAGACCAATTCCACAAAAATGCCTTTGATTGCAGCAGCACAGAATCCATGGAGCATTTATCCAAAATACAAGCTACATCCGAAGCCTCTGACTTGGGGGCTTTGGCTAGAAATAGCAAAGGACACTGGTTGGGACCCTGCTGTATCTCAGCAGGTGCTGAGAAGAACCCTGACTGAGCAGTGTAGGTGTCAAGTTGGGCTGGTGAGATGCTGTAGGTTAGGGGTATGAGACGCTGTGCTGCTGCTTGCTCCTCGGAGCAGTGGGGGGGCCTAAAAGAGTCTGAACGTCCGTCTGTCTGTCCCCATACAAAAGCTGGTCCAAGGGCTCAGCAGGTGTGATGCTCAGTGTTCCTCTCTCTCTAGCCCACCAAAATATTCAATTACTTGAAGTGGAGGCGAATCTGCGACACGCTCTTCATTATCTTCTCCTCTGTTTTCCTCTTCACCAGGCTGGTCATCTTCCCCCACAAGTGAGTCTGTCTTCTCCCCATGCTTTCCTTCCCTGTGCTATAATATCCTGTTTCCTGCCACTTGCTGCCACATATCTCCCAACAGTCCCTACTTAGTTGCCTCGGGCCCCTCTTTCCTGGTTGCCTCCCAGGCAAAGCCCTTGAAAGGACAATGGAGAGACGATGGAATGACAAGAAACTAAGTGGAATGAGAAGCAGGGGAGTTTCTGTTCCACTTTATGCACTTAGAATGCTGGGAGGGGTGTGTATGAGTAAGTATAGGAGGGGGTGGAGCTCATTAGCTAAGGGGTGGAGCTTGTCCCGTGTTGACTGCTCAAAATGTTGGGAGGTGTGAAAATGACTGCCCAGTCTCCTACCATCCACCACCACAACCTCTGCCTCTGGAGTGGATGTGTGCACTGCAGGGTTGCCCTTAATGGAAACTCCCATACTGGCTTCAGAAGAGCAACTGAGCCTAGTCAGTAGCTGCCTGCACGCCCCCTCATGTGCAGGAACCACAACGGACTGACTGCAGTTTGCTCAGGACTGCTCAAAAAGTAGTGAAGGTTACACTTGTGCTTCCCTGTGGCCTCTTGGTTTGGACAGCCCGATTCAGCAACTTTGATTACGGCAGGAGAGACAGAAAGCCAGGCTGCCAGAGTTAGCTTCATTGTCCAAGCTGCAGGAGGCACTGAAGCCCTATGCCTGACAGACACAGAGGAAGGGAAGAGACTGATCCACCTCAGGAGCCACTAGAATCGGGGGTGGGAGACGGACAGTGAAGCCCAAATGTCCAAACATGGCTTGAGATTGTGGGATCATTTCACTGGGATAATGTCTCTGTTTCCTCCTGCAGGGTGCTCTACAACACGTACTACTACTCTATGGAACTGTACCAGCCTTTCTTTGGATACTATTTCATGAATGGCCTCCTGATGCTTCTGCAGTTGCTGCACATCTTCTGGTCCTGCCTAATCATTCATATGGTCTACAAGTTCATTTTGCAGGGCACGGTATGGAGCTGCGCTTGGACCCTTTCTAGCCAGAGGAGAACCCACCGGGCAAGCAGATGGGCTCCAAGAATGTGTGCTCCTGTTAGGGCAGAGACAGTGGGACTGATGGTGCTATTCAGGCAATGCTGGCCAAAGATGGGCTTCCATTGAACCTAATGATGGACCCAGCCTGATGCCTTTATTTAAAGGAGAAGCATCAAGGAGAAATATTTAAGGGAAAGGCTTGAACAGATGGGTAGGTGCCTCAAGGCGGGGCCAGTGGGAGTGGTTTCTCGCCGAATAGACGCTTGGACTAGATGCTGTAAGAGACATCTAGTCCAACCCCTTTCTGCCAGTCAGGATGTCCTCTACCTACAGCATCAGACAGAGGTTTGTCCAGCTGTTGTTTGAAAACATCCAAGATTCCAAACCTCCCTAGACAACTAGTTCCATCGTGCAACAGTTTTTACAATTAGAAAGTCTTCCCTAATATTTATCTGAAATCTACTTTGTAGGCAGCCATTTCAGCCCATTCCCTCTTGTCCTGCCTTGCGTGGCAGCGGAGAACAAATGTTCTCCATCCTTTTTGCAACAAATGTTTCGATATGTGAAAGCTGCCATCATGTCCCCCCACTTCATCTTCCTTTCCTCGGGTTAAACGTACCCGTTTCTTTAAGCCATTGTTCACTCGGCTTGCATTCTAGCCCTTTGATCATCTTGGTTGCTGTCCTGTTGAGCAGTTTGTTGACACCCTTCTTGAAGCGTTGGGTCCTGTCCAAAGTGGAACACAGAATTCCAGACAAGGCCTTCCCAAGACTGATGAAAGTGGCAGCATTACTTCTCAGGGCTTGGATACGACGTGTTTGGTAATTCAAACCAAAATGGCGTTTGCCTTTTTGCAACAGTGTCACATTGTTGACTCCTGTTCACTTTATGATCCACCATAACTCCCAGATCCTGCTCTGTTCTGCAATGCTACAATTGTCCCCCATTTTATATTTATGCATCTCTTTTTCCTTTTCTTTTTTTAAAATTCCAGTGTAATTGTTTTTCTGAATTTGTCTTAGGCCCTTTTCACACGAAGCACCCCCATACCCACCTGTGGGAATGGATGACGGGTGTCCATGTGACTGCCGCAGCGGTTAGTGGGGGTACATGCATGCTGCCGCAGTCCACCCAACGCCCACGCACGGAACCATTGGCAAAAATGGCGATGGCTCCACGCATGGAGTTCGGTGGAGGTAGTGGCGCGTCTAGCTAACGGCCGCCCACACGCTGCACACCCATACCCCCCCGCACCATGGCTTGTCTGAAAAGGGCCTTAGTCAAATCGCATTTTGTTTCTTCCAACCCAAGTCTTTAGGCCCAGAGCCATTTTCCCTTCAAGAAGCTTTCAAATATTATTATTAAGTATTTATATAGCACCAGCAACATACCTGGCATTTCACTATGGTTCGTTATAGAATGGGTCCCTGCCTCAGTGGGGTTACAATCTAGGAGAGAAATTGTTTTCATGATTTGCTCTGATACCTCCCCTTGAACTGGATGTTTTAAAGTTTATGTATAAAGTTTAGCTGAAACAGGTAGCAAATTTTGTGCCTGCAAGTAATACTCAATAGTTTGGGTAGCCTGTCGGGTGGCCAATTAGTACTACCCAAATACCAAAATGGGTACTTGAAGTAGTGGCTATTACCATTACTGACGTTTCATTTTACCAACCCATTCTGAATTACCATGTTGCCATTTTGATGACGTGGAACAATCAAGAGATGAATGGAAATGACAGAAAACGGACTATCAGTAGAATTAAACAGATACCCTTTAGTTAGTACCTCATTTACCCAAAGCAATTTGGGCACTGAAATTTTAATGAGTGTATGGGCAGTGGACCCTTTAAGATAGTGCAGCTAACGCTGGCTGGGGACAAGGGTAGCTGAGCTGCAGGCACTGATAAAAGAGTAGTGGGCTGGGCAGCGCCTGACAGGAAGCACCTGCGGAGAGCATGGCTGAGCCAGCCCAGAGACACTGGAAACTGAAGCGCTAGAGTAAGACTCAGTTGGAGAGAAACACTGACAGAGGCAGGAGCTGAGAAAGGGAGCTGTGTCTTGAGATACAGCCAGCCAGAGAGGGGGTTGCCTAGCTGGACTTGGAACTGTACCTTAGAGGCCAGTGGGTGGTGTCTGGCTGGAGCTCAAGACTTTGGAAGCTCACAGACTGTTGCCTGAGCTAAGGGGCTTGCCAGGGGGCTGAGGGAGAGTGGGGCTAATCCTGAGGAGACTCATGCCAGGCAAGCCTGCCCTTGCCACAGTGGATAAACCTGTTTTTGTGGGCACCCGTTTCAGCTCCAGTATAAACTAGGCCAATTTGTGCTGAGACCCGAGGTGAAGGGAAGAGCCTCCAAGACAGGACTTCAGCATTTTTAAGGGGCTAAGTCTCTTTCCCCCCCCCATGTTCAGAGTCCCCAGTGGTTTCTGTTCATAGCCAGGTACATATGAACGTAGTCGGTGCTAGACTGGGTCACACCCATGGTCCATTGAGCCCAGCATCCTGTCTCGAACAGTGACCAATCTCAGTTGCTTGGGAGAAGTACCATCGGGTGAGCCATTCCCTGTTGAGAGAGAGGTAAAGTTAGAGCCTCTCTCCCTTAGTTCAGTTCTCTCCTGGCTAAGAAGAATGGAGCAAACTGAACTATTTGAAAAGGTTTGGTTTAGGTTTGAGGTCCGGTTATTTTATCTCGGGTTCAGGGGGAATATGCAGTTGGTTCTAGACTGATTTGATTGATTTTGTTCACATTTCTAGGCCGCCCTTCCCATAAAGACTCAGGGTGGCTCACAATCAATAAAACATTAATTAAAAAATTCAAATAATAAAAGCTCCCACCCCCCAACCCTACCCCGAATCCCAACCAACCCCTATCTCTGCCCATCAAATGCTTTTCTGTTGTGGCTTTATGTTCTGGGTCAGTTTGAGTCTTTGATCCTGTCTCCCCCATACACCCCATATCATGAGGTGATATGGTTAGCTGCTATGGCAATGGGATTTCGCTCAACAAAGTGAACATTTCACAAATCAGGGTGGGACAGAATGTCCAAATGTCCTGGGTTTGGACTATGAAAGCCCAGGCCCCCCCACCATCACCCATTTCCTGCTGAAAGGTGCTGCAGGGCAGAAGAAACAGGGCAAACTGGTCTCTCTTGCTTTCACTAATGGACTGGAATGACTTCGGGCATCCCTGCACCTGATGTGGCTGTGGCCACATGCAAGAGCTGTAAGGCACCGTGTATTCTGCAGTTCTGCCCACCTCCCCTAATTCTGCAACTGGAAAACCCAAATTCTGCAAGCAGAATAATTATGCAAATTAACTATCCTGCAAATTAAGCAAATTGTGTATGCAAAGAATTTCCCAACATGACATTTCATTAGTTTTATACAACTGTAGGGCAGGGACCCACTGCCCTGTAATGTATACCAGCTGCTAAGAGTGCTGGCATAGTGCTCCCCATTCAGACTGTAATTCTGTACTGCCAGAGACAATTTGTCCACATACAAAATCCTGCAAAAATGGTTGTGATCGTAGCAGTGCAGAATTCACAGGGCTCTGGCTATGACTGACAGTGCTCTCTCTTGCAGATGGAAAAAGACACAAGAAGCGACACAGAAGAAAGTGACAAGGGTGAAGAAGAGATAGAGCAGAAAGAAAAAAATGGGGCTGTGCATTCCAGCCCTGTCACCAATGACAGCTGCACACATGGGAGTGGGGCCCAGCAACTGAAAGGCAGAGCTCATCTCATCAACAGCCACACCAACAGCCAGGCTTGCTGACTGTCCCTGTCTCTAACCAGTTCAGCCCTGTGTCCTTAGGACCTTCCTTGCTCGTTGTGTAGGCCTGGAAGGATGTGATTCTAATTTTGTAGCTGAATTCCTGCTCCCCATTCTGATTTACACTGATACGCAAACATGCTTCTGTTCTCGGCGCTCTGCCATCCAATAAAAGCACCGAGTGGGTCACACCCTTGGTGCAGATAGAGAAAAGAGATCAGCCTGGCTCAGTAACTACCATAGGGGTCACTAGCTATCTGCCTTGGACTGAACTTTGAGCAACTGAGAAACGTCTAGCAATCTCAACTAACCAGCAGTGTTACGCAAGGGCCGGTTAGCGCTGCCTGGATACTGGTGCATGGCTGCTAAGAATCAGGCTAGCAAATCCAAGTCCAAGCAGTTGAGCCCATGAGACCGTGAAGTGTTTGTGAGTGGGTAAGACTCCCTGTGAGGCAGTGTAACTGGTGGGATACTCCCTCACCAGCGGGAATAATCACCTGCTGGGGACAGGGAAACCGGTATCCTCTGGCTGTAACGTGATGGCAGGGGGGCCCTGCCCTTGCCGTCAGTAGCATGTCACTGTTTGCAGAGAACAATGTTAACGGGTTTGGGTGGAGAAGTCTCAACTTGGCATCCAGGAAAAATCCTGGGAAGATTGCAGGTTGGAAGAGCTGGCAAATCCATGCAGCTCTGCAGGAAGGGTCAGTGTTTCTTCTTGGAGAACACAGGGTTAGAAGGACCAAGAGGGCAGGAAACGTGGCTGATGTAGGTGAGAATGTCTGTGGTGCTTAGTGTCGCTAACGAAGGGTGCCATGGTCAGTACGGCAGTTACCATGCGGCTCTCCTCTCCCTGAGGAAAGGAGATGTCAGGAGGGAATGCAGAGCCTCATGGCGGGATGTTTGATCTCATTCTGGCCGTTCCACAGCACAGAGGTCAAAGATCCAGGATGTGGCTCTGGCAGCAGCTCCTTTCTGCGTCACTTGTTTGCATTGTATATACTGTATCCGCCTAGCGGCTGGGAATAATAAAGGCATTTCCAAAGGGATTCTTATTACTACTGTTGTTTATTACTTACATAGCACCAGCAATGTGCCTGGTGCTTGACCAGTCATGGTTAGAGACAACCTAGAATGCACAAGTGGAAGGGCCTGTAGGTAGAGACAGGGATGCAGCCATACAGGGACTGGACTGGCCTTCATATTGAATTGATTCCCCCACTTGAAATAGCGGCCAAAGGTAATTAGAGAACCTGAGCAGGCACTTCATATGCTAGATGGACCATGCAAGTGTTCCTTGGGGGGCAGGCACCCAAGTGGGAGCCTATGGTACAGAGAGACAAGAAGGGGTAAGGCCCTGATACAGTGGGATGCCTATACATGTGTAAAGAATTTCCTGAATCAGGGCCGAGCTTAGGAAGCTGCCTCAAAACCCACTGAGCCTGTCCAAGGGTCATTGATGGCAGCCCCCCATTTTATGCAGACTATGCCATAGCTAGATCATCCCAGACATATGCTCATGCAGCCTCTTTTTAAAAACCTCTAGTAATGGAGAATCCGCTGGTTCCCTGGGTGGCTTGTTCTACTGCCTGACCACACTTACCATTAGGAATTTTTGCCTGATGTTCAGACCAACTCTCCCTTGCTGCAGCATATACCCATTGCCTATTGTCCTGCCGGCCAGAGCAAAAGAGAACAATTGTTCTCCCCCATCTTCTGTATGGCAGCCTGTCAAAGATTTGTAGACTTAGCATTTATTTAATCTATTTAAACATACCCCACATTTCCCCCAGTCGTCTTTTCTCCAAGCACAGATCCTGCTGGGACACATCATTTCTTTCTGTCCTGGCTGATGTCAGGAGAGGAAAGTTCATCTGAACTTGGGTGCATTTAGAAAGAATTGCCCTGCAAACCTGGCAGGAAAGTGGAAATTTGGATGAAACAGACTAGGTGTTTTTCTACATTCCTGCCAAGCCCAGTACAAAATCTCCCCATGATCCTCTGGGGTCTGGTGGGGAAGATTCTGTTTGTATCAAGGTCTCAATGAATTGCCTGGGTCATGAGTTCAGGTGCATGAGAGTTTCCCCCAACCTCTTTGGGATAGGGGGAAGCCTGGCAGCTTTGCACCTGCAGAGCCTGTCTCCGATTACATCATGTTTTGATGATCAACTCACTCTATTTGTTCAATTCCCCCCACCTTTCCCCAAAGGCTTGGTGTGGCTAACGTTAGC
The DNA here is from genome assembly GCA_003113815.1 of Sphenodon punctatus. Taxonomy (NCBI): domain Eukaryota; kingdom Metazoa; phylum Chordata; class Lepidosauria; order Sphenodontia; family Sphenodontidae; genus Sphenodon; species Sphenodon punctatus. The sequence goes on from QEPC01001401.1 coordinate 179,932, forward strand.
AACGGTTAGCTTTCTGGCTGTGTCCCGCGTGGGGAGAGAAAGGAGAAGGGGCAGTTTATCTGTGCGGAGGAAGTGTCAGAGGCTGAATAGAGACCTCCTCACACCGCTGTGCTCCACCACAGACTTCTGTGAGACCTTAAGCAGGTCACCCAGACTTTCTGTGTCTCATCAGCCATAGGAAGATTTTGGTATGCAGCAGCTACTGGATTGGGAACTTTGCCCACCCCTGCCCTGGATGATGAACCTAGAGATTCATCTGTCTGAAGAAATTCCTTCCCCACCCACTTCCACCCCAGCCAGCCCTGCACGTGAATGAGAGGAGGGAGCAAATTCCAAGGAAGATCCAACTAGCTGCCACTTTTGCCAGCTCGAGCAGCCGTCTGTGCTGCCTCTATGGTAGCACCAGCCCTGTCTGCAAAGAGGCCTAAACCCATCCTCCTCCCCTGCTGCGCATCTCTCGCCTTGCTCCCAATGCACACGGACTCTAGTGGGCAAAGCTCAGGCTGGCAGGCTAGAGCATCTCCGCATGCTGATTGGCTGCCTCTGCCAAAGTGAAGGCGGGGCAAGGCTCTCCCTTAGTATTGCTCTGAGTTGGGAGTATTTATTTTATTTCGTTTTTTAAATTATCCTGCCACAGGCAGCTCTGGGTGACTCACAACAATAATAAAAACACTTAAAACAATCAAAACAAAGGAGGAATTAAAATATCCCTATCCACCCACCACGCTAACCCATTCCCCCCATCCTCCTCATCAAAAGCCAGGCGGAACAGCCACGTTTTACAACAATGTCGAAAAGAGGCGATCTGGGGCCAAACAGGCCTCCACCAGCAGGGAGTTCCACAGCTGTGGAGCAGCCGCCAAGAAGGCCCTCCCCATCGTGGCCCTCTGGCAGACGGGACCTCGAGGAGAGGACCCCCCGATGACCGCAGGGACCGATCCAGGGCCCGGAGGGTGAGGCAGTCCCGCAAATAGGTCGGGCCAAGGCTGTTTAGGGTTTTATAGGCAAGCACCAATGCCTTGAATCCAGCCCCGAAGACTATAGGCAGCCAGTGCAAAGACCGAAGAAACGGTGTAATATGTTCCCGGCGGTCCAGTCCCACCAGGAGATGGACCGCCACATTTTGCACCAACTGCAGTCTCCGAACTGTCACCATGGGTAGCCCCCATGTAGAGCACATTACAGTAGTCTCGCCTAGAGGTGATGAAAGCATGGATGATAGTGGCCAGGTCACAGTCCAAAACATACGGTCGAAGCCGACGCACCAGATGTAATTGGCGAAAGGCACTCCTTGCCACAGACTTCATCTGAGCATCCAAGCGGAGCTGCGAGTCAAGGAGCACCCCCAGACTCCATACCTGGGAAACCAGTGGAGGGCAGACCTCATCAATGATGGGGGCCGTCACACACCCACCCACCACTGCCTTACCCACCAGCATCACCTCCATCTTATCGGGATTCAGCTTTAGTCAATTTGCCCTCATCCAATCCCCCACAGCTGCCAGACACCCGGTAAACACCGAGACTGCCAGGCCTGGGTCTGATGTAAAGGAGAGGTAAAACTGGGTGTCATCAGCATATTGATGACACCGCACGCCAAACCTCCTGACCATTCGCCAGGTGGCTGCAGATACACATTGAACAGGAGAGGGAACAGAACAGAACCCTGCAGGACTCCACACAAGAGGTCTCAGTGTGATGAAAAATAATCCCCGAGCACCACTCGCTGAGTTCTTCTGGCCAGGAAGGAGCGGAACCAGTCAAGAACTGTACCGCCCACCTCGCCTGGTCCTGCAAGCACATCACCAACATCTCATGGTCAACGGTATCAAAAGTAGCTGACAGATCTAATAGAATCAGCAGGGCCGAACGACCCTGATCTAATTCCCAATGCAGGTTGTCGACCAATGCCACAAGCGCAGTCTCAGTGCCATAACCCGGGCAAAATCCTGACTGCGCGGGATCAAGAAAACCGACACAATCCAGATGCTCCTGCAACTGTCGGGCCACCACCCGCTCAGTAACCTTCCCTAAAAAGGGACGGTTAGAGACTGACCCATAGCTGGCAGGGGAGTCAACATCAAGCGATGGTTTCTTGAGCAGGGTCCGTACCACCGCCTCCTTGAGGCAGCCCAGCACCCTGCCCTCCCTAAGGGAGGCATTGACCACCCCTGCCAGCAATGGCCCCATCGTCTCCCAGCAGGCCTTAACCAGCCAGGACGGGCAGGGGTCCAGTTCACAACAGCCCCAAGAACATCCTCCGCATCGGTTGGGGTCACCTACCGAAACTGATCCCACAAACAAGGACAAGGTGGGGCTTCCATAACCTCAAATTGCCCCACTGCAGAAAATGAGGCGTCAAAACTGTGGTGAATCCGAGCTATTTTATCCACAAAATAATCCACAAACATGGCACAGCAGGCACTAGATGACTCCACTCCAAGGTGGAGGGAGACCGGACTGACCAACCCCCACACCACCGGAACAGCTCCACTGGACGGGATTTAGCGGATGCTATGAGGGCAGCAAAAAATCCCTTCTTTGCTGCCCGCATAGCCACAGCATAGGCTTGTAAACGTGCTCTATGCTGCAACCTGTCGGCTTCAATACGTGAACGGCGCCACCATCGCTCCAACCGCTGTCCCTCCTGCTTCAGCACCTGCATCCCCTCCGAAAACCAGGAAGGCCTACGGTGCTGTCACCTGGGAAGTGGACGCCTGAGCTGTTCGATCAATGGCCTCTGTCAGCAAGGTGTTCCACAGCCCGACGAGGTCATTGATGAGATGGTCGTCCACATCAGAAGGTATATCCCCCAGAACCTCCCAGAACCATTCTGGTTCCATCAGTCTGTGGGGGCGGACCATTTGAATGGGTTCCACGCCCATCCGGAGGCAGACATGCACCAGGAGAGAGGCCTGCAGAAGGTAATGATCCATCCATGACAAGGGCACAGCTGATATCTCCCCCACCAACGGACCCCCCTCCCCCCGCCTCAAGGCCGGTGTAAAACACAAGGTCTAAGGTTTGTCCCCTCCTGATGCGTTAGGCCGCTGAGCATCTGGGACAGGCCCATGGTTGCCAGGCGGCCATGAACTCATGCTCCACACCCCTAAGATCGGTGTCAGCATGGATTTGAAGTCCCCCGACACTATCATCTTCAGGGACCGCAATACCACCCCCGACACCAAATCCACTAGAGCATTTAGGGAGGCAGCCATACAGGTAGGTGCACGGTATACAAGCAGCACTTCCAAACTGTTCCCTGCCAAATGAAACACGAGATGGAGACGCTCAATACCCAGTATGGATTGCACTGGATACCTCCAAACAGCCCAACACTCCCTACAAATCATGGCTACGCCCCACCCCCACCCCCCGTCCCTCAGACTGCAGTTGATGCTGCACAGAATACCTGGCTGGAACAAGGTCAGCCAAGATAGGCCCCGATCCATTGTACAGCCAGGTTTCCGTGATAACATACAAGGTCGGTTGCATGGGCCAGGATCAATTCCTGGACCATTGTTGTTTTATTTGCTACCGACCATGCATTTACCAGCATCAAAACACGGTCAGGGGCCTTCTGATCCTGAACCACCTGCCCAGCTGCTAAGGGATAATAAGAGGGACAGACCACAAGCATCTATCCCGTCTCATAGTTCTAACATTCCCCCTATAGAGACCATAACTCCCCTGTCCCATCACGACCCCAATGGCCGTGTCACCCCCACCCCCAATCAGCCCTGGCCCCCCTCTGGCTGCCCCGCCCTGGTCGAGGGGAGGATTCCCACCCCCAACCCTCATTCCTACTTCCAGTATTTCCCCCCCCACAACCCCATCCTATCCCATAACCTGCATTCCCCCCACCACGCCAAATCTAACCCCCCACTATAATCTAAAAAAAAAACCACTGCCAGCTAAAAACACTAAACAGCCACAAAAAGAGCAGAGGGTGAGTCTGGCAGCACTGGGAGAAAACACGACTGGTCTTCGGATCCTGATTGGCCAAGCTGGGGCTGTGCTTGCTTTAGGCTCCACCTGTCTCCTCAACCCTGACAGCCAATGAAACACACTCCCTCTTCACCTGCATGGATTGGAAGCATCCTATTGGCCACTGGAATACAGGTCCCACCTCCTATTGGAAATTAACCCTTTCAGGAGTGGCTGCTTGACAGCTAGACTATAAAGAGGTAAAAAGATACTGAGTCAGACACAGGGAAATGTCAAAGTAAAAGAAGGTTTATTTACCAATGTAGAGATAAGAGACTGGCTCACTCCAATGCTGGGAGACACAGAACAGCTGGACTGGACCAGAGCATCTGGGGTTCCAGTGACACCCTTGCGTGTATTTATGAGTTTTAGACAAAGAACCCAAACCTGTTCAATGAGGCGTGAGCTCACTGGAATTCATACAAGTGAGTTCTTACATTTTACAAAGTGTCAAATCCATAGTACACTGGTACAATAAACATACATTAGTCATCCAGTATCATCTTCTATAAAAATGTATAAATATGGCTACTCATGGAGCCAGTGTGGCTTGAGAGTTCTTGTTACCCAAACTTTTAGTATAATTCCCATTTTCAGGAATACACAAGGCCATATGTAGGTGTACTTCCACAGTTACTGACTTAGGGAAATAAGTTCATATTTCCAATAAATGACTTCTGTTAGTGTCTGGGTTCGGGGAAAAGGAAGGGGAAGCTATGGGGCATTCGCTCGGAAAGGTTCTCCCTCAGGGTCTTATAAAGGCAATGGAGGACACCTCCTAGCCAAAGATCATCACAGGGAGGAGCTGATATGCCCAGAGCTACCAAGCACCACGGCACTCGTACTCCCAGGGTTCGGGAAGTGGAACGGTGCAGAAGTGCAGAGGAGAAGGATGGTATGAGTTCCACGGGGCAAGGAAGGTAAGGACTGTGTCTAGGGCACGCAGACAGAGAGAACACCCAGGAGGGAACAGGGATACTCAGACAGCACAGTATACTCACACTCTCACTTTACCACCCACACACACTACTCACACAATCCAGTCGCAACTCTTTAGGAAGCGTGCGCGCTCTCTCTCTGAGGCCAGTCTCACGGGAATGCTCTGATCACCGACAATGAGCTATACAGTTGGCTGCTCTTTATGGGGGGCTCAGATGCTGGCACAAGCGCTCTGAGCATCTGGGTGGAGCCGTGATGGTAGCGGCATCTCCCTGAGCCTCTGAGCCCCGGCGCATGCGCCTAGCATGCACCATCGGGACCACATCGGGAGCGTCCCTCTCTGCTGGGGCTGGCCCCTGATGCCTCACATCAGTGCAAGGGGGTGGGGTCGGCTCTCCCACGTCCAGGCATCCCGGGTTGGGTTTCCCAGTGTTTGTCCCCGCCTTCCCAGTGGTGGGGGCAACCCTAACTGTCCCTCGTCATGGTCTGTGTGGCATGGAATGTTGTTTTCCCCACCTTCCAGGTAAGCCCCCTGCTCTCCAAGCCCCCACCCACCACCGCAGGTACCTGACAGCCCCCCCCCAAGGGTCGAGGATGACAGAGGCGCAGTGGCCCCGGCTTGTTAGGATAGCGAGCATGGAACTGGCGCAGCAGCAGGGGGTCATGAACGTTTGTAGCCGGTTCCCATGACCGATCAACAGGATCATGTCCTTTCCAGTCTAGGAGGTAATATAATTGACCTCTCCATATTTGTGAGTCCAGGATGGCTTGAACCTCGTATTCCGGATTCTCCAAGTCCTCTGGAATGTTCACAGGAGGTGGGACCATTGACAGATACAGCGGTGGGTGAGCTGCCTTAAACAAGGATACATGAAAGGTAGGGTGTATTTGGAGGTGTGCTGGAAGCTGCCATTTAAACGTTACCTTGTTTATTTGCTGAAGTATCTGTAACGGTCCCATGTATCACACATCAAGTTTGGGTGATGGACGGAGGGAGGGATAGTGTCTGCGGTCTACCCATACCATGTCTCCAACCTGAAACAAAGGTGCTGGCCTACGCTTCTTGTCAGCATATTCCTTATATTTTTGTTGAGTGTTTGTTAACATGGTGTGAGCGTGTGCGTGAGCTTTTTGTAACTGTAGGGCTAAAGCACCGGCTGCTGGAACAGAGACTGACGGTAATTCTGGAAAACACGAACGTGGGTGGTAGCCTTAAATGATATAGAAGGGAGAGGAGCCAAGGGATGCATTCAGCACATTGTTGTATGTGAATTTGGCTACAGGAAGGAGGTTGAACCAGTTGTCCTGTAGATAATTGACATAGCAGCATAAATATGTTTACCCGTTCCACCTGTCCATTCGCTTGGGGGTGGTATGCAGTAGTGGGTTTCAACTGCACCTGAAGAATAGTGAAAAGTACCTTCCAAAAGTGAGATACGAACTGCGTGCCCCTGTCCATTATAATCTCTATGGGGAGCCCATGTAATTTAATCACATGTTGTAACACAAGCAATGCTGTTTGCTGGGCAAACGGCAGTCCCTGACACGGAATAAAGTGTCCTAGTTTCGTGAAAAGGCCCATGACCACTAATATTGTATCACAAGAGTGTGAATTAGGGAGGTCGTGGCAGAGGCGCCCCAAGCCTCTGCCACGACCTAACTTTCAGAATGTTTGGGGGGGTCCGAACTCCACGGGACTAAACCCAAGAACCCGAACGAAGTTTTTGGGCCAAATGGCCAAACATCCAAACCCCGTTCTGTTCGCACGTCCCTACCAATTAAATACTGTGTTCCCTCATGGTTTGAATGACTCTTTAGAGCTAAACTGTTTTTTATAGGTGGTATATTTTATTGCAATTAGTGACTTTTTGTGTCTTAATTGATCTTCCTTACCTCTTATGTTTATTGTTATCTCTCGCCTCGATTACTGCAACCTCCTCCTTGCTGGCCTCCTTCGCTCTCACCTGTCCTCCCTTATCGCAATCCAAAACTCCGCTGCCAAGGTCATTCACTCTGCCCGTCGCTTCGACCATGTGCAGCCTCTCCTCTTCTCTCT
>QEPC01001409.1:33715-53528 GCA_003113815.1 Sphenodon punctatus
GCACCTCAGTCTGGAGCCTCATGTCCCGCGCCTCTGCCCACTCCAGGGACCGCTCGATGGCCGCCTCTATCCAGTCCATGGCCGCTATCATCCTCTCCCCCTGTTCCGCCGAGGTCTGGATGATATCCTCCACCTGGTCCTCCCTCCGCCGGCGGACCCATGCCCGGTGCTCCCTCATGCACTGTGCTGGGGGCACAGACCCTGGAGACGCTGACTGCGGGGGTTGCCCTGTGGGTACTGGATGGTGAGTTAGATGCCACCCCGGGCGCCTGCCCCTGGCCCGGAGGGCCCCTGGTCGTGTCACCTGGCCCCTTCCCACCCCCTCCCCAGTCCCTCCCACCCCTCTGACTGTCCGGGGACCCCCTTCTCTGCACCTCGGAGGGTCCTCCCACCCGGACCACATGCCTCAACTGGTTCCTCCGCCTGCTGGCCAGGCTCCTCGGCACCTGCCTGCTCACCCTCCTGAGTCTTGTGCTGGGGTATTCCATGCCCTGTGGGTGAAGAGGGGGGGTAGTTGGTGTAGGGTTGCATGGTTGGGTGACCGCGGCCCAAGCCCCCTTCCCGCCTTGCCTTTGGGGGGCTGGGGCTGGCCCATCCATCCCCCCCTTGGCCCCTGCCCCCTGTGGTCCCAGTTCCTCTCCCCTCCGGGTCGCCCACTTACCCTCAATGTCGGTCTCGAATCCTTCCGAGGCCGGCCCTTCGGTGTGGGAGTGCTCCCCCTGGGACCACTGGCTGAGGGTGATGAGGGTGCTGGCCTCGGACTCCACTTGTCTGGCCTGGGGATGGATACTCTCCGGGCTGCTTTCCGGGGGGGGGCTGCAGGTGCCGGAGGTCCGGGGCATTCCTCCTGGGGTCTGGGGCCCTGGAGCTTGTGTCTACCAGGGGGCGGCGAGGGGCAGGGGTACCTCAGCCGTTTCCCTGCCCTGGACCACTGCGCTCCCCACAAGCCGTGGGGTGACTATCAACCCCTTCATGTGGAGTATTCGGTCCAGGACATCATAGAAGGGGGTGGTCCGGGGTCCGTGTCCAGCTGAAGAGGGGATACAAGGCCTATTGTTGTCCCAGATGGCCTTGTACCCCCTCTTCAGCTGCTTGACCTTGGAGCGGCACTGTGCCATGGTGCGATGGTGCCCCACCGCCTCCATGTCCCCCACTATGTCCTGGTAGACATGCTCATTGCACTGGTTGATCACGAGCTCCAGTTGGTACTCCAGGGTCCCCCAGATCCATATGAAGTCCCGGGTCTCCTGTAGCCCCCACTGACCCCCTCTGTGGTAGGTCTTCCTCCCTCGTCTCCCCTGTGGGTCCTCTTCCTCCTCCTCCTCTTCCACCACCTCTTCCACTGCTTCCTCCTCCACCTGGGCTGGGCCGGTGTCCTCTGGGGGCTCGTCCCCCTGGGCCCTTTTCCATGTCTGTGGGATGCAGGGGGTGGGGGGGTTACGGTTGGGTGCAGTTCTGGCCCCTCTTGCGGGGTGCCCCCTTTCCCCTCCTCCCTGCTGGGAGCCCGGGCTGGCCCCATGCCCCCCCTTGGTGCCCCTGGGCCCCCTGTTCCCCTCCCCTTGTTTCCCCTTACCCATTTTTGGGGTGCCTCCTCCCCCAGTCCGGCTGCTGTCCCCGGGGCATCCTGTCCCGGCTGCAACAGATGTTGTCCCTCCACCTCCTCCATCCTCAGCACGACCCCCACCTCCCCCTCCCCCACTTGTGCTCCCTCCACCACTGCCACTGCCTCCTCCTCCACCACCCTCACTTTCTCTCCCACCACTCTCTTCCGCCTCCCTCCTCACTCCATCCTGCCACACTTCCCTGCTGCAGGTTTCCCTTTAAATCTCTCTCCGGTGGCTGCGTTGTTGCTGGTTGCCTGGCAGCGATGCTGCGTGCTTTGGCCCCGGCTGGGGATCATTTTCTTTGGTTCCGGCTGGTGATTGCCATCCAGACATTACTTTTTGTTGTTTCCCGGCGGGAATCTCTTTGACCACGCTTCTGGAGATTGTCCGGCGGGGAGCCCCGGAAGTATGGTTGAAATTGACCCCATGTGGGTATTGACCGTGGTGAACATCTGGAGGCCGCCGAACAGATGTTCAGGGCACTTTGGCCCCACCACGGGATTGAGTGTGGTTCACTGTGGTTGAGTGTGATCTCGTAACGTCTGAAAATACCCATACTGCCCCCCTTTTACTTCCTGTAGTGACCAGCAGGAGCCACCCCCAACATACCAGCTGATGAAGCTATTGGAGCAGGACTACCATCAAGGAACCTGGCAGAGGAGCTGAGGAGTACTTGAGGAGGGCACCAAAAGACAACACTGTAAGTTGGTAGGGTAAACAAACTTTTTGGAATGATCCACAGAGTTCTCATAACTTGACTGCAGTTTGCCTGTCATTCTGTGGATTGCCTGCATACCTTTGTAAAGGGTGGGGGAGAGACTGGAGGGACATTAAATACTGGGGGTGTACACTCATAACATTTTCTATTAATTGCAAAACTGAACGGAAACCCATTCATTTTCATAACTAAAGTTATGAAAATGGATAAATGAGAAAACGATTGTCATTTACTTTCATCTATTTTTGTTTAAAAATTTAAAAAAATTATGGCTGCTGGTACCATTTTGGAAAAGGGCGCACATGCGCAGAATGGTCCCAGCAACCATTTGGTGCATGCACTCTGATTATTTATTTATTTTAAAAAACCAATTAATTAAAAATTTCAAAACTTACAGCTGGTGGCCATTTTGCACATGCACAGTGATTTTTTTAAAAAAAATAATTTTTAATTTTAACAATGGGGAAACAACAAAAATAGTAGATCATTTATGATGAAACTGAGGAATCACTGAATCCAGGGGTGTTTTGAGGCCTGATAAAGCTGGTGACTAGCACTGATTCTGCAATGGAAAAACATCTACAGAGTGCTCCTTTCTTCAGGGTGATTCAAAAACAATTCAGAATGAACTGGTTGACTGCATGCCCACAGTGACTAGGGATTTTATTATTATCCAACAGTTGAAAAGCTCTGAATTTGTGGCCATCAAGGCTGATGATACCATAGATGTGTCTACACACTGCCAAACTGTACTGATTTATTGGTTCATTGATGGCAATGGCTCAACTGTAGAACACTTCTATGAATTCACGCAGTTGGCAGACTCTTGTGTTGGAACTGTTGCCACAGCTTTGCTTCAGCAACTAGATGCTGTTTTCACAGAGGACACAGACAAGCAGAAATTCATTGTCAGAGTTACGATGATGTAAGCATGATGCATGGGCAGCATGGGGGAGTCCACAAGAGGATCCGGGACATATACCCAAATGTCCTTTATGTTCATTGTTACGCCCATCAATTAAATTTTAATAATGCAGCAAGCAGTGTCCCAAATAAAGGAAGTTAAGGTATTATCTGCAGATCTGTCCGGCTTCCCAGCTTTCTTCTTGTGCTCTCCAAAAAGGACTGAAGTTCTGGATGCAGTTGTAAAAAGAAAGCTCCCTAGAGCAACTGCAGTGCGCTGGAACTTCCACATCCGGACAGTGAATATGATCTTTGAGCATCGAGAGGATCTCACTGAATGTTTTAAGCAAATAAGATCTGGGAATTTCGATACCAGTGCTGTTCATGAGGCCAGGGGATTTCTTCACATGATGAAAGAAGACAGGGTGTTTCTCTTTTTTGTTTCTATTCCACAAAATAATGCCTTAGGTGGATATACTCTACAAAAGAACTCCAGAAAAGGAACACCGGGTGTCTTCAGACCAACAGCACACATGTCTCTGCTCCGCTTCACCCCCGGGTGGGCTGTCCACTTAAAGGTAGCCTGACAGATGTACAAATGGAGAAGGCTGTCCCTGCTCCAGGGCAGTCCTTCCAGTGATGCTCCAGAACATCCCGGAGCACCATCAGGAGAGCAGACAGCTCAAACCTGGGGCACTGGCTGGAGGCAGAGCTGTTGTCTGTCTGCTCAGCAGATGGTGGCTCCAACTTCACTCTTGGCTGGAGGCTGACCTGGGCAACACCATAGCATTGCAGACACTAGTCCGCAGTGCTATGGTGTGGGGGACAGGCACCATGCAGGCAGATGGTGGGTCATGGCAGCTGCCACATCATTTAAACCCAATCCAGACAGGGCTACAAGTGAGCAGATGCAGGTGTGCACCCCAGACCTGCTCTGGGGTTAAGCACCCCCGTGTCAGTGTGAAAACACCCATTGACTCAGAAGCAATTCAGAGATTTACACTGCACTTTATTAGGGGCATCAGTGGAGATAGAGACTCCATTAAAGACCTGTGTTCTGAGTTACCTGAGCAATCTCTGCTCCCCAGAGGCAGAACCACCATGGACATCAAGGATCAAGCTGCTGCAGAAGTCTGCGACATCATAAAAGCATGCTTTACATTCACTAAACATTTAGTTGAGTGCAACATTATTATTTTTTATTTATTTATTTATTTCATAACATTTTTATGCCACCCCCTCATGCCCATGGCATCTCGGGGCAGCTACAACATGATAAAACAATAAAATACATTAAAAACAACATCACTTTTTTAAAAATTTAACCCCCGCAACCCTAACCCCACCCTCTAATTCCCCAAATTCCCCACCCCACCAATCTCCCCAATTTACCCCTCCCTCACCCCCTCCCCTCCAAAGGCCTGGGTGAACAGCCAAGTCTTGCATGCCCACCGAAAGGCGAGCAGACCAGGGGCCAGGCGGGCTTCCTTCGGAAGAGAGTTCCACAACCATGGCCCGACCACCGAGAACGCCCTCTCCATGGTGGCCCCCCGCCTTACACGGGGGACCTCCAGATAGGTGCCCCCAGTGGATTGGAGGGTCCGTCCTGAGTCATGGAAGGCGAGACAGTCCCCGAGATAACAGGGGCCGAGACCGTATAGGGCTTTGTATACCAATACTCGCACCTTGAACTTGGCTCGGTACGCTATAGGCAGCCAGTGCAGAGAATGGAGCACTGGTGTAATGTGCTCACAGCAACCTGTCCCAGTAAGGAGATGGGCCGCCGCATTCTGCACCAGCTGCAGCCTCCGAACCAATATCAAGGGAAGCCCCACGTAGAGCGCGTTGCAGTAGTCAAGCCTCGAGGTAACAAAGGCATGGATGACAGTGGCCAGGTCGGGTCTGGAGATGTATGGGCGCAGCCTTCGCACCAGATACAGCTGGCGGAAGGCGACTTTAGTCACCGCCTCCACCTGCCAATCCAGGCGGAGGTCCGCATCCAAAATCACCCCCAGACTCCGTACCTGCTGAGCAATCGAAGGGCAGACCCCCACAATAGGAGGAGCTGACACCTCCTTTGCCCTCCCCACTACCATCACCTCCGTCTTACCTGAATTCAGCTTCAGTCTGCTCTGCCTCATCCAATCCGCCATAGCCTCCAAACACTGGGAAAGTATCGAGACGGCAGGACCTGGGACCGTTGAAAAAGAGAGGTACAGCTGTGTGTCATCAGCATATTGGTGACAACACACCCCGAACCATCTCACGATCTCCCCCCGGGGCTGCATATACACATTAAATAACAGTGGAGATAGAATGGAACCCCGCGGAACGCCACAGGTCAAGGGACTTTGTTTGAAGTGCATAACTGGCGCTTTCCACTGACAGCATTAACTGATGCAGTGGAAGCCTACCCAATGCTGCAAAAAGAGAGACTGAAGACAGAGCTTTCTGTCTTGTATAAGAGGCAGAAAATTCCAAAGTCTGGAGGATGCCTCCACACTACTGCACACACTTCTGGACAAGAATCTTCACTATTTCTGCAAAGCAATCCTGCAATTGCTGCAAATTTTTGTGACCACTCTAACGACAACTGTAGAATCGGAGCAATCATTCTCCACTCTGCAGAGAATAAAAACTTTCCTGAAAAATACCACAGCAGAGGAAACGCATTAGCAATGCTGTCCATAGAATGCTGTCCTGCTTCAATCACAGAATAATTGAACTATTTGGTAATGAGCAAAAAGAGCATTGGGCACACTTTGTTTATAAGCAGTAAACACTTGCGTAGTAAACCCTTTCTAGCCTTGAGTCCAAGGTCTGCTGGTTCTCATTAATATATTTATTCCTCCTTCTTTAGTTGTTTTAATTGGGTTTTTAATTGATTTTTTATTTTACTGTATTTTAATGTTTTTGAGAAGTGTTCTGAGTGTCTGTAGGAAGGGAGGAGGGACCATATAAATAGATGTATTAGCATTTAGTGTGGGTATTTAATAATTTTAATAGCAATGTTAAGTTTGGGTGGCCATGCCCCCTGCCAGTGGCCACACTCTCCGCCCCACTAGCACGCAACTCTACCAGCCGCTACTGACCAGTGTGTGTGGACAAATCGAGTTGAGAAGTAAGCAGCATAGTCAAACTGACACAGAGACCTTCCTACAAACCACAATCACTTATGAAGAGCTAGCCTCTTCACTCCATGGTTGTGCCATAAAAGCAAGATACTTACTCCAAAATAATTACCCAGGGATAACAGTTGCAGGGTAGTGTGAATGTGTGACCAGAGCTTCTGTGACCTAGCAATTCCTGCCTCTTCCTGAAAGAATGTGAGGTGAATTTCTGCAAGGAGATTTAAATTTAATTACTAAATGGAAGGAATGAACACATTTTACACAGATGCTTTTAGCAATAGCCAGAATCCCGGGTTCACTACATTTTCCAAATTGGTGGCAATGGGGAAAATGCAGTGAACATGGGTCCCAGGCAATACTGTCAACCCTGAGGTGTGATACGTTAGGGTCAACTTTGCCATCAATATAAGGTGAAACATTGACTTCACTAAAACCAATGAAAGTTTTGCCATTGATTTCATTAGGAGATTTATCCCATTGCTGTCTTCCTTCTTTTTTTAAAGAAAGTAATATTTTAACAAGAGAAGGAAGAAATCTAACTTTCTGAAAAGGAAAGGAAGAGAAAACGAAAGAAGGAAATGGCAAGCCCTTTTCACAATAACATGGAAAATTACATGGTAATGTGCAACAATTCAAGTTATTACCACATTTGCATATGAATCACCTTGCTGCTGTTTTGCTCAGCTTGGACTCCTTAATGGAAAAGTTTCAGATTTTTGATTTCTCAAAGGTAAATGTCATGCTGAATATGCTGCTCAGTAGATTTATCTCCCACTGCAACTTAGCCTTTTTGTAATTTAAACAAGAAACTTCAATTATGTAAAATCAGCATTCTCTCTAAAGGTAAAGGAGTCATAAATCAGGAGCACAAATGAGGACAAACACAATCAAACAGGGCTGGGGGAAAAACAACAACCAAGTAATGAAGGCAAATCTCAAAAGGCTTGAACTGTGTTTGCTTCCTCCAAAATGTGCTCTTTATCTGAATTATTTGATCATGTTATGTTTGCAAATCTGCAAAGACTGAAAAATCTTGAGAGATAGTTTCCCCCCACCCCTAATATTGCCAAGCACTTTGTGTCTGTGGTTATTCTACGTACCAGGAGACCAGACTTCTTCCATTGTTTTGACATTTTAACTCTTCTGATGGTTGGTGTAATCAGGGATTGCAATTTTTACATAATTAAGAACCCTGTGAAATAGGGAAGTAATTTAGAACCATTGCACAGATAAATAGTAACACCACACAAGACAGAGTGGGGAGGCTACCATGCCTTGGGTAGCAGTAGCCTACTCTGGGCAACCAGGCCGTGTGATGCAGTGCATGATGTGGCCGGCGCCCGCCAGATGCCAGGGCAGGGGGAGCAGCTGGCTGCTATGCCACGAGTCCTCAGAAAAGTTCCAAGGCTGCGTTTCAGAGCAGCTTTACTCAACATGGATAAGGCTACCCAATGTGGGGCAACTTGTGTGCCCAGGCCAAGCCTGCCCCACCACTTTGGGGTCTTGAGTGGCAAGCGCTGTTGCCCATCACGTGCAGCCACATCATGGCTGGGGGTGGGATCTCAGCTGACTGGGGGATGGAGGTGGAGCAGGGCTGGGTGCCCACTCATGTGACCTGTACCATGGTCCACCCCAGCTATGTCAGCAGCTCTGGAAGTGGCCCACCTGTCCAGCTTCCACGTGATCATCTGCCCAGCTCGCTGCACTGGCCCCTCAGTGGCGATTGCCCGTAACGAGGCCACACGAGGATTGGGTCACCACAGCTCGTCTGGCTACACCCATAGAAACAGACACAAGGTGACATTCTCCAGTTGGGCAGATAGTGCATACAGCACCAACAAAGGTCACACTGAAGTGGTTGACTTCAATGCTAGTGCTAGTGCTAACTGCTAGCACTAGTGCTATCTACCAGGAGGATCATGCTGGATAGAAAGCTTCAGTAAATTGTGGAGGTTCACAGAAGGAACCTGTCAGAGTACTGGTAACTGAGTGCTCCCTGGAACCCTAATCAAAGGGCGTTTTCAGACAAGACACTCTTCACCCACTACCCACCCACCCACTATACATGTTGTAGGGCTGCAGTGTTGCCCTATGGGTGCCCTGTAACATGTATAGTGGATTGGAGATGAGTGGGGAGTATCTTTTCTGAAAACGCTCTGAGAGCACTGAATACATGGGGTCCAAGAACTTCTGATTTCCAGTCCTGCCTAAAATATCTATTTAGCTTCTTAAAATTCCTTGTCTGTTTATTTCTGAACTTTGACTACAAGTTCCGAAAGATCCTTTCTCCATCCACAATGCCATCACAGATGATAGCAACTGGCCACATCCTTGTTCCCAGGACTGGGGCAAGGATTTTTGGTGCCCTAGGCAAAGGAAATTTTACTGCCCTTCCTGTCCAAATGCTGCGCAACTTGTGCGCAACATGCATGCAACCCAGATGCACAGCCTACTTCCGGGGCACTGAGGGGCTGGCAGTCCCAGCTTCCACCATTTCCCAGCCCTGATCCAGCTGCCCCACTCACAAAATCACTTGGGGTGGCCAGAATGCAGGGTTTATCACCCCCTTCATGTTGCCACCCTGTGCTGCCTGTACAGATGAACCGACCCTGCTTCTGCTTTCAAAACCCTTCATTGGGTAATTTCAGATGTGACGCCACCACAGTCAACCACACTGGATCACAGTGAATCCAGTGTGGTGGCTGTGATGGCTGTGATGTTCTGTGATGACTGTGATGTTCACCACGGTGAATTCTGGCAGGATTCAAAGCTAACCATGGTTCTGGGGGTGAGGCCAGCCCCACCTCCAGAACCGTGGTTAGCTGAACCATGACCAGGAAAGGGGCAAAAGTACCTTATGTTACCTTGTCCCATTCCTGAGTGTGGTCCAAACCGTGGTACGGGATCAGGCGCAGCGGTCGCATTGGCCTCTGCACCTGCCCATCTCCCTGAGGGTGGGCGGATGTGGGAGTGGGGGGGGCAGGGCCACGCGGCAGCACATCGCGCCACACGACCCCAACCCCTCCAAGATTCCCCTGCATGATGAAGCCAGGACGTCAAAGGACGGGCGGCTTCATCACTGACTGGGAACTGAGATGGATCCTGGTCCAGGTTTCAGCGTGTTGGGCCTGGAGGCCCAGCACATCTGAAATTGCCCACTGGTTCATCATCTTCTACACTAAATTTAAGCTTCTTTCTGTGGCCTTCAAACTCCAGAATGACTAGAATTGAATTCTCCTCTAGTAGACTTTCTACAAAGTAAACCTTGGTCTGTGCAAGCCATGTGGCTAAATGCGAGCTATGGTTCTGATTTTCAAAGCACTGAGCCAGAGCAAGTTCCCTTCACTTCAATGGAATGTGTACAGGAGGAGTGCTTTGAGGACTTGCTGTTTGTGCCCTCCCCTGTTCTAGTTTCTAACCCCAGTGCTACACATATTGGGTATGTCTTCTTTTCCTTGTATTGTCATATGCATGAGGACCTTCTCTTGCCTGAGCCCATCGGGTCTCCACAGCAACCTCAGTTTCTCTCCTACAACCAAACTTTTTCCAGAGTTTTTTTCCCCATAGTGAATGTTTGTTTGATGTAGGTGTCTAAATATTTTTTTTCTAAAGGATATGCTTAAAATGGGGGAAATTACCCACTAATTATATCAATCAACAGCAAAACTTGTAAGTCGCTACGAGTGAATTCTCCACCATTAAAGTCAATGGTACTTGGGTAATTGACATTTAATGACAGAGAATAGCAACCTAACAGTTACTAATATTTAAAAATATTTCTTAGGTAATTTTATTATTTATTATTTATTATTATTATTATTATTATTATTATTATTACACCAGCAATGTACCTGGAACAATCAATAGTTATAGACTGGCCTTTACCACAAGGGACTTACAATCTAGGAGAGACAAGGAAGGAGGAGACGAGGGAGAAGTGAACATCAGGAGAGACAAGGATACATTCATGAGGTTGAGAAGTTGCAGGTTCAGGTGCTTAAGAGATTCTGAGTAAGGGGGGAAGAGGATGCAATTTCATTCATGATGAGCTATGGATAGCAGAAGAGGTAGGTTTTGAGGAGGGATTTGAAAGCTGGGCAGGAGGGAGCAGAACAAATGTAGCCAGGGAGGGAGTTCCGGGAATGGGGGGTATCAAGAGAGAAGGGGTGAAGATATTTAGAGGAGCAAAGGAGTCGTGAGCAGGCAAGGGTGGGGGCGGTGGAGAAGCAAAGCTCTCGGGCAGGAATGTGTCAAGAGCAGAGAGATATGGAGGTGAAGGTGAAGACCAGGAGCTTGTGCTGAATGTGTTCACATAGAGGGAGCCAGTGTAGGGCAGAGAAGAAGGGTTGAACATGGTCAAAGCAATGGGCAAGGTGGATGACTTTGGCAGCAGTTCATTGAACGGAGATGAGGGGTGTGAGATCAGAGCAGGCAAGGCCAGTAAGGAGGAAGTTACAGTAGTCAAGGTGAGAGGTTACTAGAGCATGGACTTGAGTTTTTGCAGTGACAACAGTAAGGCAGGGCCAGATATTAGCAATATTATACAGAACGAAGAGACAGGTTTTGGCAACAGCCTGGATCTGAGGTGTAAAGGAGAGGGAGGAATCAAAGATGAATCCCAGACTACGTGCCTGAGGGACAGGCTGGATGGTGACACCCTCAATGGAAATTGAGAGGGAAATAGGAGGGGAATGTTTGGGGGGGAAGATGAGGAGTTCGGTCTTGGCCATATTAAGCTTGAGTTGGCAGTGAGACATCCAAGCAGACATCCAATCAGCAATACGAGACTGGATGGAGGAGGAGAGGGCGGGCGTGGAGAGAGAGAGTTCTGTGTCATCAGCTTACAGATGGTACTGGAAGCTGTGAGATTCATAGAGTTTATGCACAGAAAGATTGTAAAGGGAGAAGAGAAGAGAAGAGAAGAGAAGAGAAGAGAAGAGAAGAGAAGAGAAGAGAAGAGGGCCCAGTACAGAGCCGTGGGGAACTCCCACAGAGAAAGGAAGTGATGTAGGGGAGGTACCAGCAAGAGAAACATTGAAGGAGCGGTTTGAGAGATACAAAGAGAACCAGTCAAGAACAGAGTCCCAAAAACCAAGGGACCATAGTGAATCCATGAGGAGGCCATGCTCGACAGTGTCAAAGACAGCAGAGAGATCAAGTAGGACAAAAATGGATTATAGGCCCTTAGACTTAGCTAGGGGCGGATTCCGACATGCGTTTAAATCGCACAGAATCCTCGGCGTCACAGTGCGATTTAAAAAACCCCGTACTTCCGGGCTGGTGTGAATGCGCTGAGCGCGCACATTTCCACTTAGCCCGAATGTTTGGAGTGCGGATTGAAAAGTTGCTCCGAGCAGCTTTTCAAACCGCGCTCCAAACATTCGGACTAGGTGGAAATGTGCGCGCTCAGCGCATTCACACCAGCCCAGAAGTGCAGGGTTTTTTAAATCGCACTATGCCACCGAGGATTCTGTGCAATTTAAACGCACGTCGGAATCCGCCCTAAGAGAAGGTCATTGGTGATTTTAGCAAGGGCGGTCTCAGTAGAATGGAGAGGGTGGAAGCCCAATTGAAGGGGGTCAAGGGAAGAATTTGAAGAGAGGAAATCAAGGCAGTGCACGTAGACAGCCTGCTTCAGGAGCTTGGAAGCAAAGGGTAGGAGCAAAATGGGGCAATAGTTGGAAGGGTCAGAGGAGTCAAGAGTGGCCTTCTTCAGGATAGGGGAGACAGTGTTGTGTTTGAAGGCCAATAGAAATTACCCAGTAGAGAGGGACAGATAGATGTAGCAGAGAAAGCACAGCAATAGAGGCAATCACTGTTAAGAGCTGAGAGGGGATGGGGTCAAGGGGGCTGGTGTGGAGGGGTTGAATGAAGAGAGGAGGGAAGTGACCTCCTCATTGGGGAAAGGATTTAACATAGATTCTCTATGGTGAAAATATATTCACATGTGCAGCTTAGCATTTGAGGCAGATCTGTAAGTGCCAATAATGTGAACTCACACTATTGTGGTTTCAAAATATGCCATGCTGTGGCTGCAAATCTAAAACGAACCAGCCCTGCAGAGCTCCACTGATTGACTGCAATGTTACTTAGCTCCTGATCCTGTGTCATTAAAGTCAATGGAAGCTTTGCTATTGATGTCAAGGGGCACTAAGTCAGGCTGACATAAATAAACATAGTATTTATCTAAGCACATTGGTAACTCTCACAAGAGTTGTTACATAAGAATCTTGGCTTTTTATATTTTTTGTAAGGGTAAGTTTCTAAGATTTTACAACCAGGAGACAAATAAATTATTCCAGGGCTAAAATCCATAAGTCATCTACTGAAACCATACTTCTGCCATTAGTCCAAATGAGTTCAGAAGTTTCAAGACTGCAATCTCAATGGGTGAAAACAGACAAGCACCTCCCCATACATTACCCACACATTACCCATGCATTACCCACTGATTACCATGGTTACTGGTTACCAGTGGGCAATGCATGGGTAATGCATGGGGAGATGCTTGTCTGTTTTCACCCAATGTATTATTTTTTAAAACTTATTATTTTAAAACAAATTTTATTAATTCTATCTTATGATTTTTGAAAGTTTGGGATTAGCAATACTGGTAACAAATTCTAACAGGATTAGAGTTGTTAACTCCAAGAGTTTGAAAAATTGTGAGTCTGGTTTTCCAAAATTATGAGGATGGCATAAAATTATAAACCCTATTGCCATATCAATTTGGTAGTTCTCTTTAGTTGAAATTTGGTTCTTGAATCTTTAGCAAACGAAAAACAAGGGACAAAAAAGGAATAGCAAACAATGGAAAACCAAAACAAGCTACTCATGAGAACTGGTTAAAATATTGTATACATATATTTAATCACAATTACCAATACAAAAACAAACAATAAAAATAAATTGTAAAGAACTGTGCCATATACAACCTATATAACGACCGGACACATTTTGGATGGTGAAGCACCCTTCTTCAGGGGTAGAAATGGTAGACAAACTCCGTAAACATATCTGTAGGTCTAATCAAGTATAAGGGAAATGATGAAAAACTTCTTTCACAAAACAATCAAAAACCCATGGAATACAATCCTGGAAGGGAAGAACAGCAAACCTATAAATCCCTAGTCCTGAAAGGAGCAGCTTTTGGTAGTTCCGTGTTGAAATCCAAAGGGCACGAGATGCGGGTCAAGGTTCATACCAAGATAATGAATACTCTGCATTGGTTTATCATTAAATACAATCATATAACTTATTTTACAGCCAAATTAAAAGATTTAATGGATGTAAATTGTGACACAAATGATATGACTACCAAAATTACTCAAATGTACAAGGCGCCAGGTTAAACAGCATGGGAGGACACGTCGACAGTTTTCAATTACCTACAAATTTGGATGCTATAGAAAATATGAAGAACATTTGTTTTCCAATGCCACTGCAAGCAGCACAAGAAGCTACAGATTTAAATTATAGGAAGGCAGGTTAGGAAAATTTTCCTGTTAGAACTGTTCAACAGTGGAATCTGCTCAGGAGGTTGTGAAATCTCTTTCCCTGGAGGTTTTCAAGAAAAGACAGGACAGGCATCTGTCAGAGATGTTTTAAGAACCGAGTATCCTGCCACAGGGTAGGGGATTGGGCTTGATGGCCTTTTGGAGAACCCTTCCAACTGTACATCTCCTGATCCATAAAGGCACAGGAGAGAGAACTTGAGGAAATTGATCTCTCATGCAAACAGAGCAGCTTGTGATAGAGACTGTTTTCACTGTAACGGAAGTACTGCTGACTGACACTGCTTTCTTTAAGGAGGATGTACAGGATCTACTGTGCAGTCCACCCAAAGATCCCCTGCATGCTCCAGTTCTCCCCTACGTATCGTTTCTTATTTTTGCTATAGATCCTTGTCGGCCCTAAAACTACTGACCCCATCACGGAATATTGATCTGGGTGCAAATTCCAAGTTTCGAAGTTTTATTTTACTTGGCACTGGCTATTGCCCTGGTCATGAATTACAGTATAAACAAGGAATATAAAATTGTTTGATAAAACACATATTCATCAAAGACAGTCCACTCATTAATGCACAATACAATAACTCAAACCAGTGAGTGGCACAGTCACTAAGAAAATAAGAACATAAGAAGTGTCATACTGGGTCAGACCAATGGTCCATCTAGCTCAGCATCCTGTCTCCAACAGTGGCCAATCACAGTGTCTTGGGAGAAGCACCCAACAGGTCACAATGGAGGATCCATTCCCTGTTGTTTTCCCCCAGCTCCCGCCATGTTCCCTCATCCTGTCTGGCTAATAGCTGCTAATGGACCTATCTTCCAGAAACTTGTTCAAACCTCTTTTAAACTCAGCTATAGTACTGGCCCTTACCACAGCCTCTGGCAGTAGATTCCACAACCCAATTATACACTGAGTGAAAAAATATTTTTTTTTATTTGTTTTAAACTTGCCACCTATGAGTTTCATGGAGTGTCCCCTAGTTCTAGTACTAGCTGAGAAGGTAAATAACTGCTCCTTGTTTATTAGTTCCACACCACTCATGATTTTATAGACCTCTATCATATCTCCTCTCAGTCATCTCTTCTCCAAACTGAAGAGCCCCAACCTACCAAGCCTCTCCTCATACGGGAGCCTTTCCATGCCCTTGATAAAATAAACATAAGTTCTGAGCGTGGAAACAGGCCACCAAAAAAATAGGGCCCCCCAGTTCTGAAAAAGCATTAAGCCTGTAATAACCCGCTTAGCACATGCCATCCAATAATAATTCAATACAGGACCAGCAACAGCATCTAGTTCCAACAGGCAGGCATCTCTTTCTTGTTGGGACTTGAGATGGTGGTACGAAACACCTAAGCAGGGCTTTGCTCTTCTCGGAGCTTGTAGTGGTGATACTTGATTCCTGGTGAGGTTACTTGCTCTTTTCAAGACTTTTTAAAGCTTACATCAGGGGCACTTGATTCCTGAAGAAGCATCCCGTTCCCAGAAACTTGTGAGGGCATCACTTGATTCGTAAATGGTGGGCCTGATTCTTGAACACGCAGCTGGTTTCAGCTCACAGTTCTTTTCCCAGGAATCTGTGGTGCCAGTATCATTGTCAAATTGGCTTAACCTCAGCAATAACTAAGTAAATATCTTTCCCTATTGTGCTGGAACACCCCTTAACAGATCAGTCGACCAACAAATAAAACATACATCATATAAAATGAGCAAAAAAAATACAAATAAATACAAGACAAGCATATCAATTCCCAGCCACCTACCTTCTCAGTGAAATTGCTACTGTTGCAAATAATGTGACCTCCGGGTTATATATTCCTTTTAATCTGCAAATAAACAGACCAGTGACCCTCATCTGGATCTGCTACAATCTAGCTCCATCATCTTAAATAATCTTAGCCGCGGTTGCTCATAAATGGGGCAGTCAAAGGGATGATGATACAAATTAGGTATGTGCGAGCAGAACGGGGCTCGGATATTCGGATGTTCAGCCGTTTGGCCCCAAAACTTAGTTCGGGTTCGTGTGTTCAGTCCGGCAGAGTTCGGACCCCCCCTGAACGTTCTGAAAGTTTGATCCCACTTGGAGGCTTGGGGCGCTCCAGGGAGGCTTGGGGCGCTCCAGGGAGGCAGGCTGTTGGAGACACAGAAGCACCAGTAGCAGAGACCGGGAAGTCTTGGGGCTTGGCACCCTGGGTTGCTCAGGCAGGCAGGCTCAGTGCTTGGCCCCTGGGGGTGCCTGTGGGGGCATAGTTAACCATCTGAGACCCAGCAGCAGCAGACATTGTATTGCCCAGGCACAGAACCCATAGTACAGCAGAGGCAGCAGAAGCGGACATTGGATTGCCAGGGCACAGAACCCATGGCACAGCAGAGGCAGCAGAAGCAGACATTGGATTTCCGGGGCACAGAACCAATTGCACAGCAGAGGCAACAGAAGGGGACATTGGATTGCCAGGGCACAGAACCCATGGCACAGCAGAGGCAGCAGAAGCAGACATTGGATTGCCGGGGCACAGAACCAATTGCACAGCAGAGGCAACAGAAGGGGACATTGGATTGCCAGGGCACAGAACCCATTGCACAGCAGAGACAACAGAAGGGGACATTGGATTGCCAGGGCACAGAACCCATTGCACAGCAGAGGCAACAGAAGCGGACATTGGATTGCCAGGGCACAGAACCCATTGCACAGCAGAGGTAGCAGAAGCGGACATTGGATTGCCGGGGCACAGAACCCATTGCACAGCAGAGGCAGCAGAAGTGGACATTGGATTGTGCTCGATGGGCAGCCCTTCTCGATGGTCAGGGACATGGGGTTTAGATGCCTGATTGGCTTCCTGCCCCCCCCCAGTTTAAGCTGCCCTCATGCACCACCCTGAATCAGCAGGTGGTGCCAGCCTTGTACCGGGCTTTAAAGGAGCGGGTGAGGGAGCAGCTGGCAGCGGCTGGGGGTGCCACCATCCACTTCACCACCAACTTGTGGTCGAGCAGAAACGCACAGCATGCCTACCTGGCAGTGATGGTGCACTGGTGGCAGGACCTGGAGGCAGCATTTGGGAGTGGCAGGCGGGGTCCCGAAACAGGGTATAGGTGGCCCGTGCTTCAGGCGGAAGTCATGGACAGCCCCCACACTTCTCAGAACATCGAGGCAGACCTGACCACCATGGCAAGGGAGTGGGCCACACCAGGTGCACCCTTTGCCAAAGGGTGCATGGTGACAGACAACGTGGCCAACATCTTGAGGGCAGTCCACGAGGGGGGATTCACCAGAATCCCTTGCGCAGCACACACCCTTCACCTGGTGGTCAGGGATGCTCTGGGCTTGAGGGAGAAGGGGATTGGGGTCGGCACCCTTAGCTTCCTGATTGAGTGGGGGAGGAAGCTGGCTGGTTTCTTTAACCAGAGCATGAAGGGCAGAAACCTCCTCCAGGCAAATCAGGCAGAGCAAGGCTCCCCAATGCACCAGCTGGTGCAGGATGTGTCCACCAGGTGGAATTCCACATGCCTGATGCTCGAGAAGCTTCTCAAGCAGAAAACCGCCTTGCATCAGGTTCAACTGGTGACAGACAGTGGGGCACCTCCAAGGTACGATGGGGTGGAATGGGAGATCCTGACTCACATGGTCTTCTTGATAAGACCTTTACTGGCCATTACGGAGACCATCAGCTCCTCCACAGCCACCATCAGCCAGGTGACCCCTCTGATCCCGAGTCTCCTCAGGATGGATGAGATTCTCCAGGGGCAGGATTGTGGCCCTCAGGGCAAGAGGTTGGTGGATGAGGCAGTTGCCCAGTGTGGCAGCTGAAGGCAGGGCTGAAGGCATGATTTGATGACCTCTGCAGTGGGACGAATATGTGTTGGCAACCATGCTGGACCCCAGGGTCAAGGGCAGCGTGGCATACCAGACACTGCTCTATGGCCACTGGAAGGGTGAGCTGGTGGAGAGGGTCAGTCAGGCAGAGAGGACTCTGGAGAGTGTTCTGCAGCAGCAGCAGGATGTCCCTGGGGATGGTGGGTGTAGGAGCAGCCACTCCTTTCAGCCAGCAAGGTCTATCCCTGCCCCCAGCCCTAGCAGTAGCAGTAGCAGCAGCAGGCTGAGCAGCACAAGCACCCCTATTGCTTCTGGATGACATGGATGGACAGCCCTCCCTGCCTGTAACATAGGCCCCAGAACCCTGAGGGTGGGTCCTGGGACTGGAGTGGCTGCTTCTTGATGCCGTGGAATGACAGCTCCCCGTGAGCTTAATCATGGCCCCAGAACCCTAATGGTGGGTCCTGGGACTAGACTGGCAGCTTCTGGATGAAGTGGAATGATACACACACACACACACCCATGCCTGTAACGTAGGCCCAAGAACCCTGAGGGTGGGTTCTGGGGCTGGAGTGGCTGCTTCTTGATGCTATGGAATGACAGCTCCCTGTGAGTGGAATGTTGGCCCCAGAACCCTGAGGGTGGGTCCTGGGACTAGAGTGGCAGCTTCTGGATGATGTGGATGGACAGTCCTCCCTGCCTGGAACATAGGCCCCAGAACCTTGAGTGTGGGTTCTGGCACTGGAGTGGCTGCTTCTTAATGCGGTGACGCTGGTGGAATGACAGGTCCCCGTGAGCAGAATGGCGGCACCAGAACCCTGAGAGTGGGTTCTGGGACTAGAGTGGCAGGTTCTGGATGAAGTAGAATGACAGCCCTCCCTGCTTATAACATAAGTCCCAGAACTTACAAAAATTTAGTTCGGGTTCATGGGTTCAGTCCCGTGGAGTTCAGACTCCCCCCCCAAAAAAATGTTTGGAAAGTTCAGCCTCCTGGAGGCTTGGGGTGCTCCAGGAGTGCCCGTGGGGGCATGGCAGGCCATCGGAGACACAGCAGAAGCAGCAGCAGCAGCAAAGACTGGGAAGGCTCAGCTCTTGGTCCCTGGGGGTGCCCTTGGGGGCATGTCTGGCCATCTGAGACCCAGTGATGGCAGCAGAAGCAACAGAAGAGACTGGGAAGACTTGGGGCTTGGTGGCTGGCCTGGTACCCCTACTTGGCAGGGCATTGCAGGATGCCAGGCATCAGTGGAGCAGCAACAGAGGCCCGGCCAGGGCTTGGTGTCTGGCACCCCTACTTGGTTGGGTGTTGCATGCTGCCAGGCATCAGCGGAGCAGCAACAGAGGCCCGACCAGGGCTTGGTGGCTGGCACCCCTACATGGCCAGGCATTGCAGGCTTGCATCCTACTAGCTGAATCTCAACAATCTTTTCTGTGAATTGGTCAAGCCTTGCCCAGTGGTGAATCATGTGGCCACCCTGTAGCAGACATTGGATTGCCTAGGCACAGTACCTGTGGCACAGCAGGGGCGGCATTGGCAGCAACAGAAGACATTGGATTGCCAGGGCACAGTACCTGTGGCACAGCAGAGGTGGCGTTGGCAGCAGCAGACATTGGATTGCCAGGGCACAGAACCTGTGGCCCAGGAGAGGTAGCAGAAGTGCAGCAATGGACTTTTGATTGCTGGGGCACATTACCCGTGACACAGCAGAGGCAGAATTGGAAGCAGAAGCAGACACTGGATTGCCTGGGCACAGAACCCATGGCACAGCGGAGGCAGCATTGGCAGCAGGAGCAGACATTGGATTGCCCGGGCACAGTATCCATGGCACAATAGAGGCAGCAGGAGTGGACATTAGATTGCTGGGGCACAGTACCCATGGCACAGTAGAGGCAGCAGAAGTGCAGCAGTGGACATTTGATTGCTGGGACACATTACCCGTGACACAGCAGAGGCGACATTCAGCGGCAGCAGCAGACATTGGATTGCCTGGTAGCAGAACCCATGGCACAGACAGCAGAGGCGGCAGCAGCAGACATTGGATTGCCCGGGCACAGAACCCATGGCACAGACAGCAGAGGCAGCATTGACAGCAGCAGTAGACATTGGATTGCCCGGTAGCAGAACCCATGGCACAGA
>QEPC01001409.1:73679-91934 GCA_003113815.1 Sphenodon punctatus
GCAAGAGCTTGAGAACTCTTGTTGCTCACTTGTGTTCCAATGTTAGACACAGACACTTCTTCATAAAGATAAGAAGTAAGTTTATTGATTACATAAGCAAGATTGTTGATACAGAGTTGTTACTAGAAATCAAACGTAATTATAACGCATTCCTAATCTATACTGGTTGAGTTCCTAAATAAGCATCTTACCCTACAAAGGTCCATAAGTTCTTCTCAGTCCTTGATGTAAATGACTGGGTCTTCAGACTTAGAGTTGCTAGAAAGCAAAGTCCCCTCTCTCAGTCCATGTCTTCCAGCCTAGCTTGCTGACAAGCTTTTTGGATGCAGATCAGCTGCTCCAGATGGCTAAGCGAGAGAGCTCTCCTCAAGGTGACTTAATGGCCTCCTTAAATATCTTTCATGGTCTCTTTGTCTCGGGTTTCCCACCTTGGAGAAATGTGAGGCCTATCACGTAGGCAACCCAGGCAAACATGCAGATCCATTTGCATCTCCATAGGGTTCCGTCTGGCAAGGGTTCCCAAATACACATTATTTTTATCTCTTTGCATTTCCTGGAGCTTGGTCACGTGTCACAGTCCTGATTTGGGTTTTACAGTTCTCAGTTGTAACATTACATACATGTTGCATGTTTTGCTTTACATATTTACTAGACTTGTAGCCTACATGTAGGCCAGTATCACACGTGTGTGACCCTATGTTCCTCTGTGACAACGTCAGAGATTAATCCTTTAAATCTGGAGATGGGGAGGTTGTATGCCTGAGGATACAACAAGCTATTCCCTTAAGGAAGTTCCTCAGGTGATGGCAAGGAGAATCCTAAAGATGGTCGTAGAGGTGGTTGGAGACCGTGGGTGGTGAATTTTGGGATAGGTCAGTAGAACCAGGCCTCATTCGCCACAGGTATATAGGCCCTTTTTACACGAGACGCACCCATGCATAAACACCCAGAGATCTGGGTGTTCATGTGCGGGTGCATCTTGTGTAAAAGACGTGGCCGGTGCGTGTGTGGTAGGTGTTCGTGTGTACTCCTGCATAACATGCATCCCCACCGCACCCATCAACACGTACGTAGCAAAGCAAAAACGGTGGTTGCTCCATGCATGTTGATTGGGGGGGGGGAGATGCATGTGCACCCATCTAAACCCTCCCCCCCCACCGCAAACACACACCCCTCCGTGCAGCCTGTGTAAAAAGGGCCTTAGTTTTCAGAACAGTCAGCAAAAAGAATCAGCTTTCACATGAGTGTAATGCTGCAAAGGGCAGAAGCACTTTTAAGGCCTTTGTTGAAATTTCTGGGATTTCATCTGTCTATTCTCCAAAATCTGGCAAGACCTGATGCTGACTCACCAACTTCTGTGGACACCATCAGAAACTTAGAAGTTGGCCCTTCTTTTTCGCAGACAAGCTAGAATCATTATTGTGGTTTCAGAAAATGGAAGCTGAGTCCACTTTTTGTCATGACGTCACATTTCAGACTTCTGCCTACTGCCAAGAGCCGAAGTCCACCCCTCCGGGAAACAGGAACGGAACTGGAGTCAGAGGGTATGCCACTTTAATAGAAAAGTGTATTGATCAAGGCCAAATCACTAGGACCAAACCTCCAAGACATCCAAGGAGAGGGTCTGAAGAATGGACTGAGACTCCCAAACTTAAAAAGTACAAAGTATGCTGTTTGCACATCAGCCAGAGCCGATTTGATAACATATAAAAAAGTACATTAAGAAATTGCTACATGCATATCCTTGGATGGCACACACACACTCTTATGGTAAATATTGCAGAGTTATTACAATGTTGACAAATAATACAAACAAGAAAGGAGACAATACATCTACACCTGAGTACTCACATTATTGAGAATGGGTTATTTCAGACGATTTCAGATTTCCAGATGTTCACCTCAGTCAACCACCCCCCGCGGTGAATCTAACCACGCTTTGTTCTCCCGCACCACAGTGGTGAATGAAGCACGGTTAGGGGGAATCTGGAACGCGGTGAAGGAAAAGTAACATCTGTTACCGTACCTCCACTGCGTTCCGGATAGGCTGCTGCGACTGCCTGTCTCAGGCAGGGCGGGCGGGCGGGGCGCACAGGGGGTGGGGCTGTGTGGCTGCACGCTACATCGCGCGACCCCACCCCCTCCGGGAGGGGGGTGCCCCTTTAGACGTTACAGCCGGGCACTTT
The DNA here is from genome assembly GCA_003113815.1 of Sphenodon punctatus. NCBI lineage: Eukaryota > Metazoa > Chordata > Lepidosauria > Sphenodontia > Sphenodontidae > Sphenodon > Sphenodon punctatus. The sequence goes on from QEPC01001409.1 coordinate 75,866, forward strand.
CACCACGGGCTGTGGTTCGGCAGTCCCCACGGCCGGGGATGAAAGGAGGAACATCTGTTGGCTCCCCACTTCACCCCCGGCCATGGTCCGAACCATCCCATGGCCCATGGTGAAAGCGCCCGGCCGTAACGTCTGAAATCACCCAATGTTACATTGTTGATCCAAGGCTAGAAGATGGACTAACTTGCGCTCTCTCCCAGGTTATGCACACAGTCCCCTTGTCTATCTCACATTCAGCTGCTTACACATTTTTATGCCAGAAATAGCAGGCTATTTTATCCAGCTTGATCACTGCCACTGTCTCAAAGCTGTTCTAACATAACTTTCCAGCTCTCTATGCCTGGTTATTCATGCCTGGTTATTCTCTATGCCAGCTCTCTATGCCCGTTATTCATGAGTTTCTCAGATCTCAGCCTGAGCTCTATCACTACAAGACTCCACAAAATATACTTCTAATTACTGTCCCATTTTGGTTAAGTGTACATAAATAGGGACTTTCAGAGATGATGTAAGAATCAGAGTTCTCACACAGTTCATCTAAAGATGAGAACATTGAAGCAAATCCCTACTGTCCTTGCTCTTTGCCATTTGTTTTGCCTTCTTAAGCAGAGCTTCAAGTTTGAGGTAAAGTTTGTCCTTGCCCACTTGCAGTTGGCACAGTAAGTCTACTCAGTTCTGAAAACAAATCTGTCACTTTTGCTAACCACAAACTAACTTAAAATGGTCATTAAATGGTTCTGTCATCTCAGTATGTAACTTGTGTACCCCATTACCTCACAGCGGGCAGTTTTACACACACTTTAAAGTTACGGATTTTTCAATCTTCTGGGTTTACAAGTCCACAAGTAAGTTCTGGATACATTTTTCACACACACACTGCCCTGAGGCAATTCCTGGATGCATTCTTCACACAAACACTGCCCTGAGGCAGCCTAAAGTAGCCACAGCTGTAGATGTGACAGGCTGCCATGGAAACCAAGTGATCACAGCTGCCCGGAGCAAAGCAGTTTACCAGGAGAACTTTTTACACACAAAAGTTCTGGGAGAAGTTTTATGCAGAAGTTCAAAGATCCAGACATTTAAGATCTGGGTGAGTGATTTAGACACACAGAAAGTTCAGGATGTAACAACAAACATCCAGGAGAAATGTGTGTGTAAAAACACCCAGTGTTTCAGCAGGGACATAGGAAATCAAACTGTTCAAATAGGTTTCTCTGGGCAATTAGAAAAATCACTTTTTCTATTATTTATTTTTTTAACTTCTGAGACTTACTAAGCTATCGTTCTAAGCCACTGAGTGGATTAGCTGCAGCTAATGCGGCAAGCCTGAAGACCTTTTGGTGGTGTACGCTAGCTGTGAGGGGAGGTTGGAGATCAGAGCTACTCTAAGACATTCTAGAGTACTACTAGAGTCTAGTAGTACTCTAGGCACTCTAGGACATTTCTAGAGAGAATGAATTAGGGGATAGTGGCAAGAGCAAAAGCAGGGATGAGTGCGGTGGGAGCAGCCGGGAATCAGCGGTCACTGGGGACTGGTACTAACCGTGCAGAGGCACCTGCCACCCCATTGGATACAGATCCTGCAGCTGGGATAGTGCCCGCCTCTCCAGCTGAAGAGGTATCCAAGCCATGCCTTCCTTGGGCTGAAGCATTGCTGAATGATGTGCGCTATCTCATTGCCTGTACCAACTGGTACTAGCCTATCCTGGGCCTTGGTTTTCCTGCCCACACCTTTCCTATATGGCAGACATCTGGCTTATGGGTGTGTGTGCAGTTTATCTTTGCCAAACATCTCAAAGAATGTTTAGAGTTGGCTCCTCTCTCTGACTTTCAGAACAGGATGTCCCTTTGCTGCACGTATTGGAAGTTTGGGATGGACCTAGGTACATAATCCATGGCAAATGCACAATGTATACTTTTCAGAGGCTCAGAACTTGGGTTGATCAGAGTTTCTGTCCTACCCAGCAAAAGCTGTAAACCTGACAAATTCTTTGTGCCCGCTCTAGGGCTGTTTTACAATCCAGAAACAGCCCTAGAGCTCTGCTGCCGGTAATAAGCATGTTGTCAGTGCCCATGTCTCTCAGATTGTAAGCCCTAGGGGCAGGGACCGTGTCTATTAAATTACTTTGTAAAGCACCAGGTACATTGCTGGTGCTATATAAATGTTTGCTAATAATAATAATAATAATAATAATAATAACTCTTGAATGGTAAATGGCAAGAGTGATCTGTCACCGTTTTATCACAAACAACAGTGCATTTAAATATCTGCTGTTAAAGAAGCTGAATACTTCAACCGTTTGAAGAGCTATACTTAACTCAAGACGCAATTGATTGGAAGCCAGAGACTCGTTGCATATCAAACAGTGGGTCCCTAATTCCATGCCACTTGTTTTACAAATCCAAGCATGTCATAGGCTGCTTTGACGAGCGGGTCGCCGTTGCGTGACCCACTCGCGCAATAATTCAAAATCCCACGATGTGGGATTACACGAGACGGAAGTAGGGGATCACGCACATGGAAGGCGGTTGCGCATTATTTGCCGACCATGAATTAAAACCTCGATGTGAGGTATTTAATTTGCAGTCGGCAAACAATGTGCGACCGCCTTCCATTGCGTGTGATCCCCTATTTCCGTCTCGTGTAATCCCGCATTGCGGGATTTTGAAACATCGCGCGAGCGGGTCGCACAATGGCAACCCGCTCATCTAAAAGAGCCCTTAGTCATGGCTCCACTTAAACACAGTACAAATCATCTAGCATTTTAAAATATGAGTAATATATTAGCTAAAGGTGGGGAATCTTTTTCCTCTAAGGAAAAAATCTTTGAAAATTAGTGCAAGCTCCAAGGGCCGCAACTACTAAGTTGGAGGCAGGGGTGCATACGGGGTGCATTCAGGCAGAGAAGGGTCTAGAACATGGATCTGTGCCATCTATCTGTCCCCTATCCCTTGTTTGCATGGCGTCATCTCTGCTCCTTACCCTGAGCTCAGTTTTTCAGTGTTTTGGGGTCGGAAATGGTAGAACGTGGGACATGTAGTAGAAGCTTCATGGCAGAAGAACATCAGTTAAGCAGCAATCAAGTTCTTCTCATATGCTACAAAGTGAGCTCAGGCAAGATTCATTTAGAAAGTTGTCTACGGAGGCACGGTGATAGGGAAAATAAGAGATACCCATCCATTAAAACAGGCAGACACATTCCCAATCTGCTCAGAGGGTGATTTCTCCTCTCAGTCCATAAATGTCCAAACTCAGGCCTTTTTCACATGGGTGCTCCCCCCCACTCTTGCACACGTGTGTGGGGGGTACCCATGCAAATGGCACGGCAGGTACGGGGGGATGGGTGGGCGCACATGGGGACACCACAAGTGGTGGGTGGAGGTGCATGCATGTTTCTGTGCTCCCCCCACCTCCACCCATCACCCACGCACAAAGCAATGGGCGCCAATGCCAGTTGTTCCATGCATGGAGATGGGTGGAGGTGGGTATGGGTCCATTGGAACACACCTCCACACACCGCCCACCCATCCCCCCACACAGAGCGGCCCATTTGAAAAAGACCTCAATGTTAGGTTTGCTTCATGCTGGTGTCTTTGAACCCTAAAGAAATCAGGGGAACAGGATAGTCTAGGCAAAGTCCCTGTCTATCCTACTGCCTCTCCTCTGCAGTAGCTCTGGTCATGCTGTCAAGTGCTGAGGTTAGACCAGACTGTGGACCATAGTCAGGCCGTACTGTCAAATGTTGACATTAGGCCCTGGGTGACTTCTTCCAGCCCAAGCCACTAGAGGCAAAAGAAATATCCAGTTCAGTTTTGGTCCGGTTCGTTGCTCAGTTCCAGTTCATTTGGACTGTTCATTGTTGTTTGCTTTTGAACCAAACCAACAACCAAACAACCAAGGACTGCAATGAACCGACAGTGAATCAAACAGATGACTGAACCAAACCAAAGTGACCATTGAACCAAACTGTCTATTGAACTGACAACCATATCAAACCAAATATACCCAATATCTGACCTCACTGAGAGGTTGCACTATTCATAAATATAATTAAGTAGATGGATGTGGTCCTTCATTAAATTTAAAAAAAGAAATAAAAAAAAATCTTCCTTTTCCCATGGACCACCTCCACCTTGCTTAGGGAAAGATGCTGTTTTAGGACATACTGTAGTCAGTTTTTCTTGGCAGCCATGGGAACTAAAATTTTAGTCTAATTTTCTGCAGCATGTGCTAAGTGCTTTTGCAGTCGTGGGGTGCAACCTTCCCCCATGAAAGCCTATGAGAGTTTTGTCATTGACATTAAAAGGTTCCGAATTACAGCAGTAATTTTTCTCCATTAAAAGAACATTTGTTTTCCTAATTCTCATTTTTATAAACCAGCAGGACTTTCAGAAAACATATTAAAATCATGGGAATTGTGGTAAAATATGCTGTTTGCCTGAAACCACTTACTAGTCCTACTGAGACTTATGTGGCTATTTGTGAACTAGGCTGTAATCATCAAGCCAAATCAGAGCCATTAGTTGCTGACATAAATGGGAGTACTCAAAAATAGGGTTGAAATTAATATATTTCATCTTTGTGAAGATAATTTGCATATTCCTTCCCACCAACAAATATCTGAATTCATCTTTGTTACAATTTCAGAACTGACATCTTTGTGTCTTAGTTTTCTGTGCTTGGGTATTGTAGTCACTTTGGTATTTGGATGGTACTATTTGGTGAGTTTGGCAATTTTTGAATGTGATTGGTCCAATGTGAAGAACTAATGTTCAATATGCCAAAAGATTTAAGAACCCTGCTACATAGTACCACTGATGTGAATGAAGTATGAAAACCAAGAGAACTGAAAACACCAAAAATGAAGATTCAAAAATACAATCAAAGCTGGAAGGAAGCAAATACTGCTTTGTATTCGCTTCATTAAAATGGATTTGAATATCCTTAAGTAATTCAGTATTGACTTTGGATACTCGTTTTTCAGCTCTAAGAAGGATTGCAGCCGCCAAATTGGCTAGGGAACTGGCATTGTCAGCCCGTTACTATGTATGTTTGCGTTGGTTGGAGGGCAAGGCAAGGGTTTCCCTTTCAAACATCGTCCCGTGCACCTGCAGGGAGGGGCTGCTGCCCTGTGTGCCCCTTTCAGGGACAAGCAGCAGGAGAGGAAAGGAGTTCCACACGCCCCCAGAGTTAGTCAGGCCGGTGCTACCATTAGGGTGCCGGCTTGAAGGGGGCAAGTCACCTACTCCAATCAAGCTGCCCTGCTGCCACCACCAGTGATAAGCTCTGCCCTGGGTGGGCCGGGAAAGGTGCCCCTTACTGCCCTAGACAGCCTTGCCAATATCCTTTGCACTGGATTAGGGGTGGAGAGGTGCCGCTGCCACCATCTGTCCTGCCCCTGATCCAGCTGTTGTGGCCGCTTCTCCTGTAAGCTGAAAGGGGCGCCTCTCTATCCCCAATCCAACCACCACTGTAGGTAACTTCTGCAGCTCGCTCGGGAGCGGAGGGGGGCTACCAGCCCTCAGTGCCGGAGAAGCAGGCTGTGCGTATGCGTGTTGCACGCGGGGGTTGTAACGTGCATGGGTTGCATGTGAGGTTTGCAATGTGTGCACACTTGTGCAAGGGGCTCATGCACAGGGGTTTGCCTAAGACGGCAAAAATCTTTGCACCGGCTCTGGTTATTGTCCTAGTCAGGCAGCGGTGCAGAGACTCAGCAACCCGGCGTGAGCCTGGGGGCTCTAGCTCCCCCTCTTCCTTTCCAGGAGCCGCTTGCGAGGGGGAAGTGCGATTCGGCCGCCTGCGTCTCCTAGACAACCCTACTATGACGCCTGAGCAGCAGAGCGGCTGCCAGCCGGTCTGTCACGCGAACATGGCCCGGCAAGCAAGGCTCAGTTTCCCGGCTTGCTCCGCCAGATTGCGCGCGCATCCGCCTCCTTCTTCCCCGTTGCTTCCCACAATGCCCTGTCGCATTTGTCATTAACGGCTTGTCGCAAAACGATTATAGCTCCCCCTTTCCGGGCGTCTGGCCTTCCGCGCTCTGCGGCCTCGAGCGAGAGCGGAGCCTTCCCTCCCTCGCGCTCCTCCCCCCCCGCCCCCATCATGCCCCCCAAGAAGCCGGTGCCCGTGGGGGGCAACAAGAAGGCGGATCAAAAGAAGAAGGAGAAAATCATTGAGGTGAGGAGCGGCCTTAGGGCCTTCTGGACGGCTCGGAGCCGGGTCCCGGGGGCGGGGAGAGTCTCTCCTTCCGACTTAGCCCCGTGTCTTCCCCGTCAGAGATTCCCCCCCAGCTGCGCGGCGGGAGAACCCTCCCTGTCAGGAGAGACTCAAGCCTGACGGGGTTGGTACTCCCTCCCTGAAGCAAAAGCGTCGCAGGCCGCTGCTAAGCGCTCTCGAGGAGGCCACGATCCACCAGCCACTTACTCAGGAGTAGCGCCTCCCCTCCCATTGAAGCGCTCCTTCCCCCCCCCCCCCATTGAAGCGCTCCCTGCTCCAAGTAGTCGTGGGTTCTCGGCTGGAGGCAGGATTGGCAGCTCTCGTGATTGACTTCAGGGGTTTCTCCTAAGTGTGACGTTGTGAGAGCAACTCGGAGGAAATTATGAGAATTTAGTTTTTAAGAAATAAACTTAGGTCTTGTGGTCATTGATTTATATAGTGCTTTTAGAGTTCTGAGCTCTTCTTCTAGTTAACCCTCCCAACAATCGTCTGAGGCAGGGCATTACTGTTCCCATTTTTACAGATGGGGGTACTGAGGCTGGGGGATAGTAACTTGCCAAAGGCCACCCAGCAAGTTCATGGCTAAGGTGGCATTTGAACCCTGGTTTCCCAGGCTCTAAGTCAAACATCTTATCTGCTAGGTGATACTGGTTCTGAAGAAAAGCCTTGTAACTTATTATTGGCTAATAAGAATAGATCTGGGCTAAAGAGTAAGAGTATCAAGTAACATCTTGTGCTTAATTTCTGTTCTTCAGATATGAATTCTTAAGTATTATCGTTGGCAGTTAATAACATCACAACTTTAGTAAAACTTGGATTATTATATAGGTCTGTCAGTAAATGGAAGATCTTAAAAGTGTGTGTTACCAGCAATATTGAAATATTATTTTGGAGCTTAAGGTGAGTGTAAATGAAAACCCAACTGTGTAGGCAAAAAGAGGGGAAAGATCTGTGTCTTAGCTGCCATCTAGTGTTGCTTTAAATCTAATGCTAAACACTACCTTCCAGTAGGCTTTTTAGTCCTTTAAATTTACTCAGAGAAATTCTTTGATATGTATCCTTGTCGTGTAGGTTGATGGAGGTGAACTCTACTCCACAAAAGATTCTGGACCTGCAATTGAAAGTATATTCTATATTAACTGACGTTTTAAAGAATAAAGAATAAGTTTGAAATGGCAGGCATGGCATGCTGTGTAAAATCATCAGGCATGTAAAAAATATGATTCCTTCTACACTAGCATATATAAGCCTGCTTATTGGTATGGAGGAGGACAAGGGTGCCATAGTGAAATTGTGCTCTCTCTGCTCTCTTTTCATCCCTCCTCCCTCTCCCCAATTTGCAAATTACAGGTGGGTCTTGGGCTTGCATTGCACAATAGACTGTTCTGTTCCCCTTAAACATCTGACCACTGGGAAACAAGAATGCTTCCCCCTTGCTCCAGTGCTGCAGTCCCTGAGATGGGACTTGCATTCCTGGGGGACAGAGAAGTCCTACCTACTCTGCCTAACGTTATGGAGGGCAGTGCTAAGGTGCTGTGGATACCTCTGTGCTACCCCCCAGAAAGCTAGAGAAAGTAAAGTCGTCGTGTTGGTCCCAAATATAGCCTAGGCAATAGAGACAAAGTAGTACAGTGATATCTTTTATTAGATTAACTACAGTTGGTGGAGGTATGCAAGCTTTCAGACCTCATCTTAATGCATGTTTCCCAATTGTTAATTTTGTGGGAGGGAAACCTTTTAAAACAAGCATTTATGGAAATTCACCTTTTGTATTTATTTATTTTATTTATATAAAAATTTTATCCTGCCCACAGGGCAGCCCAGGGTGGTGAACAACAAGGTAAAAGAATAAAACAATTAAAAAAGTTAAACATTTCTAAGATGCAGGGAAAAAAGCATCCCCTACCACCATACCCCTTGCCGAAAGCCTGGCAGAACAGCCAGGTCTTACATCAACATCGAAATGACAGTAGAGTGGGGACCAACTGAGCCTCCTCCGGGAGCGAATTTCACAGCACATGGGCAACCACTGAAAAAGATCTAACATCGGTGGACACCCACCTCACCCGGGGAACCTCCAAAAAGACTCCCCAGGATGATCTAAGAGGGCGCGCAGGCACATGGGGAGTGAGGTGGTCCTGCAGATAAGCGGGATAGATATTACTACCTTTTCTCCTTGGGAACAACTCTCATATGTTTTGTTACTTTCAGGACTGTGTGAATTCACTTGATTACTAACATCCAGACTTGCCTGCGAGGTTCTAAAGCGTGCATACCTCCACCAACTGGAGTTGATCCAATAAAAGATATCGCTGTACTACCTTTTTTCTATCTCCCCCCTCTTCACCCCACCCCCCCCCAACCATCATTCAAAGCTGTAAAAATCAGCTTGCCAGCTAAAAGTATATTTGACAGAGGTTAGCAAGCAAGTGAATTTTTACAGTCCTGGCAGTAATGGAACATATGTGAACTCTTCCTAAGGAGAAACGGCAGCAATACAAAAGGTGAATTGCCTGAAGAGCTTGTTTGAAAGGATCCCCCCAAAATCAACAATTGAGAAAACATGCATTAAGATAATCTCACTATTCCATATTTGTTGATGGTTAATCATTATTTAGACAGTCAAGTATATCTTTGGAGATAGAATAGTGGAGTAATGTTTTAGCAATTTAAATGAAAATAGCACATTTTACAATTTTTTCCATTTGGGGGAGGTGATTTTAATATTTTTCTATCAACATTTTAGATCATGTTGAATTCAGATGTTATCAGTGGATGAAATGTTTTCCTATGTCTTGCAACAGAACCTTTAATGCAAATAATATGCAGGGTATTCATAATATTCTAAAAATTAAGGAGGCTGTAAATAAAGATATTTCAGTCAGAAAAAATGTATTGCTGCAGTTAAAGATGCTATGAAATGGACATAAAAAACTAAAGAATTAGGACATGTCAAGGGGAAAACCTTGTTTGCTCTCTACTGTGCTTTTTGCAGTGGGAGTAAGGTGGGCACATGACATCTCTCAGATTCTGACCCACAGGCCCTTTTCAGACAGGCCATGGTGTGGTGCGGTGGGGGAGGCACCGTCACACGGATGGACACGGATCTCTACGCACAGAGGCATTGGACAAAATGAAGGTGCCTCCGTGCATGGAGATGGATGGGTGCGTGCTTTCACGCTCCACCCCCACCAGCTGTCGCAGGGATGCCCCCACCCAGTCGCACACGTGGGTGGGGGTGGGAGGGTCGTGTGAAAAGGGCCACAATGTACAGTGCTTTTTTACCAAAAAGAGTATCTATAAATTACTCTCTTTTTTTTTTTTAAATAGCATCGTCTGTCTTAAGGTCTTGAAGTTGACACAAGTTTCTCAGCTTGGAGAAGAAATTACTCAGAGGGGACATGGTAGAAATTTACAAAATCATAAGAACAAGTAAATAGAGAGCTGTTGTTTACTTTCTCTAGAAATACTAGAACTAGGGAATACTATGAAATTAACTGGTAGCAGATTGAAAACAAATAACAGGCAATACTTTTTCGCTCAGTGTACAGTGACACTAGTGGAACTTGTTGCTACAGGATGTTGTGACAGCCAGTAACATAGCTGGGTTTCATAAATGACTGTTAATCAAGTTGGTTGAGGGATGTAATGCATAAAATCTGACTGTTGTGAGCTTGGAGTAACTAGCAGGCAATAAATCATTATGATGTGTGTTGTACTTCTCTGAAGCGACCAAAGATGGCCACTGATGCTAACTGGATTCTGGGCTGGATGGACTATTGGTCTGATGCAGTATGGCCAGGGGCCCATGTTCACTGCGTTTCCCCCCATTTGGCAGCAATGGGGGAAACGCAGTGGATCCCTCAGTAGGGCTCTTCTTATCCCAGTATGTTAAATATAGGACCAGTAATGTCAAAATTGAAAGCTGGCACGATGAATATTGTATTTCATGAGAATGTTTAAACAAAAGGTCCCTCGTGGCTTTTATCCCGCTGGGTGTCTGTTTTCTTTAATGCCTTCATATTTTGTTAAACATTCAGTTTAAATTGGGAATAGTTTATGTTCTGGAACAGTATTACACAGTGGGGAGGAACAAAATTTACAAGATTATTTTTTTTTAATTTAAATTGAATGGTTTAACAAATCTGTCATCTTAACTGTCATTAATACAGAAATCTACAAAGAGAAAATGAAGGGATTAAGGTTTGTTTTGGAGCTCAGAGCATATTATTTGAACAAGATTCAAGCTGTTATGAAGCTTGCAATAAAAGCTGAACTCAACAGATGAAATGTAAAATTGTTCTCCACCCATTTACCACTTTGCATCATGTAACCAGATTTAGTTCAGTCATTAATAACTGCCTATTATGATTGGAATGCATTATGTAATTTATGGAATCCTTGCTGATGTATTTTATCTATTGTTTTTATTATTCTTTTACTGCTGATTCCATCTGGGTAGTCTTAAAATACAAGTTTTTACTTCATTTTTTCTAGCACCAGAGTTTATAGAAGAGCTTACATTTTAGTATTTCTGCCCTTGGTTACGTTGGAGGACTATTTAAAAAAAATAAAATCATAATAAATAAATAAAATCTTTAAATACCTTTTTCTTCTTCAAACATCCTTTATCTGAAGTATATAAATAAACTGCAACTTCTGGTGCATGCCACCTTGGATAGTTATAGATGCTAGATGTCGTCACTTTTCAAATTAAGAGAAAATGTGTGAGGTTGCAAAATCCTTAGGTTTTATTTCCAATGTAGTTTCCCTCACACGTGTAAAAAATAAACTACACCCTTATAAACCTGAACACTTTTGGTATTGACATTTTTTGTTAGAAATACTGTTATGTTACATACATATAAACATGTATACTGTGCCTGCATACTGAAACAAAATGTTTGTCTGAACTGGTAAAGAAAAGCTGTAACGTTCTAAGAACTGTCATTGAGGGGGAAAACAATTGCTCCAATGAGGTTAATGCTAAAAAGAAAATAACTTGACTTGCAGAGATTGCAAACTTATTGCATTGACTGGTGTATCTTTTCAAGTTCCAAAATGTCCTGTAAATGTGAGTGTTCACCTGTATCTTAAGTGACAGTCATCCACATTCTTTAACGGACTAAAGACTTTGACTTCATACTCAAGGTGTGATTTGCTTTATCAGTTTGTTTAATTTGGACATGTTTATTTTTATCAAGATACAAAAGCATTAAAGAGGCCAAATAAATAACACAAGCTAACTACTTCACAGTCCTCCCCAACTTCTTTTCAGAAACATATGAAAAGTGTAAATTGAGCATTTTTACAACTGACTTTGACTGCAAACCTGTTTGATAGTTGTTCCGTGTTATAATTGTGCCCTGAAAACATATTTGTTCTGTAGTGACACTGCCATGAAAGATGTTAATTTACACAGCAATGCAAACATTCGTCACCACCCCCAATAAAAACTCAGATACAGGAATGCAATGGAAAGTCCTTGGACACACACACACACACACACACACACACACACACACACACACACACACACACACACACACACNCCCCCTCCCCCCTTTTTGGGTGTGTGTGTATTCTCAAGGAATCCTTTTAGTTAATTGCACACCAAGTAGCAAGACAAGATGTGCTGCAGCCTAGTTCTTCCCCAGCCTCCAGTCACTACTACCTGTTCAAAAATCTGAAGGAACGCATGCATGACTATTGACTTTCAAGTGATGATGGTGAAGCTAACGTGTCTGTGTCGGATTTGATAAAAGGTCAAGATTTTTTTTTCCTGCTGGGATAAATAGCCTCCTTGAATTGAAAGTAGAGCAAGTAGATAAAGGACAGGGAGGGAGGAGAGAAGGACTTATTAAGTTAATGGGATTTGCTATTAATTGAGAAGTTACTTCTGTTTTGTCTTGATTGTTTAAACATAACACAGATACTGTTATTTATATGGTGCCAGCAGTGTACCTGGCACTGTACAATAAATAGTTAGGTCCCTACCCCAAGGGGTTTACCTCCTTAAGAGCTGGCAGTGAGTTACACTTGGTATCTCCAGCAATTTAGAATGTATCTTGGCCTTTTATCAAATCAGACACAGCCACTTGGACTTCACCATCATCATTCGAAAGTCCATGGTCAGGCATGCATTCCTTCAGATTTTTTCCCTCAGATTCTTCAGAATATATCTTCCCGAACACCTTACCAATAGTAGGCAAACTTTTTTTTTTACATGTAACTAAAAAGTCAAGTTTTGCCACATTCAACGAGTGATCTACAACTGCAGCTCATTCAAAGCAGGGCCCCTTAATATATTGTTTTCATATATTTGAGAAAACTAGGGAATATGCAGAGTGCAACTGAAACTGTAAGCAAAACTGTATATACCTTAAACCTGTGTGACATTACAAACTACTCCACTTTACTTTTCACCAGTGGGTCTACTTCTAGCATTCCATTTCTTGCAGTAGTTCCCCTTCTCTGCCCTACTCCCCTAAATACCTCTAAATAAAAGAGCCACTGCAAAAATGTCTTTTCCTCCTTTCGTTGATAAAAGCATCATGTGAAAATTACTTAAGTTGGAAAGAATACAGTGTGAAAACTGTCGCACCTACAAACAAATGCTAAAGTTCGGATGGCGGGGTTGTTTCTGAATCTTGGTTTGCATTTATATCTAGTCCTAAGCTTTGTGAAAGAACAGGCTTCAAGACAGAAGTGATCCATGAAAAACCTGTATTCATAGATGACCCGCTAAATTCAATCATAGTGTTACTACTTGATTACAAATGAAAAGTCTGGAGACCATGGGTGAAAATAAACAAGACGATAGCCCACAGCACCCACCTGGTGGGTGTTTGCTTGCCCGTCTGTTAACTGTTCGTCAGATATTAACACACAGCTCCCACTGGCTCCCCACTCAGTGTCATCCAAGGACATGGGCTCACCTTGTGAGCCCATGCATGCTCATGTGCACCCACATTGCCACATCTTGCCTGCATCCAGGTCTGCCAGCACCATAGAGTCGCATCTAGTGCGGCTGCTGGAGAAGAGAGTTTGCGCTGTCTCAGCTGGCAGGAGGCTGTAAGGAGAGGAAGGTGGGGAAGGACCTTCTCCAGAGGATTTGCATCTGCACTTCGCTCTGTGTTTGAGAAAGGAACCAAGGGGAGTGAGGGTGGGGCAGGCTTCTCCCAAGCCTGCACGCCCTTTGATTCTTTTCCCAAATGGAGAAAGGAGTGCGGGTGAAGATCTGCAGAAGGTCCTTCCTGCACCCTCCGCTCACTCCTCTTGCAGCCACCTCTCAGCTGAGAGAGTGCAGTCGCCCTCAGTTTTCACCTTCCGGTGGGCGAACATAGGAGTGCTGCTTCTGATGGAAAAGGGTGGGAGGGTCACAGGAAAGAAGTGTTCTTTGACTGTGACACCTCCCCCCCCACCCCTTGTATCAGAGCCAGAGCTGGGGAGAGGGAAAGCACTGAGTGACGTGCCGCTGATGGTAGCTACAACCAGCACATGAAATACATGAAATGAGGGTGGGCTGCACAGACTGAAAATTCTAGGGCTGAAACTGCGTCTTGCTAATCTCAAGAAGGGGCCTCAACAAGAATGGGCCTCAACAAGATTTTTTGAAACTGTGAATGAGTCAAGAATTGGCCATTCCCAACATAATTCTCACAATAGCAGTTGCCTATGCCATATTGGAAAAGGGCCATGCATGCACCAGAATTGGCCATGGTGGCCATTTTTCACATTCGGAGAGTGGTTTTTAATTTTTTTGAGAATCTCATGTGATCTTGAAACATTAGGAACATTTCAATCTCACTGATGGTTCTTGATTTTTCTGACAACCAACACAATTCTTGTTTCAGCCCTAGTGCATCCTCCACCCATTGGAGTCAGTGGCAAAGTTCCCATTGAATTTAACGATGGAGAATTGTTATGCCCAAGTGCAATCCAAATCCTGGTGACATAAGTAGGAAAAGTCCCAGTAACTTTGATAAGGTTAGGATTGCACTTAAGAGCTCATGGTGGAAATGCTCTTCAGCAGTATTTTATCAAACCTTTTATACAAAGTGGGTTGGAAAATGAATTCTTTATCAAAACTTGTTCTAAAAAACTTATCCTTTATTATGGAAGGTTCCCTGTGTACCTTTGATCAGCTGTGTACCCTTAAGGGGGAGAGACCTAAAACGTAAGAATTTCCTAAACTAGTTTTTTTCCTTTGGCGTTTGATTTAAAGTCCAATATTAGGAATCAGGAGACTTATATAGTGCTGTTTGGAATTGCAAAGCTGGGACTATCCCCTTCCTAATAGTACACATTTCTCCTTTCTGTCCCTATAAGGTTGCATTATGACATCTTATCATCTAAGGGTTGAATTAAAATTGGGGTGTATTGAAAGCAGAGAGGAAAAACTATTCATAGGCAGTTTTTAAATGAGCACGGCTTGAGGGGGTTGTGTCTGCTGAGTAGGACAGCCACAGAGCTCCCATTCAGGTGGAGTGCATGGGGAGTGATTCTGACGGATGGCTCCCTAGGTGGGTACCGCAGCAGCCCCATGTGCTCCCCCTGTCACAGACCACAAGACAGGGAGAAGCGGCCAGGCCTTTGAAAATGACATATCTTGGCCAAGCGCTGGGGATCCAGGGCTCCCCGGCACTCCTGGCTGGTTCCTGGTCCTTACAAAGTCTTGTTTCCCCTCCCACAGTGCCTCTGAACAGTGGACCACTCAGCTGACATGGCTGGCTGCTGCAGTTCATACAGGCTGAGGATGCCTGTGTTGTCAGCTCCCACGCCCTTTTTTGGCTGCCCCCACACAGCACACTCCAGCTCTTTTGTCATTGTTCCATGAGTGGTCATGGGTTGGTGCTGTGTGGGTCATGATAGCATGCACCCACCCACACCACCTTCACACAGGCGTTCCGGTGAGTGGCTGATGGGCATGGTTAATTGTGTTTCATTTAAAAACAGCCATAGCAGCTTTAGTTTAAATTGTCATAAAGCTGAGTAACTCAAGTATCCCTTCTGTACAATCTCTTCCTGTTTAGGACAAAACATTTGGTCTAAAGAATAAGAAAGGAGCAAAACAGCAGAAGTTTATCAAGGCTGTGACTCATCAAGTTAAGTTTGGCCAACAGAATCCACGACAGGTAAGCATTTGGTCACGGATAAGTTTTTCTTTTTATAACTTCTAATGTGTAAACCTTTAATTGTATTTTTAGAGAGTTGCTTATAATTAACCTCTGCTTAGCTCAAATTTGTTGTATCTCTTTAAATAAAGCTAACCTGCAGTTTTTGCATTGACTTTCATTATGTGCAAGAGCAAGCATATATTAAAATACATTTTAGCAATTGAAGAAAGAATTCACATGCATGAGGGCTCCAGGACAAAAAGAGTCACTGGAAGTATTATTATTATTATTATTATTATTATAAACATTTATATAGCGCCAGCCATGTGCCTGGCGCTGTACAGAACATAGAAATAGATGCGGTTCCCGCCTGTGGCTTACAATCTAAAAGACGAGGGGGAGACAGGGAGAGGGGACAGGGAGAGACGGGAGAAGACAAACAAACATTCAGGTGGATGCGAAGTCTCAGGTGCGTGTGCTTGGCTTGGTTACAATCAGGTTGGTTGCAGCCGTCTGCAGAGGAGGGCAGATAGTAAGTATATGGGGAACGACTAGCAGGCATTGGGAAAGGCGGCGAGGAAAAAGTGGGTCTTGAGGAGGGATTTGAAGGAGCGGAGGGAGGGGGCAAGGCGGATGTGGGTAGGGAGGGAGTTCCAGGCATGGGGGGCAGCGAGGGAGAAGGGTCGAAGGCGGTTAGGTGAGCAGGAGAAACGAGGGAGAGTGAGGGAGGGGACAG
>QEPC01001409.1:92799-119738 GCA_003113815.1 Sphenodon punctatus
TTCTCACCTTCAAGGTTCTTTGTGGCCTTGTTCCTCTTTATCTTTCTGACCTCCTGTCCCTATGTGCCCCCACCTGGGAGCTCTGCTCCTCCTCTGCCACTAACCTCACCCACCCCAAAGTCTCCTGCTCACTAAACTGTTTTTGCCCTTTTTTCCTCTGTCGTCCCCTACGTCTGGAATTCCCTGCCGAAGCACATGCGTTCTGCTCCTTTCTGGCCTTCAGAACCCTCTTAAAAACCTACCTCTTCCATCTGGCTTTCCCCAGCTCCTCACCCTCATAAATCTCCCTTATGCTTCTCTTTATACTGCCTTATCCTCTAGGATGCACCTCCTGCTCTTGTAACTAAGCTAAATGTACACCTGCATCTTTTCAAATTTTTGCCTTCCTCCCATGTCCAAACCCCTTGTGGCAGAGTTTATCTCTAACTGCAACTGTTCAGTACCAGGCACATAAGAGAAGGGTCCAGATCATAGGTCTGTGCCATGGATCTGTCCCCCATCCTTGTGTGCATGCCCTCATCTCTGTTCCCTGAGCTCATTTTTTTAGTAGTTGAGGTAGGAACTGGAAAGGGGCTACATAAAAACTTAACTGTGGGTTTCATTTGCCCACTGGGACAGATGTTCTCCGTCCCTGATCTATATGTAGAACAGGAAATTCAAGTGATGATTATGTAATTTGAAAGATGACTACTGTGATATGATGGTCAGGATATATAATCATGCATTGCTTTCAGTGGAGGCTTCTTTTTTCGTCTCTGGGAGTGCAGCAGGGAAGGAGTTGATGGCAGGCTGTTATTGGCCCTCTGATCTCTGTCTGCGTGTAGGGTAGAGCTGCTTGCCTCCCTTCCTAATGCGAAGGCAATGTGTTCCTGAACACAGCTTGGAATGGGCAGTAAGCTCCAGACTCCTTCCTTCCCCACTTCCAAGTTCCTGCCTGCACCGCAGGCTGCAGGAGGGAGAATGGACTTTGCTAGTTCCATGTCAGCTGGGGAGGGGATTACATTGCACTAGAGAACCTGCTAGTGGATTTCATTGTTTGCATTGCCCTCTTTGGTGTATAGTGATGCCTTTGCTGTCTCTAAATGTAACACAGCTCAGGAACTAATAACCGTTTTGCACACATGGATAAAAAAAAAACTCATCTTAATAGCCAGAGTTCTTCATAGCTGAGGTTTCATGGCATACCAGGAGCAGAAAGCAATTTTTCCTGACACAGTACTCCATCCTAATCATACCCTCGGTTTTCAAACTGAGGGATGGGAAAGGTATTTGGGGCGGGGTGAGGGGGGGAGCAAGAAGAATCCCAACTGGCCAACACCCAGCTCTACACTCTCACCAAGCTAGGGGGAATCTCCAAAATAATACAGTAGCAAGTGGGACAGGGATGGGGGAAGAGTTGATGAGAAAGGGGAGTGGGAAGGAGGAGAGCAGGATATGTGTGGTGGTGGTGGAAGGGACCTCAATGACTACAGACACGTGGATGGTTCAAAAAAGCTTGGGAAAGGCTGCAGTAGACTATGCAGTTTTAAGGCTAAACCTTAATAATTAACTGCTGTGGTAATTCATCGATGCCAGAGGCTAGTTGAGCTCCATAAAATGCTTAACATTTCCATTCATCTTGTGTCTGTTCTATTGGAGCTGACTGACGCTACTGAAAATCCTGCATTATGAATATGTTAATCAGAGGAGTTACCAACACCCACTGCCTAGGACTGCAGTCCTAAATGCAGTTATTTGCATCTACAAAGTTTCACTGGAGCACTACTTGTGCAAGTGAAGCCACGATTGCAGCCTATGGGAGGGCAGAGTGCCGGGCTGTCTCAAGGAGACAGTGGTGCGGCCTCTGCTCAAGAAACCATCACTTGACACTGGCTCCCCTGCCAGCTATCAGTCTGTCTCTAACCTTCCCTTTTTAGGGAAGGTTATTGAACGGGTAGTGGCTCAGCAGCTGCAGGGGTATCTTGATCGCATCGGTTTTCTTGATCCCTCTGAGTCTGGCTTTTGTCCGGGTTATGGCGCGGAGACTGTGCTTGTGGCTTTGGTAGATGACCTGCGCCAAGATATGGATCGGGGTCATCCGACCCTGCTGATCCTGTTAGATCTATCAGCTGCGTTTGATACCATTGATCATGAGATGTTGGTGACGCGCCTGCAGGACTGTGCAGGGGTGGGTGGGACTGTTCTTGAATGGTTCCGCTCGTTCCTGACTGGAAGAACCCAGCGGGTGGTTCTCGGGGGCTGCTTTTCATCATACCGAGACCTCTCATGTGCAGTTCCTCAGGGTTCTGTTCTGTCCCCTCTCCTGTTCATTATGTGTATGCAGCTGCTCAGCGAGGTGATTAGGGGGTTCGGTGTACGGTGTCATCAATATGCTGATGACACCCAACTACCTCTCTTTTTCAACAGACCCAGGCCCGGCAGTCTCGGTGTTTACTCGGTGCCTGGCGGCTGTGAGGGATTGGATGAGGGTAATCGGCTGTGGCTGAATCCTGTCACGACGGAGGTGATGTTAGTGGGTAAGGCGATGGAATTGGTGGGCCCCATCATTGATGGGGTCTGTCCTCCATTGACCTCCCAGGTACGGAGTCTAGGGGTGCTCCTCGATGCGCAGCTTTGCCTGGAACTCCAGGTGGAGGCTATGGCAAGGAGTGCTTTCTGCCAGTTGCATCTGGTACGACGGCTTCGGCCGTTTGTTTCGGACTCTGACCTGGCCACAGTCATCCATACTTTCATCGCCTCTCAACTAGACTGCTGTAACACGCTCTACGTGGGGCTACCCAAGGTGACTGATCGGAGATTGCAGCTGGTGCAGAACGCGGCGGCCCATCTCCTAGTGGGACTGGACTGCCGGGAGTATATTACACCAGTGCTGTGCTCTCTGCACTGGCTACCAGTGGGGCCCAATCCATGCTGTTGGTTTTAACCTATAAAGCCCTAAACGGTCTGGCCCCTGCCTATCTGCGAGACCGCCTCACTCCCCGCGTCCTGGATTGGCCCCTGCGGTCATCCGGGGATGCCCTGCTCGAGGTCCCCTGAGTTTCTCGGGTGGCCGCGCAGGAGAGGGTGTTCTCAGTGGCCGCACCTATGGAACTCCCTTCTGGTGGGGCCCGGCAGACCTACCCTCTTTTTGGAAAAGTTGCAAGACCTGGCTGTTCCGCCAGGCATTTGGCGGGGGAGAGGGGTGATGGGTTGGGGCGTAGGGGGTTGGGGGCGGTTGTCTTATCTGTTTTCTCCTTTTTAATGTGTGTTAACTGTTTTAATTGATTTATATTGTTGTAAGCTGCCTGTGGCAGGAGGGGCAGGGGAATAAGTTTTTGAAAATAAATACAAATAAAATATGGGCTCAAGCCCCTGCGTGCATGGCTTATGTCTGCGGGCCATAGTCCTACCTGCATGGCTGCGTGCACGATCCACGTGTGACTTGCATGCAAGATGTGTGCTGTTTGCATGGCACGTGCTGTTTGGGATCAAGCCCTATGTCTGCGAGTGCCATTATACCTCAAATGAGCCAGTGTGGTGTAGTGGATAAGGTGCTGGACCTGGGGAATGAGCATTTGAATCCTGCCCTAGCCATGAACTCATTGCGTGGCCTTGGGCAAGTCACAGCCTCTTAGCCTCAGTTCCCCATCTGCAAAATGAGACTGTGTGTGTGTGTCTGTCCATCTCTGATTGTAAGTCCACTGGGCAGGGGAAACTATTTCTGAAAATCTGTGACTGTAAAGCGCTGTGTATGCCTATTAGCGCTATAGGAATTGTAAGTAGCAGTAATAGCTAGTAAAATGCTATTACTAGAAAATTTGCTTAATCCAGTAGTTTTTCTTCATAAATGGAGGGTTTGAGAGTTGTAGAATAGACAGCAACACTACCAGCTTGCTCACAGAGATGCCTCAGTTGAGAGCGGAAGGAACTAGTTCCCTTTTTTAGTGTTGGGATTGCTTGTTCTCTCATAAGAGTGTTAACAGACTGGCAGCGCTTATTTTGAGTAGTTAGGAACTAGACTGCGTTCATACGTTTACATCACTAGACAGCTGTTGCTGTTAATGGCTTTCAGCTGTTACACTCATGTACTGGATATAAGCTAGAGAGTCTAGAGACAAAATGTTCTAGCTCATTAAACAACCTTGTACATGGACTAGTGCTTTCCCAAATTTTTGCCAGTTACCTCTTTTTGAGACTTGAATATAACCCCATTACTCACAGAAGCAAAGGCATGCAGACTAGTATATCAAATGTTAAACATGGTTGAAAACCAGTCCAGAATTTTGGAACCTCTGACACAGAAGTGTATAGAGGAGATGTTAATGATTCTGCAATCTTTGGCATAAGGGCATTTGTGTGCATGTTTCATACCAATGCAGGTAATGACACTAACTTATTAAATGTTTGTTTGATGCAGGTGCTGATCCTAAATCAGTAGTTTGTGCTTTCTTTAAGCAAGGGCAGTGCACCAAAGGAGACAAGTGCAAGTTTTCTCATGACTTGTCTTTGGAGAGAAAGTGCGAGAAGCGAAGCGTTTACATTGATGGAAGAGATGAAGATCTGGAAAAGGGTATGCTGCTTGTGGAAAACGACTTCAGACCTCCTTTTCTGTTGCTGAAGGTCCCATAACTGGTTAATATTCAGCTAAGAATGCCTGTAAACTCACTTAACTTTTTTAATGATCTCCCTTGTATGTATGAAGTACAGAGGTTTTTCATAGATTCTATTTGGGCAGCACAACATTTGCAACAATTTTTAGGATGACAATTCTCAACACGGTATACGTTTTCAATAATATTGTTTATTATTGGCTCCTTTTAGCATTCAGCTGTGTCTATAGGTATTTTGTTCATTCAGAAAGCAAATTAACTAGGGGTGAAATTAAATTTCGATGCTTGTGAGACTCTTGCTAAGAATGGGCTTCTCGACGAGATTCTCTGGGTTGAGACTCTCATGAGAATCGGCATTCTCGGTGGGATTCTCAAGTGCCGCAAAAATGTTCCCGAAAGCATTCTGTGTGTGCGGAAAATAGCTGCCGGGGCTGTGCATGTGCAGAATGGCCACAGTGACCATTTTGTGGATGCGCAGAGCATTTGGGGTGTTGGAGAATTTTTCAAGAAACCTCAAAAATTCTCTGTGCATGTGCAATATGGCCACTGGGGGTGCATATGTGTAGAATGGTTGTGGCAGGCATTTTGCGCAGGCATTTGGGGGGATTTTCAAAAATCATAGCGAGATCTCACGTGGGGCTGCGAGAAACTCGGATGTTCTCATGAGAATGCTTTGCATTCTCATTTCAGGCCTAAAATGAACTGCAACTGTGTAGTAACGGTAGCATGAGGTGCCGACAGAGTTGTGTGACAAAGTGTAGATTTGAAAACTTTTTTTAGGAATTTTGTTTAAGAAAAACTCCTTCGGCTTTAATGATTCTCTTATTAAACCTCAATCAAGAACTAAGCCACGTGAGAATACTACTTCACGCATCGTAGATTTTAGCTAAAATTCAGAATCCAGAGCAAGCTAATGGAGACCGTGGGGTGTTTTTGTTCACTTTGATTAGATTGAAACCACCTGTTTTGCTGTTATGTCTAGATACAATGGATAATTGGGATGAGAAAAAGCTGGAAGAGGTGGTGAACAAGAAGCACGGTGAGGCGGAAAAGAAAAAACCCAAAACTCAAATAGTATGTCATTTTCTTGCATTGAGTTGCAGTAATTATTAGCTATCATTAGAGAATTAAATTGGAAAGGTATTGGATTTTTTACTAGTCTATCTTAAGTTTTTACTCAAGTATTATAAGAATTTTTGTGGATAGAGGATGAATTTTACATGCTTCATTATCCAACCCATGAAATAACCTACACGTTTAAGTTTTATAGAAAAAGTGGCTTATCAGATTTATCATAAAAAGAACTGAGGTTACAGTCCTCAAACCACTTCCACTGGTATAGCTACCGTAGGGACAGGAGGGACATTTGTCCCGAGGCCCAAGCTGAAGGGTGGGGGCACACATGATCCCTCCTGTCCTGTCCTGTTGCAGCACGTGGCAGTATTGCCAGCCCTCCCTTTTAAATCAGGAAGCTTATGAAGAATACATGTTGCAGGACTACGTTAGAACGAATGCAGCCCTGAAACATGTATTTTTCATAAGCCGTCTCATTTAAAGGGGAGCGTTGGCAATTCTGTGCACAGAGACCGGAAGCGCTGTAAACGGAGCAAGCAGCACAAGGCAGGCATCACAGCCTCTAGGGCTCAGGCACAGCAAGTGGAGGAGAAGCCCCATGGTGGTGTCAGTAGGGAGGCTGTGTAGGGGCTGGGCTGGGAGGGAGCTGGGGGGAGTGTGTGGGGAGGGCAGGGCTGGCCTCAGGTGTGTGCCACATGTGCAGTTGCACATGGCCTCACAGCCAGCTGGGGCCCCGTGCTTGCCTGGCTGGGCGGCAGGCTACATCCAGCTTCTGCCTCCCCTCCATGGCTCCAGTCCCCAACCCTCACCTGCCTCTGCCTCCTAGTAATGCTCCAGCAGCAGCAGCACCAGGAGGACTGGGAGATAAAGCTGTTTGTTTACAAACAACTCCTCCCGATGTGCGTGATCAGAAGGTTGTTATCTTGTAAAGAAGGTTCTTCGAGATGGCTCCCAACAGTCTCACAACAGGGTTCTGCATGCTCGCCCTGTTCAAATAATAGACCACATGATGGTCTCAAACTCCTCTAGTATAGAAAGCACTCGCCCTCTCAGAATGACAGTTCCTTCCAACCCTTTCTAGGAATATAAGAAAAAAATTCCATGTGGGACTGGAAGGGTGGGTGTTGAGCATGTTTGGAGCCATCTCAAAGAACCTTGTTTACAAGGTAGCAACCTTCTGTTCTTCAAGTGGCTCTTCACAGGCCATTTTTACATGCCTCCGCCAGGTGGTGGTGGTGGTGGTGGTCTGTGGAAGTGCCGGTGTGTGGGCAGTGCGTGCAGACGGTCGCACACGCATCCCCACTCATCCACACCCACGAAGTAACCACCGTTTCCCCCGGTTGCTCCGTGCATGGGGACAAGTGGGGGGTGAGTGGGGATGCGTGTTAGACGGGCGCGCACACACTCCCACTCACCATGGGCGCATGCACCGTGTCATTCACATGGGGCTCCCCCATCCATGAGCACGCAGAAATCTGCGTGTTCATGGGTGGGAGAGGCCCGTGTAAAAAGGGCCACATTCTCACAGCTGTCTTACTTATATTACCTTAGGTAGGAATTTAGGATGTAAAGCAATATCTGTTCTCTTGGAAAATCTGTGAATATGGTTCTGAGACTGTGGCTGCTATTTCACTAACTCTTCTTAATGAAGTTATTGCTAACAGGAATACTGTCTTTAAACCCGCACCCCATAACCAGTTCATTTGTGCCCCCCATATATCAATTCACGCTTCCCTGGGAGCACAAATTAAATGGTTATGGGTGTAGGGGCAGCGTGAATTGATTATATGGGGGCAGGGATGCAAATGAACTGGTTATGGGGGCACAACTGAACTGGTTATATCTTTTCATGGCATAATGCGCCTAATAGGCTAGCTGCATTTTGGGTGTCTTGTGTGTTTGATAGCATCACTTCTGGACCAGTCACACCATGTGCGTGCACAAGGCACAGGCAGCACCAGCAGCAAGAAGTAACAGGCCCTGGAGGCCAGACTGGCTAAGCTCACCCTCTTTCCCCCCCAAGTAAGGCCGTGGACGCAGTCAGTCTCTCTGTGCCTGCCTCACTGCCCGCCCGGCTGCCCCTGCAGTGGAACCACTCCTGGAGTGGTGGTAGACGCTCGGCTTGGGGGGTGGGGTAGGGGGGAAGCATTGGGAGGTCATGCTTGTCTATGACTGCTCGGAGGGGTGGAGAATGGGAATCCTTCTTGTCCAGACGGAATAAACTTTATGTAAATTTACACAAATTAGGTGGGGCCTAATTATGCAAAATAGGCCCCGCACCAAGACTTCGCATGTGGCCTCACAAACCCTGTGGCCGATCCTGCGGGAAGGGAGGGGTTGGAAACGGACGAGGATGGTGATGACGGGGCAAGCCCACTTCTTGCACCTGGGCCCATCCCAACATAGCTACACTCCTTCAGCACTTCTTATTCTGAAGTGGTTTGGAGATTGTAGTTTTAATATGTGCATTACTGGGTTTCATTGAGACCCTAATAAACTGAAAGAAAGGAATTATCTAATCCAAGAATATACAACATAGGTTTAAGTGTATATAGTTTAGTAATGTGTTTTATATGATGATTATGGCTGAAAATCTTCTAAACGATCTTTACCAAGGCCTTTATGCTCCAGAAATATGACATTTTTAATTGAAGCATTAAACTGAATTCTGCCACCTTTTTCCTTGCTCTCTTTAGCTGATATTGTGTCTCTTACTACATTCCTTTCTCCTCTTACCTCCTTCTCCTCCTCCGCTGGGTTGCTCTGCTGATGGCCGATAGGAGGCAGATGACTTCATTTCTTTTATGCGCATGCGCGCCAGGAGCTACCCGGTCCCTCAGTCTTATCATCTGCCTCTGCCGGTAGGACGCGTTCCGCGGAAGCTCGCGCTCTCTCTTAAAAAAAAAAAAAAAAAAAAAAAAAAGAAAGAAAGAAAAAGAAAGTTCAGTTTTGCTTCTTGGCAGGTGAGGGAAAAAGGCAGAGAAAGAAACGGTCAGAGAAACGGCGTGAAAGCATGCCTCTTCTCTCCCCCCCCCGCCTGCCGACAGTTCAGCTCCGGGGCGGCGCGGCCGCGCCCGAGAGCGTTGGGGCCAAATGAATCAAATAAATCTAATAAATATAATTAATAAGGAAGATAAATAAGAAAGGGGTAACTCCGGGGCGGCACGGCCGCACCCGCGAAAACCCTGAGGGCAAGTGGAAGATAAGAGGAAAATAAGCTCCGGGGTGGCGCGGCCACGCCCGAGAGCATTTCAGGGCTAAATGGCCTAAAATAAAATAAGCCCTAGGCAGGGAACTCGGGGACAGCGCGGCTGGGCCTCGGAGTCTCCCTCGGCCAGTATTTCCACGCAGGGCCCCTACACGCTGTTCACTTCTGCCTAGTAACAGCACGTGATGGCCCTACAGGGCAGAGGCAGCACTTCTGCCTTTTTTACTGCCTAGCAACAGCACGTGACGGCCCCCTACAGGGCAGAGGCAGCGCTGCTTGTCTTTCTCCCTAGTAACAGCCTCTATGTGGCCCCTCCTCTCCCAGAGCGGAGACAGCTCGTCTGGGCTCCCTCAGGAGGCGAGTTAACCCTCAAATGACTGATTTTTTCCTTGTGTGCCTATTATCTCTCCTTAAACAGGCCATGAGCACGGGACAGCCCCCCCTCGGGGCCACCCCCCCGACAGTGGCAGCCCCTTCGCAGGAGCAAGACACGCAAGTACGCCTAGCCTCCATAGAGAAATCTATTGGAGAGATCCTGGCTACCCTGGGGAAGTTACCTAGACCAAGCAGAAAGAGGCATACCAAGTCTCTAGCTAAGTCCAAGGCAGGGACTTCTGGTACCCCCAAGAAGAGACCTAGACGCCCCTCAGGTGACACTCGTCACACCATTCAGTCCTCAGCTGAGAGTGACCAAGAGGGCCAACATATTGATTTGAACCAGGCCCTTTCTGAGCATAGGCAGACCGAGTCTGTACCTTCCTCAGGATCCGAGCAAACTCAATCCGATTTAGAGGAGGGCGAATGGGTCGAACAAACCTCGGATTCCACCGATGGAGAGAGGCAATTTCCTGGACAGTACAGGAATGAACTTATCTCTCATGTTATAAAAACTCTGCAGTTGCAGGAGAAACCTCCTAAACGGGACTCCTCTGACTCCCAGGAGGAGGAAACCCGCCAATATATCCCATCGATTCATGGCAGAGACCAGGGCCTTCCCTTAGACAAGGCATTCGAGAGGCTGGTACTGCAAGAGTGGAAGCAGCCTGATAAGAGTTTTAAAATGAATAGGGCTCAGGATACCCTTTACTCCTTCTCCAGGAGGAAGGACCCCTTGTTCCGTTCACCTAAAGTGGACGCAGGAGCTGCTTCCCTAGCTAGACACACGGTATTCCCCACTGAGGGGGATTGCCATCCTAGGGACGCTACGGATAGAGCGGTGGATACTGCTCTTAAGAAGGCCTCAGAAACTACTTCGGCGGCCCTAAAGATAGGAATAGCGTCCTCTTATGTTTCCAGAGCCATGCTCGCTTGGCTCCAAGAGCTCCAAGATCCAGAAATATCAGAGGGTAAGGCTCAAAGGTTAAATTCCAGAGTCCACATGGCGGCCGCCTTTTTAGCAGACGCGACCACCGATAATTTAACTTGGTCAGCCAGATCTGTAGCCAACAATGTGGCCGCTAGGCGTAGGCTATGGCTACGCTCATGGGACGGGGATGTCACCGCAAAGAACTTGCTTACTGCCTCCCCATACAAAGGCTCTAAATTGTTTGGTGTGTGCCTGGAGAAGGTCTTGGAGGAGGCGTCCAGCAAGGATAAGACTAAGACCCTCCAACAGCTATCCAGTAAAAGGGGTTCCTTTAGACAGCAGCCCTTTCGCTTCAGGGGCTTCTCAGCCCCATACAGAAAATTCCAAGCACCGGCACAGAGGGCGTATGCTACCAACTTTGCCTTCAGGGGCAGAGGCAGGGGCTTCCGCTCAGGCAGGTATGACAGGCGCAGATCAAGAGGCCCCCCTGCCACTCAACCCAGGCAGGACTCCTGACTACTCCGCCCAGCAGGTCGGGGGCAGGATTCAACTGTTCCACGAGGTGTGGGCTCGCTCGGTTTCAGACGCCTGGGTCCTATCCTGCGTGGGACAGGGATACGCTATCGAATTCGACTGCCCCCCCCAAGCAGATTTCTGATCTCCCCCGCTTCAAGGGATCCAGAAAAACATCACGCAATGAGGGACGAAATCAAGAGACTACACGACACCAGGGCAATAGAAAAGGTGCCACTTACTCAACAGTTCTCAGGGCTATACTCCATTCTTTTCCTGGTGGCAAAGAAGACTGGGAAATGGAGAGCAGTATTAGATCTGAAGGCCCTGAATCATCACGTGACAAAGAAAAGATTCAAGATGGAGACAGTGGCCTCCATTTGTCACAGCATTCACAAACTCGACTGGATGGTGTCCCTGGATTTACAGGATGCTTACCTCCACATCCCAATCAAATCGACTTACCGGAAGTGGCTACGCTTCGCCTACAACCACCACCATTGGCAGTTTCGAGCCCTTCCTTTCGGACTATCCTCAGCCCCCAGGACTTTCACCAAAGTGCTGATCCCCCTGGTGGCGAACCTCAGGATGGAGGGCATTCATATTCATCCTTACCTCGACGATCTATTGATCCGAGCCCAGTCACCGGAGAAGACCATAGAGGACCTCAACAGAACTATTCTCTATCTGAAACAGCACGGTTTTCTCGTCAACATGGAGAAAAGCCATCTGACTCCGACAAGGACACTTCAGCATCTGGGTATAGTCATCGATACCAGCTCCGACCGCGCGTTCGTGCCACCGGACAGGGCACGGAAGATAAGGAAGCTGGTGGGAGCCCTCAGATCATCACATCGCCTCAGACTCAAGACACTCGCTTCACTCCTGGGGCTGCTAGTCTCCTGCACAGCCCAGGTGACATGGGGCAGGTTCCACATTCGTCACTTGCAGAAGCTGCTAGCTCCTTTTCAGCGAGAGCTCACAAGCGGGCTGAATCCCTGGGTACTCATACCAGGACATTTAAAAAACTCAATGTCCTGGTGGTTAGATCCCGCACACTTCTTACAAGGGGTTCCTCTCACAGACCCTCCGAGGGACATAATCACAACAGACGCCAGTTTGACAGGCTGGGGGGCGCACACTACGACGCGATCGGTGCAAGGACTATGGTCTCCCCAGGACGCGAAACAACAAATCAACTTCCTGGAGCTGAAGGCCATTCGTCTGGCCCTTCAACACATCTTCCCCTCCGGGACCAATTGCCACCTGCTCATTTACACGGACAACACCACAGCCAAGGCATATATCAACCATCAGGGCGGATCCCGGTCGCTCCAACTACATCGGGAAGCAACGCGTCTATTCAGGTGGGCCCAATCCCATGTACCTTCTCTGAAAGCACTCCATATCAGAGGCCAAGACAACACAACAGCGGACTGGCTCAGCCGCCAGGTATTACAGCCTCACGAGTGGATGCTCAACGAGACAGTGTTCCAGAGCATTGTGAGTTGGTTTGGACTTCCTGTCATCGACCTGTTTGCCTCGAGGAACAACGCCCAGCTGCCCCGCTTCATGACACGGGAACCATGCCAGGAGGCGGAGGCAATCGACGCCCTGAACCAGCCGTGGCCAAAGGGGCTGCTCTATGCGTTCCCTCCGTTTCCGCTACTTCTAAGAACCATCGCGAAAGCACGCAGGGAAAGGGCACTCCTAGTTCTGATCGCTCCCTGGTGGCCCAGGAGGCCCTGGTTCTCGGAGCTCATCCAACTGAGTCAAGGCCAGTACAGAAAACTTCCTCTACTGTCAGACCTTCTTCGTCAGGGTCCGATATCCTGCCCAGACGTCCAGACTCTGCAGTTGACAGCCTGGCGATTGAGCGCGCTGCGCTAAGACGAAGGGGTTATTCGGAACCAGTTCTTGATACCCTTCAAAGTTCTAGAAAACCAGCCACTAGAAGGACATACCAGAGCACATGGAAAACCTTTGCTAACTGGTCAAGGCAAAAAGACTTGGACCCTAGACAGGCAGGAGTTCCACAAGTATTAGAGTTCCTACAGCAGGGACTAGACAAGGGACTCAGGGCCAATACCTTAGCTAGGCAAGCAGCTGCTCTCGATTCTGTCCTGAGAGCTGAAACTAATAGGCCTATATCCTCGCACGCACATGTCCGGAGATTCATCCGGGCGGCCAGGCTCCTGTCTCCTCCTGTTGTTCACCGGGTGCCTTCCTGGAATCTAAATTTGGTCTTAGAGGCACTGACAAGACCTCCTTTTGAGCCCCTAAAACATATATCCTTGTACCTTCTAACGCTGAAAACAGTCTTCTTAGTGGCGGTCACGTCAGCTCGAAGAGTTTCGGAGCTGAGTGCACTGTCAATGGAGGACAATTTTTGCATTTTTCGGCCAGATTCGGTCGTTCTCAGGTTGGACCCGGCCTTCATCCCGAAGGTAAATTCGTATTTTCACAGGTCCCAGGAGTTGGTGCTTCCTTCTTTTTGCCCCAACCCTGTTCACCAAAAAGAGAAAGTTTGGCACAAACTGGATGTCAGACGGGCGCTCAAAATTTATTTGTCCAGGACCCGGGCCTTTCGTAAATCCACGGCCCTTTTTGTTAACACTCGACCGGCTCTTCAGGGTCTCAAGGCTTCTAAGACCTTGTTATCTAAATGGGTGAAGCAGGCCATTATTGAAGCCTACAGGGCCGGCGGGAGGATTCCCCCCTTACAGATCTGGGCCCACTCTGTCCGCAGTGCGGCCACTTCGTACGCCTTTAAGGCACAAGCCTCCTACGAGGAGATTTGTAGAGCCGCAACATGGGCGTCCCCACATACCTTCATAAGGCATTATAAGATCAATATTTTTCAGTCAGCTGAGGCTGCCTTTGGCAGACGGGTACTGCAGTCAGTACTGGATGCTCCCAGTGCTGTCGGCTCCCACCCGTAGAGGAGGGATTTGGCTCTGGTACATCCCAGCGGAGGAGGAGAAGGAGGTAAGAGGAGAAAGGAGAATTGGTTACCTACCTTCGTGAATTCCTTTCTCTCTTACTCTCCTGATCCTCCTCCGACCCTCCCTGCCGTACAGCACTCAGCATCTCATTTATACAACTGTTTTTTAACTTTTTGACCATGTTGGGTCCCAGTTCAACTGATTCTTAATATTATGTTCTTAAGGTATTACAGTTTTTCTCCTGAAGTTATGTTTTGTCAGGTGATACTACTTACAGGGGCACTCGGCTATACTATGGACTGAGGGACCGGGTAGCTCCTGGCGCGCATGCGCATAAAAGAAATGAAGTCATCTGCCTCCTATTGGCCATCAGCAGAGCTACCCAGCGGAGGAGGATCAGGAGAGTAAGAGAGAAAGGAATTCACGAAGGTAGGTAACCAATTCTCCTTTCTGTTTTCAGCTGTTTCCATGTCATCTTGTTATGCTAGCAAGAAGTTAAAATGTTAGGACATCGTTAAAGTATCACTACTGTTTTCTGTAACTTTCATTAGTCGTGTGAATTATATGTAAAAGGAAGTTTAAAATTGATAACAAAACTAGTGAAGTTTTAATGAAAAATATCAGATTGATAATTCTGGAGACTGAATTGTTTTATCTGCAGCAGGGGTGGGGAATTTCAGGCCTGGGAACCAAATGTGGCCCACAGCTTGTATTTGTGGCCTCTTTCCAGTTCCTGGAAAGATCTAACCCCTCAATCCAGTTCCTACCCTCAAGCACAGAAAAACTGAGCTGAGGGTAAAAGAGCAAGGAGGATGGTATGAAAATAAGGATAGGGGGCATCCTCCTATTTCTGATCACACCTCTGCCCCCAACGTCTGTGTGATCCTCAGAACTTGTACAGCTTTTCAAAGTGGCCCCTGGGAGGGAAGGAGATCCCCCACCCCAATCTGCAGAAGCAATGTGCATTGCCCCCTATGAGCTGAAGGGGGACTTCCTCTGGAATTGAAAATGTGATATGATCCCTGACTTTTCCGTTCCTGATGCTTCAGCTGAGATTGCCAGGGATTATACTAACCTACAACTGCTGCTTACTTGTCCAAAAGGAGATGGATGGAGATGATTAACTTTATGTAGGATTTCTGAACTTGCATAACTCTGCCATCTTGTTTCCTAATTTCAGTTGTAAAAAGAAAAAGCTGCTCTTCAACATTTTGCATTTAAATTTTATTTAAAAGTTAGTTCATTTTTCTGTAGTGCTGTTCTGATGTTGGCACTCTCCTTGCCAGTGTGTAAGGTGTTGGAGAAGAAGACATTATTTGATAGGTAAAAACACTGTTTAATACAGGTCTGCAAGTATTTTCTTGACGCTATCGAAAACAACAAATACGGCTGGTTTTGGGTCTGCCCTGGTGGAGGAGACAACTGTATGTACCGCCATGCGCTCCCTCCTGGCTTTGTACTAAAAAAGGACAAAAAGAAAGAAGAAAAGGAAGAAGAAATTTCCTTAGAAGATTTAATAGAAAGAGAGGTAAAATAATATTCAGACATTCATTCTTGAACTTTGTTCTGGGGGGGGGGAAAGGAAATATGTGCAAGTTACAGTCTGGAAAAGAGTGAAACGTGTTTTTAATTTGCTATTTTTATTCAAATTCAAATTTATTAAGGCTCTGGCTCTCGCCTTGGCCCCAAAAACAAAATACAATACAGTTAATACAATTAACACAAAGATATATAATGCCCATTGGCAAATAAGACAGTAACAAATGTAATGTCATATAGACAGCAGAGTAAACAAATTAAAATCTAAGTCAAAGGAACCAGCCTCTGATAATCATAATCTATTAACAACAGAAGGGGAAAAAAATCCATAAATAGATTTGCAAATTCAGATCCTAAAGCAAGGGTGATAACCTCTGATAATCATGATCTATTAGCAGCAGAAAGAAACAAATAGATAAATAGCAGTTTTACTTTACTCAGTAGCTTCTCAACTTTACACATCGAGTCGGTTCCCCTTATACATCTATACGGTCATCCCTCCACGGCATTTCTTGGCATCCCCACGACCCCCCAGGCAATCAACACCATCATAGCCTATCTTTCAGGCGGAGAATAGAGCCTCTCTGGTTTAGGGTGCCCACCTCCACCGGGAGGGCAGCCTATACCACCACTATGCATACTCTTGGGGTCTTTGGTTGCCGTATTGATTGGCTAAACTATTTGTTAGGTGAAAATCTACAACACCATTATTCCCTCCCACTTAGCGGAGGGACTTCCCCTGCTTAAACATATAGTAGATGGCCATTTATGGCAGTCACTGGGCTAAATAAGCCCCACTTGGCCATAGGTATGTAGGTTATACTAATGTCTTAACCTCCTCCTACTGGTGCTGGGGGCCCAAGTATAGTCAAGATCACAATATACATTCATCTCAGTAATACCAGATTCTTTATCCCTCTGGATCGTTGAGAGTTCTAAGTTTACAGGCTAAATGGACAAACCGTGCAAGGGCATTGCAATCCTCTACTCTTTTGAGATTCAGTAAATGTTTCATTTGGCATATATGATATGGCCTATAGTTTCCAATTCCTTTCACTGACAGATACCGCACCTCTGCTCCTTAGGCAGTGCATTGTGCCTTCCTTGGATTATAGCAGTCTCTATTAGCTGAAAGCGAGCCCTTGTATAATTCCTGCGTAATTCCATAGAGCTCATTAAATCTAAATAACTTTCTATGCTATTTTTATGCAGATTTGGGAGTTTGTGAATTACTGTCCTTCTAATTCTAAAAATGACCTTTGTTTCAAAATTGTCATATTAGCTGGATAAAAATGCAGAATAACATAGTATTGAATACTTGCCTCTAGGGGGCAGTAATGTATTATAATACAAAGTGCGATCTCTTACAGAAATCTGTTCATCTTTAATATAGGACTGAAGCAGCAACTCCTTTTTCCGCTCCGCTATTTCATTCTGCCATTTTGGAATTGCCCGAGACTTTCCGCAGCTTTTCTACCAGCATTCCGCAAATACCACCGGCATTCCGCTAATTCGGAAACAGTTGGAACAAACATTTTTCTGCTACTTCGCAGTGCCAATGGAAATTGAGGAAGATTGGAACTGTTGGAACAAACATTGTTCTGCTGTTTTTGCAGCCGGTGGAAGCAGCGGAAAGAAATTAGCGGAACGGCAGAAGTAGCGGAATGAACGTCTCTATCGCACCTTTGCCGCTCCTTGCTGAAGAGCTTTTTCCATTGGAAAAAGCTACCGCAGCAGCTTGCTGTTTCAGCCCTAGTTAAAACCAAGGTAACAATGGAGAATAGTTTAGCTGCTGAATGTTTTTACAATGCTGTTAGAGAGTGGCTTTTAACATGGTGTTTCTTAAATATTGCCAGATCATTGTGTTGTAGAAAATGGTGGTAAAAAATGGTGATCTGTGTTGATCGATCTCTCTTTATCATACAGCGTGCTGCCTTAGGACCAAATGTTACCAAAATCACCCTAGAGTCTTTTCTTGCATGGAAGAAAAGAAAAAGACAAGAAAAGATTAATAAGATTGAGCAAGATATGGAAAGAAGGAAAGCAGACTTCAAAGCTGGCAAAGCACTGGTGGTATGTTTTCTACATGTGTATTAATGAGTGAGTGAACAAGCTTTACAGAGCGGTAGCTGGCCTGGAATTTGTGTTTGTCTGTGAATGAAACTGCTAGATAAAATAACTGTTGTGTAATGGCATTCACCTGAATAAGTTCTCTGTTTACTTTTCCATGGATAGATCAGCGGACGTGAAGTATTTGAGTTCCGGCCTGAGTTGGTGGATGCAGATGATGAGGAAGCTGATGACACTCAGTACATTCAAGGAACAGACGATGATGATGATGAGGTATTGCAGGCTTATTTATTTATTTATGTATTAAAAATATTGTATCCCACATCTTTCTGCACACTGGCAGCTCGGAGCGGCACACAGCATAAAAACAACAGTCAGTAAAACTGTCTAAAATACATAAAATATACATCATAAAATTTGGCAGCAGTTAAGGCAAAATAAAACTCCTCCCTCCGGAACAACCAGGTCTTACAACATCTACGGAAAGAGGGGATGTCCAGGGACAGACGGGCCTCCACAGCCGAGGTGCGGCCACTGAGAACGATCTCTCTGCCGTCACCACCCAGTATACCTGGGGGACTTCGAGTCTGGCGCCGGCCGACCTCAAGGGCCGCAAAATGACCTCAGGCCTGAGGCGGTCTCGCAGGTAAGCAGGACGCAAGCTTTATAGGTCATAACCAATACCTTGAATTGGGCCTGGAAGACAATAGACAGCCAGTGCAGAGTATGGAGCACAGGTGTAATGTGCTCGCGGCGGCCCATTCCCGTTAGGAGACAAGCCGCTGCATTCCGCACCAGCTGCAACCTCTGGACTGTCGTCAAGGGTAACCCCACGTAGAGCGTGTTACAGTAGTCCAGTCAAGAGGTAATGAAAGCATGGATGATGGTGGCGAGATCCGAGACCGAGACATACGACTGCAGCCGTCGCACCAGATGTAATTGGCGAAATGCTCCCCTCGCCACAGCTTCCACCTCACAATCCAGGCGGAGCTGCGGGTCGAGGAGCACCCCCAGACTACGAACCTGAGTGGCCGGGGAGGCAGACCCCGCCGATGACTGGAGCCACGCACACACCCTAGCCATACCCATCAACATCACCTCCATCTTGTCAGGATTCAGCCTCAGACGGTTCATCCTCATCCAGTCCCCCGCAGCTGCCAAGCACCGAGACTACTGGGCCTGGGTCTCCAGACAACGAGAGGTAGAGTTGTGTATCATTGGCGTACTGATGGCATCGCACCCCAAACCCTCTCATGACCTCACCCAAAGGTTGCATATACACGTTGAACAGCAGAGGGGACAGAATAGAACCCTGCGAGACTCCATACGTGAGATTCCGGGGAGATGGCGTACGTTCGCTGAGAACCACCCACTGAGCTCTCCCTACCAGGGAAGAGCAAAACCATTCAAGAACAATTCCACTCGGCCTGGTCCCTCAGCCTCCCCACCAACATCTCGTGATCAACGGTATCAAACACCACCGACCGATCCAGTAAGATCAAAATTGAGGATCTGCCCTTATCCAATTCACGGCATAGGTCATCAACCAAGGCCACAAGTGCAGTCTCCGTGCCAAACCGAGGGCGAAAACCAGACTGCGAGGGATCAAGAAAACCGACCCGTTCCAGATGCCCCCGTAACTGCCGGGCCACACCCGTTCAATAACCTTCCCTAAAAAGGGAAGGTTAGAGACTGGCCGATAGCTGGCCAGGGAGTCAATGTCCAAAGATGGCTTCTTGTTGGAAATGGTGTTTTTAAACGAGACAGCGTGGGATGGGGGTTCGTGATCGGTGGGTGAGTGCATGGGCCCTGTGCACGGGGGAGCACTTCAGATGAGTGTCCCCGTGCACACACCCTGTCCATGCACCGTCCACCCCATCCATGCAGGTTGCACTCTAGGTTTTTCCGGAGTGCCCCATGGGTGGACTGGGTGAGTGGTGCTTGGGTCACAGGAGCACGTACCCCACACACCCATATTCAAACGAGACCTCCCCCATGTGGACGTTGAGTGTCCATGTGTGGGTATGTGTCATTTAAAAACACACTTAGAACCATTTTGATAGGCTTTCAGGCAATTAAAGATTAGGATTGAAACACTCAGTTAATGCTGAACAAAAAGATGTACCATATAGTGTATATTCTGTTTCGTAAGAATTGATGTCAGAGCAAGATTGACAAACTGGTAACAGTAAAGCAATTAATTATTTTCTGGGTTTTTTCAGGATGAAGATGATGAGAGAGTAAATGATATAGACTTGAATCTTTATGTTCCAAAGGATGTAGATGAGACTGGTATTACGGTAGCTAGTCTTGAACGATTCAGCACATTTGCTTCAGCAGAAAAGGATGGTAAGTTTGTTGCTATACTTAAGCTAGGCTAATGCATATAGTAGAATGAAGGCTTCCTGGGCAGTCAAGTAGAAATAGGCTTAAAAGTAATGCTTGTTATATTTGTAATGCTTAGTGCTGCAGTATGTAGCTGTTTAACATGTAATGCGTCTTGATAATAGCAAATTCCAATAGAGTGTTTTTACCTATACCAGAGAAATAATTGCTGTGGGTAGATTTAAAAAAAATAATTTCAATTTTTGTTCTGTTGTTCTAATTGTATGTGTGTGCTCATTTCATTTTCACACGTCTTTGGCTCTGTTGATACTGAGAGAAGCATCATTCTTATAAGTGAATTAACATCTCCAAAATCTTTAATTTAAAATCTTTAACTAATATTGGCAAAATGAAGTGTTTTCCCCAACTCCTTATCTTTGTTGACTGCTCTAAATAGAATGTGTCTTGCATTAAATTAGAACAAAGACATACAACCTGAGTTTGGTGGGACTAATTGCATTGCTAGTGGCTACTTATGTGGCTTAGTAAAATCTAGCCTCAACCAAAACTTATAGCAGAATTTCCTATTCAACAGTGTTGGTCTGGTTAACATCGTAACAGAGTTGTAGTCAATGATTGTAATAACCGGTTTTTGTTTTCAGATAACAAGTTAAGCGAAGCTTCAGGAGGTGGACTAGAGAATGGAGAACAAAGTGATATAGAAGAGGATGATGAGACAGAAGAGAAACAGGAAAATGGAATAATTGATGCAGTTCCTGTTGATGAAAATCTTTTTACAGGCGAGGACTTGGATGAACTAGAAGAAGAACTAAACACACTTGATCTTGAGGAATGAATCAGCCAGTTGAAAAGAGAAAATATTAAGTATACTTGACAAGGTGAAAACTGAGTACATCTCTTTTTGTCTAGAATTCTAAAACAGGATGCTTTGGTTTCCTAACTGATTCTGGAGGGCACATCAAAAAACGGAGTCCATTATCTCCATTTACTCTGTTGCAATCTTGACTACACCTCCATAATAAGATATCCAGAATAGCTCCTAAATGAATTGAGAAACTCTCTCAGCAGAAAACGAAATTGTAATGAGACTTCAGCTAAAAGTAGGAAATGGTAACAACTTTACCAGCATGAGTTTAAATGGGCACATTACTGCTGGGTGCAGTATACAGGAAAGGTGAAAATTCTTCTCCAGACCTGCATTTTTAAAAAGTAATTTGAGTTGATTTAGTAACTGCCTAAAGTATTTGAGCTATGTACTCTAAATTGAGCTGATGCAGATTCAGATGTTTGTGCACCTGTAAATGTCGATATTGTTTAGACACATGATCAGATGGATGCTGAAGATGCAGATTCGTGAACTGACACATAGCCAACTATGGTGCCCTCTGCTAAGTTTTAAATTTCCCTCCCACCTTTTCCAACCAAGTTGTAAATAAAGACTGTCAACTTTAAAAACTTTGTGTTGACTTTTCTGTACGTACGCATGTGACAAATGTATTTTCCGTGGTGTAGTAAATACTTTCCCTGTAATCTTGATTCGGAATCCAACGTGTGGCCATCAATCAGAGTAGCTGCATCTAGTCTCCAGTCCTTAGGTTGCCATATAGGTGCTAAATTAAGATATACTTAACTCCACCTACCTTCTTTCCGTCTCCCTGCCACCAACCTCCCCAGAAAAATAACCTGAGTTAAAGCCATCACAAAATTTCATCTTATTCTTTCCCTTCCTGCATTTGTAGGTAGTAAGATCTTCGTAGTAGAAGTTGTTTTCATGCCTGTATAAAACGAAGAGTACGTTTCTGGTGCTTTACAAGTAAACCTAGTTAGAACTCTCAGAAGGCGGGCTTCATTTTCTCCCCTTGAGAGGGCAGTGTTGCCAGGGCTAGGCAATAGAATGGCTTAATATAAGCTACATAAAACTTATTTGGTCTGTGAATGAAGAATAATAACAAAAACATTCTCCCTGCCGTTGTCTGCATTCTAGACTCTCAAAGCTTCTGAGCTATGACTAAGTAGCTAATACAACAATACTATGGTGTTTAGTTACAAAATAGGAATTTCAGCTCTTGTTAATTACCATCGTTTCTGCACGTTAAAATCCATAGTATTGTCAGCTTATGCAAGCATCATGCAAGTGGTAGGGTCTGCTTAATTATTTCTGATGTCGCTATAATGAACCCATACATATGGCATATCATTGATAAAATTTGCTATTGACACTTTTATCCCTTTTGGGGGATGTTTATAACAAAACCCCAAGCCCCTAGGAGAACCAAAAAAGGTGAACCTATCTGCTGTGATAAATAAACAGTAATGATAGGTTACCGTACTGATGTTTGCCAGCCCAAAGTTGTCTGCAGATCAAGTCGGAGGATGAATCTCCCAGTTGAATGTATAACAAAACTTGTATTGAAAATATTTCAACATGTTCTGAACTGTAACTTCTCTTATGGCTAAGCTCTCCTGCGTTGTATTGACTCCCTCATTAAAATAAAAACCTAGCAGCCTTGTAAGATCAAATTAATATCAACTTGGCTTAGAACTTGAGTCTATTTTATACCCATTCTAGCTTTCAGATCCCTATTGCCAGCTGTTTCATTTCCTGGCAGTGCAATCCTAAACTTGCCATACAAGAAGTAGGTTTGTCTAGCATTAAACTTCTCGATTCTTGAACACTTACGGTATTCCCTTCATCATACCCACTGAAGCCAGGAGCAGAGCTCAGTTAAGTACACAGACCTTCTTTATATAGTCTCTTTAATATGGTCACCGAGTAATTCTATACTCAAAAAAACCCTTTGGTTTAAGTAAGAAAGAAAGGACGTTAAGGCCCTTACAAATTCAATCATGCTCCAAAAAGCCTGGAAATTGTAAGTTAAGGCTCTTGCCTTAACATCCGTGCCATGTAAGCAGTAAAGACATTGTACAGTGTTGCATATTGTGCTTGCTTACAACTTAAACTCCATGCACCCATACTTTCAGCTGTCTTCCTCTGCAGGTTGGGGGCAACTCTAAAGCTGGGGACAGTGCTATATAAATTTAAAGAATGTAACACTGGGTACATATTGAAATTAACATGGAATAGAGGCAACAGCAGTGCCAATTTGGAAATAAATCCTATTGTCATTTGCAGATCCCATTAAGTAGCTGTGAAAGAATACAACAGCTGTATTTTGGGGTAGGGGGATGGCTGGTCAAGAGGGGTGGAATAATGAGGAAGGTAGCAGGAAGAGAGTCGAGGTGCAGCAGCAGCAAGGAACTGGGTGGAATGGCAGAAGGAATGTCATGACAAACCGGTAGGAGCACTCCTCTATCAATCCACCCAGTCCTGTAGCTGCCTCCCTGTTTCACCTCCTCTCCTGTTTCTTTTTTTATCATTTCTCACACACGTGCGTACACACAGACACCTTTTAAGAACAGGAGTTCCCCATCAGAGAATACAGCTCATTGTATTTCCCAGGATTCTCTCTGAGACGAATGGGGTCTAGTAGGTTAGAGAAGGGACTGGGAGCCAGGACTCCTTGGTTCTCTGTGAGGGGCGTGGGGTCTATTAGGTTGGGGGAGAGGGGGGTTGGGAGCCAGGATTCCTGTGTTCTCTGTTACATAGCAAATAACACAGGGTTAATAGCAAACTCTGTATTGGAATTTGCCATTATCAAGACACATTACGTGTTAAACAGGTTCATACTGCGGAACTAAGCATTACAAATAGGTTGGGACCTAGTGAATTAGAGCAGGGGGTCTGGGAGCCAGGACTCGGGGAGGGTGGTAGGGGCTAGTGGGTTAAAAGGGGGGGGACTCCAGGGTCCTCTGAGATGGCAATGGGGGCCCGTGCGTAAGGGGAGGGCTAGGAGCCAGGACTCTGCTGTCCCATTCTCCCCAACTCAAATGAAAGGATATAGAGAAAGGAAAGAATGAGGGGGCAGCAAGTCTTTGGTCAGTTTAAACTGAATGTAAACGTTCCACTCGGGCTGAGTGACTGTATATGTTTCTAGCTTCATGTGATTACAAATTAACGTTCATACAAGTGTACATACTATTCATTTTTCATATAATTTGAATAACCTTGTATTAGAACAGGTTCCATGAAAAGGGCATGCTTCAGTGAATCCTAAAATGAGGTGCCTGACATACTGCCTCTCTGCACTTTACTACCCACTGTGTTCAGAATATATGAGATGGTAATAAAATTAGTTTTTCATCTTGGATAGGTGAGTGCGCATCAGTAAAAGGGGCTCAGCACTTGCTTTTGAAAAAATCAAAATACTTTCTGGCTAAAAATTCCTCACCAGCTTTTGCTAATGTTTCCCACCCCTCTTCTCTCTTGCCTCCTATTCTAGGCTTTAGGACAGCTACCTACACTTGCATGCTGAAATCTTAATACCCTTAACAATGTGCATTAAATGTGTAGCTGTGCCCGCATGCATTCCATATGCTATAACAAATAGAGAAATGTGAGGGCTCAGACATTTCTTGGCACTTGTTTTTGACATACGTATTCCAAGAGTTGCAAAGCCCTTCCAGACGCCACTCCTAGAACATTATTGTCTCACTTTTTTGGTTTGTATTCAACAGGGCAACACGCTCGCACTTCTCTGAAATGTCCTTGCCAAAATCTTGAGTACTTTGTCTTGATTTTTGTTTTCACGTGTGGAAAATTACCACTTGCGTCTAAACCAGAAATCATGCTATCTGCAGATGGAATCACAATCCCAACTGATGTTTGATGTGTGTTGTATGTCTTTGTCTCGCTGGCTAGAGATCATAAAATTTAAACTCGGGGATCCATGTTTACTGTGTTTTTCCCTTTGGCATCAATGGGGAAAATGCAGTGAACACAGGTCCCTAATTATATGCAAGCCTGAAAATGGGGACGTGTAGACAAAGTTTGCAAACTACTGCTCTAATTGAAAGTATGTTCTAGCCACCAATAGGATCGGGCAGACAACTTTTTCACAAAGTTTTGATTAACATTTTTTTAACTTGCATGCTTGAAGTGCTCTAATATTTTTCCAAATTTCAATCTGCACCGAAATAGTTTTCTATCTGGAATTTTTTAAAAAAATACCTCTAGTCCTCAATAAGAATTACAATACTGTTTTCTATTACGTGGTGTAGAAGTAGAACTATAGTCAATACACCACACCTGTATGTTCAAGGAAGCATGGTCGGGTAAGAGCATAAGATAACTCTCATCTATTCCCGATGTTGTCAGGGCATGTCACTAGATGCAGCACTGGCCACTTATTTGTGCATTAAACGAACATTTGCTCATTACATCTGTTTGTGCTAACACACTGTGCTGCCAACGTAACATGGGCTGTGGTCCCAGAAAGCTGGCTTATGGACAGCACGTAGCTACCCCACGTCTACTGTGCTATCAACCAAAATACCAGAGAGATTCCTTACGTCAAGGGACAGGTTTTGGCTACCAGCTAGTGGGAGAGGGACTATTGTGTAGCTATGAAAACACGCAGCAGCATAAATGTCTGTAAAACCAGCCCCACACATGACATCAGTGATTTAATGTGCAATGGATTTCTATGAATTTAGCACTCTGTCTGGTAATGGTGTGTTGTTGGGCAAACCATCTCTGCTTGTTTATAAAATGATAACCGTACTATTTAGCCCATATAGTGGTTCTGGATATCTTATTATTTGCCAACCACTTGACAATTTTACTCTTTAATGGGACCTTTCAAATTTAGGGGGCAAATTCTCCATAGTGGTATTCAAGCATAATGCTACTTGAGTAAAATGTTGCCTGTTTCTTTCCCCTTGCTACTTGCAGAGACAATGGGTGAAAACAAAAGAGACAGTAGCCCGTGTTAGCCCAGAAATCACCTGCTTGTCAGTTAGGTCCTTGCCAGATGTTTGCCTGCGACCATCTCCGTGCGGGTGGCCGGCTGCTACAGTGATTCAGTGATGCAGCCTGGGCTAAGGCTCACCCACCCGGGCTAATCCAAACTAACATATGCACTCACGTTTGTAAGGTTCTGCCCAGCACTGCTGCGCAGCAGGGTCCCAGGATTGGACCCGAAGGAGCGCACTCAGCCAGTCCGCTGAACAGCTGATGGGAGGGTTCCGGATGAGC
The DNA here is from genome assembly GCA_003113815.1 of Sphenodon punctatus. Classification (NCBI taxonomy): domain Eukaryota; kingdom Metazoa; phylum Chordata; class Lepidosauria; order Sphenodontia; family Sphenodontidae; genus Sphenodon; species Sphenodon punctatus. The sequence goes on from QEPC01001409.1 coordinate 118,484, forward strand.
ACACTCAGCCGACCCACTGAACAGCTGATCGGGGATGCCTGGAAGAGCACGCGCACACAGCTCTGCTGAACAGCTGATTGGGGGGACCCTGGAGGTGCGTGTGCACCCAGGCTGCAGAACAGCTGATTGGGGAGAGTAACCTGGAGATGCATATACACCCGATCTGCGAAACAGCTGATGGAGAGGCCTGGGAGAGGATGCGCACCCAGCCCTGCCGAAAGGTTTATTGGGTGAACCTGCAATAGCATGTGCACTCGGTCTGCCCAACAGCTTATCGGGAGCTGGAGGAGCGTGCTTACCCGGCCTGCTGAACAGCTGATTGGGGGAGGGGCACCTGGAGATGCACATACACCCGACCTGCGAAACAGCTGATAGGAGGTCTGGGGGGGCATGTGCACCCAGCCCCTCTGAACAGCTGGGGGGGTGGGCTGGAGGAGCACGCACACTTGGTCTTGCTGCACAGCTGATCAGTGCTGCAGGCTGGAAGAGTACATGCACCCATCCCCGCTGAACAGCTGGCTTGGATTTGAGTACAGTCACTTCCTTTGTTTCTCTCTTTTAAATCCACACCTGACGTTATACACTGTGTTCAATACCAGTAGATTTCTTGAGTGTAATCATTAACTTCTGATGAGTGTTGGCATCTGGGAATTGGAAGTGTTCTAGAAAAACATGTTGCCCTTTCTGAATGCATGTAGCTACTATGAATACTGGAAGCTGTTAATGACTCTTTTGAACTGTTATCAGTTTAAATTCAAAAAGTAAGAAATTCATAACTGCAGGATTTTACATCTGGGATTTCACAGATGTAGTAGCTGCCTAGATTATACAGAAAATTACATTGTTATACCCCTAAATTGGGGAGAGAATTTTCCCAGCTTGCAAACTTTCTTGAATATTCCTCTGGGCTTTAGTTGATAGCAGTGGTTTCCAAATTTTTTGCCTGTGCCACTCTATTTAATTTTTGTTGTTTAGCTTTCTCCTCTTACCTCCTTCTCCTCCGCTGGGTAGCTCTGCTGCTGGCCGATAGGAGGCAGATGACTCATTTCTTTTATGCGCATGCGCGCCAGGAGCTATCCGGTTCCTCAGTCTTGTCATCTGCCTCGGCCGCATAGGACGCGTTCCGCGGGAGCTCGAGGGCTCTGAAAGAAGAAAAAGAAAAAGAAAGTAAAGGGCCTCAGAGTACTGGGCAGGTGAGGGAATAGGGGCAGTTGGAGAAGCTCTCCCCCCCCCCCCCCCCCCCCCCCCCCCCCCC
>QEPC01001409.1:124723-171553 GCA_003113815.1 Sphenodon punctatus
GAAAGGAGAATTGGTTACCTACCTTCGTGAATTCCTTTCTCTCTTACTCTCCTGATCCTCCTCCGACCCTCCCTGCCGTACAGCACTCAGCATCTCACTTATACATCTGTTTTGTAACTTGACCAAGTTTGGTCCCAGTTCAACTAATTGTTGATGTTTTGTTCTTAACGTATTACAGTTTTTCTACTGAAGTTATGTTTTTCCAGGTGATACTGATTACAGGGGCACTCGGCTATATTATGGACTGAGGAACCGGGTAGCTCCTGGCGCGCATGCGCATAAAAGAAATGAGTCATCTGCCTCCTATCGGCCAGCAGCAGAGCTACCCAGCGGAGGAGGATCAGGAGAGTAAGAGAGAAAGGAATTCACGAAGGTAGGTAACCAATTCTCCTTTCTAACTCACCTTATCCCAAATCTTCCAGGTGGGTAGCATATAACATACACATAAAACTAATCCCTTAAAAATATATGCTGTGTAAAAAAAAAATTCCCTAGAACTTCCCAGATCCTATCCCTACCTGCTAAATGCTTGGCTAACTAAATCAGTATTATACCATCTCTGAAAAATGTTCAGGCTTTGGCAAACTTTCTGAGAAAGAGAGTTCCAGAGCTGTAGAGCAGCCCCCTCTCTGCATGCTCCTGCTGTATGGACTTGGTGCGCTGATGCACTTGCACTCTCTTTCAAGAGAGTGCCCTAGTAGACCTTAGGAATCACAATTGAACATAGAGGAGGAGACGGTTTTTCAGATTTGTGACTTAAAATAATCCCATGGTTCCAGACCACAGCAAAGATTTGCAAAATATATCCAGTATGAATTGGAGTATGTGTCCCTGTGACATAATTGGGTTTTCTGATGTTAACTTTGTTACCTGTTTGGATTGGGGGTGTTATGTTATATTAAATGTGTGTACAGTAATTTTTTAGTTAAGTTTGGGTAGATAGATAGGGGTGGTTAAAGTTGAAAAGAAGGTGCTTAATAGTTAAAGAAACACAAAACTAAAGATTAGAGCATGAGGGGTCTGGAGAGGTTAGAGGTGAGCTAAAAGGCTTGGGATTGGTCAATTACGGAGCAAGAGTTCAATCCTTTGTTTGAATAAGTTCCTTTTTAGCTGATTGGCCTATAAACGCTTCTGGATGGGGATTGGTTAAAGAAGGGGTTGGCTGGTGGAAGGCTGAGGAGTGGGGAGACAGTTGGAGCTGTGTGTGGGGGGGGGAAGAGGGTGGTCAGGGAGACAGGGTGGCTGAAAGGAGGGTCTTAGGAAGGGCTGATCTAGGACTAGGGTGACAGCTGGGGAGAGGCTTAGGTATGAGTGAGCTTTCCCCAGGGGACCCCTGATAGGTTTAAGAAAAAGGTTTGTTGAAGAAGAGTGGTAAGATTAACTGTTTTACACTGAAACTGTAAAGGTCATCAAATAATATACTGTTAATCTTTCTTTCCTGTAGCCATATTTGTTTCCTTGGTATAGTAAAACTTAGTTACCGTTTACTCTTACATCTGAGGTATTCTTGTGTTTCTCTCCCCCACGCCTGAAGGCCTCAACACGCTACCAGGAAATAGGTACTTCGTAAGTACAGGTTTCACTGGTTACGTCAGAGATTAATCCTTTGAATCTGGAGATGGGGAGGTTGTATGCTTGAGGACACAACAAGCTGTTCCCTTAAGGAAGTTCCTCATGTGGTGGCAGCAAGAGTCCCAAGAATGTGTTTATAGGTGGTTGGAGACAGTGGATGGTGAATTTTGGGATAGGTCAGTAGAACCAGGCCTCTGTTGCCACATAGTCCCACTTTGGGATCTTGATTCACGGTTTGGGAGCCTATGATATAAAATAATACTTCTTAAAAGAATCCTTGCTTCTGTTGTCAGAGGAGGAGGATAGGGCGGATGAGAAAATGTTGGCAACTGGAAAGAAAAAAGGGTAAACCTGCCTAAAGAGAAGGATGCTGAGAGATTTGAATAAGGACAAATAAGAAAGGATGCCTTCAACGTATCAATGAATTAATACTTAAAATGAGACTGTTTTGGTTAAATAAAACCAGAGAAAAGTGCTATTATCTGTCAATGTACTGTAGGCTACACTAACTCTTTAAAGTGGCTATAGTAGTCCTGTAACTCATTTATTTAAAAAAAATTGTCTGACTAATGGTCACCCTCCCAACTTGCTTTTATGGATTTTCTGCAATCTCATTTGTATATGAAAGCAAGAGAGAGACAGGGTGAATACAGACATAACGCTTACTCCACTTTAACATTTCTTATGCATGTTGCAGGGCTGCATAGGGCACCAATACAGCCCTGCAACATGCATAAGAAAAGTTAAAGTGGCATTATTATTATTATTTTATTAAACATTTATAAAGCGCCAGTTGCAAAACCTGGCGCTGTACAGAACATACAATCAGACGCGGTCCCTGCCTGTGGCTTACAATCTAAAAGACAAGGAGGGGGAGACAAGGAGAGGGGACAGTGGGAGAGACATGGGAGAAGACAAACAAACATTCAGGCGGATGCGAAGTCTCAGGTGCGTGTACTTGGCTTGGTTACAAGGTGGTCGGTAGCAGCAGTCAGCAGAGGAGGGCCGACAGTAAGAGCAAGGGGAAAGACTAGAGGGCATTGGGAAAGGCAGCATGGAAAAGGTGGGTCTTGAGGAGGGATTTGAAGGAGCGGAGGGAGGAGGCGAGGCGGACGTCGGCAGGGAGGGAGTTCCAGGCATGCGGGGCAGCGAGGGAGAAGGGACGAAGGCGGTTGGGCGAGCAGGAGAAGCGAGGGAGAGCGAGGGAGGGGACAGCGGAAGAGCGGAGAGCGCGCGCAGGAGCGCGTAGGGCGATTAGGTCCGAGAGGTAAGGGGGAGCTTGGTCATGGAGCGATTTGAACGTGAAAACCAGGAGTTTGAACAGGATACGTTCAGGAAGGGGGAGCCAGTGAAGGGAGAGGAGGAGAGGCGTCACATGGTCGAAGCGACGGGCAGAGTGAATGACCTTGGCGGCAGAGTTTTGGATCGCCACAAGGGGGGACAGGTGGGAGCGAGGGAGGCCAGCAAGGAGGAGGTTGCAGTAGTCGAGGCGAGAGATAACCATGGCATGAACAAGGATTTTGGCCGAGGAGACAGATAGAAAGGGGCGAATGCGGGCAATGTTGAGGAGAGCGAATCGGCAGGATTTGGCCACAGAGTCAATGTAAGGTTTAAAGGAGAGGTGCGTGTCAAAAATGAAGCCCAAGCTGCGGGCACGGAGAACAGGACGGATGGTGACCCCATCAATGCAGACGGTCAGGTCAGAGGGAGAGGAGGGGGATGGAGGAAAAATGAGGAGTTCAGTCTTGGCCATGTTCAGTTTGAGTTGGCGTCGGGACATCCAGGCGGAGATATCAGAGAGGCAGTCGACGAGGCGTGAGCGGACAGAGGAGGAGAGAGAGGGGGTAGAGAGATAGAGTTGGGTGTCATCAGCATAGAGATGGTATTGGAACCCGTGGGAGGCAATAATTTCACCAAGGGACCGGGTGTAGATAGAGAAGAGGAGAGGGCCAAGGACAGAACCTTGGGGAACCCCAACCGAGAGGGGAAGGGAGGGGGAGGTCGACTCGGGGAGGGAGACATTAAAGGAGCGGTCAGAGAGGTAGGAGGAGAACCAGTCAAAGACAGAGCCACGGAAGCCCAAAGAGTAAAGCGAGTCCAAGAGGAGCGAGTGGTCGACAGTGTCAAAGGCAGCAGAGAGGTCAAGGAGGACAAGAACGGAGTAGTGGCGCTTCGATTTAGCGACAAGTAGATCATTGGTGATCTTGGCCAGGGCAGTTTCAGTAGAGTGGAGGGGGCGGAAGCCGGACTGGAGAGGGTCGAGGGAGGAGTTGGCAGAGAGGAGGTTCAGGCAGCGGGAGTAGACGACACGTTCCAGGAGCTTCGAAGCAAAGGGAAGGAGGGAGACCGGCCGGTAACTAGAGGGATCGAAAGGGTCCAGGGTAGGCTTTTTGAGGATGGGGGAGACAGTGGCATGTTTGAAGGCAGAGGGGAAGGAGCCTGTGGAAAGGGAGAGATTGACAACATGCAGAAGGGGGGGAGCGACAGTGGGAGCAATAGAGGTCAGGAGGCGGGAGGGGATCGGGTCAAGGGGGCAGGTGGAGGGGTTGGATGAAGAGAGAAGAGCAGAGATTTCCTGGAGAGAGGCAGGAGGGAAGGATGCGAGGAGGGAGGGGGGCGGGGGGTGGAGGGAGGCAATATCCCGACGGATCTTGTCAATCTTGGAGGTGAAGAACGATGCAAGATCCTGAGCAGCAAGGGAAGAGGGCGGAGGAGGGCAGGGGGGTTTGAGAAGGGAGTCGAAAGTAGAGAAAAGGCGGCGAGGGTCGCGGGAGAAAGATTCGATCCTAGAGGCATAATAGCGCTGCCTAGCTAGGGAGATAGCCGAGGAGAGGGAGGAGAGGGAGAATTTGTAATGGAGGAAGTCAGGGAGGGAGCGGGATTTGCGCCAGAGGCGTTCGGCAGCCCGGGCGCAGGAGCGGAGGTAGCGGATGGCAGGGGTAAGCCAGGGGCGGGGGTCGAGGGGGCGGACGGGGCGAGCAGAGGGGGGGGCAAGAGAGTCAAGGGTCGAGGAGAGAGAAGCGTTGAGAGCAGAGACAGCAGAGTCAGGGGAGGAGGAGGCGAAAACGGGGGGGAGAAGGGGGGAAAGATGTGCGGCAAACTCCGAGGGAGTAAGGGCCTGCATATTGCGGAAGGGGCGCATAGAGGGGGAGGCGGAGGGGGGTCGGTGGGAAAGGCTGAAGGAGCCGAGGAAGTGATCAGAACTAGGGAAGGGGTCAAAGGAGAGGTCAGTTAGAGAACAGTTTCGAGTGAAGACGAGGTCGAGGGAATGGCCGTCAGTATGAGTGGGGGAGTCGGTCCAGAGTCGGAGATTAAAGGAGGAAGCGAGAGAGAGAAAGCGGGAAACAGAGGGGGCGGAGGGCGTGTCAACGTGAATGTTGAAATCACCAAGGATAAGAGTGGGGATATCATCGGAGAGGAAGAAGGTGAGCCATGATTCAAAGTCTGGGAGGAAAGAGGAGAGGGAACCCGCGGGGCGGTAGATGACAGCAACCCGAAGGTGTAGAGGGGAGTATAAGCGCACAGAGTGGGCCTCAAAGGAAGGAATTAGCATTATGTCTGTTTTCACCCTGTGACTTTCTTGATGAGTGCACGTGCCTGTCCTGCATGGACATTTTGGTTTAATAACTGATCCATATTAGGAATCAAATTAAATGAGGAATGAACTTTCCCCGTTAAGGGGCTGAGTACTTGTTTGCAGCAGCCCACCCAACAATATAAGTGGAGATGCGCCTGGATTAGACTGTGCACAATCAGAGCAACAGTACACGTGTGTGGAGCATCCAATCTATAACTCATTAAACAGGGCTTTGGGAGTGAGATAAAAGAGCCCAAGAGATAGCATATCATAAATATTAATAAACTCATCATATTCCTTTGAGGGAAGGGACCAAATCACTTCCCACCTGTTTTAAGTGTTCCCCTAACAACCTGAAGGAAAAGGTGTCCATCTAAAATGTTTGTTTATATGATGCCAAATCACTATCTCCAGCAATTCATTGGCTTAGTCTCCTTCTGGTGCATCAGGAAGTTATATGTGTAAATGCCCAAGAAAAAGCGTGATTTGAGTTAAAATACAAATGACTAGACCAATCTCCTGGGAGGAGATTGCACAGTAACAGAAAATTAAATTCAGTAATGTACAAGACTATGCAGATTAGATTAAATTTAAAACAACTGCTGTCTCTGAATTGCAAGTGTTGTGTTTTGTCTGACAGAATTCTTTATCTGCCTGTCGTGCGTCAGAGTTTCACCAAACCTCAGAATAAACTGCCACCACCTATATATTTCTTACTCCAGGCTTACAGGAGACTGTGTTTCCAGGTAGACCTCAGCTGTTCGCAGTGACCTATGATGTGTCCGACTCTATTATGTTTTAAACAAATCAAGTTAAATAGTACGTGTCTGTCTGGCCTGGTGGAGCTCGCGGGGGGCCTGGGAGCGGTGGACTGGGGCACCAGAGCCCTCCAGGAAGTCAGCTGACACCTGGCCCATGATCCATGGTGTGCAGTGGGAAGAAAGTTTATCCCTGCAGATAAAATGGCTAGCCCAAGCTCCTAATGCTTACATCCAGAAGTTCAATAGTGCCAGTCCCACTCAGATGAGGGAAAGAGTTTCCAGAGCCCATGCGTCCTTTCATCCAAACATCATTTAAAGCCGATTGAAATCATTGAATATCTTCCAGGAACACAAGGAGGACACGTTTTAGCTTGATAGATCAGTTCCTTTTCAAGTCATAATTCCACCAGCAGTCTGTTACACTTCCGAAAGCACTGAAAGTCTCCAGTGTATAATGATCAAGGGGACAGGGATTTTATGGCTTTGGACATTTTATCAACTGTAGTACTCCAAACTAACATAGGCGTGAAGTTGGAAAGAATCCCAAAGACAAAGAGAACACCAGGGAGGGAGCAATCCGCTCCTATTAAAGTCAATGGGAGCTGAGCCACTGACTTCACTAGATGGAGGACACACCCATAACGTAGGAGGGGCATAAGAAAAGAATGAATGTGGCAAAGCACTGATATTACTATAGCTCCAAATGGGATTAAGTTTGTCTTCATGATTTTAGTAGCCCAGAGGGGAACAGGGCCCATGGAGCTGTACTGCCAGCATGATGTCCCAGAGCACCAGACAAAGGGCCTGGTTTGTTGCTAGGGTGAACTACAGCATGGAGTTTCAACCAGCAAGCCCATATAAAATAGATTATTGGATTTATTTTATTCACAATCACATAAAATAAAAATAAATTCCAGTGACACCTCTAACAACAATTTGCACACGGCAAAGTAACAATACAAAATTGGGTTATGCATTTTTGGCTGGTTATAATGTGAGAAATTTATTCCGCTTTGGGGGGAAGGAAGTTATTCCGGTTGTCTCCCGTTGTGCTCTACCTCATTGACTGTTCTTGGCGAAAGCCATCCCTTGAATAAAGCTGACATTGACTGTTCCTTGTTTTACAGCTGGAAAAAAATGGAAACACCATTAGCCACTCGCTTTCAGCATTAACCATGTTGGGTGCTACGTCTGTTCATCGCAATACATGCTGGATTAGGTTGGTTCCAAGAATCCTGGCCAACATACATTTACTGTTATCACATAGCCACTATTATGTACAGATAAGCACACCTACATTGCTCCACTTCCAAGAGTCCATAGAAACATAATATCATCCAAGCAACAGCTGGTAGGAGGAGACTCATGGGTAGCCTCTAGAACAAGCAACATGAGCATAGGAGCAGCCAACTACAGGACTGGGATGAAGTCATTACAGCTAGGGATCGCTAGCTTTGTATAGGCTTCCACGGACCACAAAGAACTCCATAGTTTGGGAACATTTATACCTGAATTGCAAGGTTATAACCTGAGCTTTAGGTTCTTCAGGTTTGGAATGACCTAGGCCCCAGGTGTGTACCTATAATAGGTGAAGCAGGTGCAGTTGCACCAGGGCCCACATACTTGGGAAGCCCACACACATGTCGAGTGCATGGGTGTTAACAAACCAGACAGTGGAATGCCGCCATTACAACCTGACCCAGGTCAGGAACCCACCGGCAAAATGGTCCCGACCGAGTCTACCAGCACAACAAATGTGGCGGTGGCTGAACTGGAGAGGGCAGAGAGCTGCACAACTGTACGGCTGGCTGGCCCCCACACTGCACACAGTGCCCCACCATGACAGGCAGCTATGTTGGCCAATGATGGCAGCTGTAGCAGCCAGCCATGGTGGACCTAATCCAGGCCAGGTCACAGCAGGCCATAACAAACATTACAACCCACTGTGGCTTGATCAGGCAGATGGCAGCCCAGGCTGTAATCCTGGAGATGTCTGGGATTACAGCCTGGGCTTGTTGCTGACACACCCGGGAGCAATCCCGTGCAAACATCTGATGGGGCACTAACAAACATGCTGGTGGCTCATGGGCCAAAGGCAGGCCTCCGTGGGTCACCATCACATTTGTTAACACTCATTGTGCACACTGGAGTGGAGTGCCAAAGCAGAGGGTCTATTTGGTCTTCTGCACCAGGGCCCATTGCCACCTAGCTACCAAATTCCCGCCTAGCTACCAATCTCCCAAATTGTTCTTCATGTTACTTTTCTTGGGAAGGAATAAAAGTAAAGAGAGTGAATCTAAAACCAAATCTATGAAAGGCTGAGTGAGAGCTGCTGGGATTTGTACTGATTTGGCAACTCCATAGGACTGTACTTGAGAACAGAAGTTTCTTAAAAAGCATGAGTTACAATGACTTAATTCTAGCCAACCTGTGGAAAGATTATTCCATTTCTGAAGTCAGTGCAATTGTGTATGATTCTGACTGTGTGATGTCCCACTGGAAACAAAGTTCTGGTGAGTAATTTATAATTCATAGAAAGGAAATTAGGGGGGAAATACCATTCTTATATGAGTGTAATGTTACTGATAAGCCAAAAAATAAAATCTGAATAAGGACTAATTTGATGCTCATTTCCCCTCTTTCTTGATTTGTGCATGTCCATTTTTACCAGCCTTTACTTTTGAGCTGGTCCTCAGACTAAACAGTTGAAGGAAAGAATATTTATTTATTTATTTTATTTTATTTCATTTCTTTTGCTACCCTGCCCCTCTCACCGAATGGTGACTCAGAGCAGCTTCCAACACATAAATAACAATAAAATAGTAAAATACAATAATCATAAAAAATCCAAATATACATCATAAAACAGCATAAAACCATTTCTGTACAAAAAGATACCCAACCCATTAACCCATCCCCCCCTCACCCAATGCCTAACTGAAGAGTCAGGTTTTGTATTGCCGACGGAAGACAAGAACTTTCGGGCTGAGACGAATCTCTGCCGGGCAGGCGTGCCACAGCAATGGAGCGGCCGCCGAGAATGCCCACCTCTCTGTATGGACCCGCTTATAACGTGGGACCTCTAAGAGGGTGCTCCCGGATGACTGCAGGGGCCCATGGAGTGAGGCAATCCTTCAGGTAAACAGAGTCCAGACTGTTTGTTTATTTATTTCATTTATTTATTTCATTCAATTTGTTAGCCGCCCCCTCATGCCTACAGCATCTCGGGGCGGCGTACAATATTGTAAAACCTAATAATAACAATAAAAACCAACAACAATAACCCAACCCCAACAATTTAAAAGATCATTAAAAAACCACCCCGCACCCTCCCCTCTGAAGGCCTGGGTGAACAGCCAAGTCTTGCAAACACGTCGAAAGGCCAACAGGCCCGGGGCCAGGTGAGCCTCCTCCGGGACGGGATTTCATAACCGCAGCCCGGCCACTGAGAACACCCTCTCCATTGTGGCCCCCTGTCGCCCCCCATCTTACACGGGGGACCTCCAGAAAGGCGCCCCCAGTGGACCGAAGGGATCGCTCTGAGGCACGAAGGGCGAGGCGGTCCCCGAGATATGAGGGGCCCAGACCATGCAGGGCTTTATAAATCAATACTAACACCTGGTGAGTGTGTGCAGCTGGGAGAGGAGGGGCTTGGAACAGGGGAGAAGCTACCGCTTGTGCCCACTCATTGACTGTCTTCATCTCCCTGGGTATATTATACAAGGTGGGCGACACCCAAAGGGTGTCAGCCGTTAGTGGGGCCATGTTGGCGTTGGCGTCACCCCCCTTTGTTGTATGTCTGCTGCCTTGGATGTAGCTGATTTGTGTGAAGCCTGGAACAGCACTCTGCAACTTAACCCACTGCCTGCCGCTGGAGCTCCTGTCAGGGTATCCTCCATCTCCGCCGCAGCTGCTGCTCCAAGATCCCCCGCTGTCCACCTGTGGGAAAGAGGGTGATTTATTTATCGGAATGCTACTTACCATCCATCCGCTTGCTGCCGCCTTTGCCACTGCCGGACTGGCTCTGCATTCCCACTGCTGCCCCAGGAGCACACACACACACCCCCGTTACGGTTGGTCCCTTCGAGGCTGTGTAATTAAATTTGGACATGGGTAGGAGAAGAGGGAAAGAGGGGATGCTTACCCAAGCCCAATCTAGAGCTTGGCAATCGTCGTTGAAAGACTATCTGCGGATCCCAGAGGTAGGAACTTCCCAGAATGGAGCTGACCTTCGGGACAGCCCTGAGAAATTACTGGGTGTAGAGGAAAGCCAGGACAATCGGCTGGGACTTGTTGACCATTCACCCATTCTCTGCCCCAGTGTACCTCCATCAGACTAATTCCTGGACCCTATGGATTGTTCTTCCCCTGCAATTAATATTTGTGGGGATAGCGTTGTCGACCAGCTGGCTAATCAGTGCTTTGTAGTGGGTGATATGGTTGCTAAACTGTATGTCCAACTGGAGAGTATTAACATCCAGCTTGAGCTCCAAAGACTCCAGTTGGGGATTATTACAGACACCCTTAATCTAGCTCAAGCCAATAGCCTCCTGACTAGGGATTCCCTTCAGGATGGTACCTCAATAGGAACCCAAGTCCGGCCAAATGATTTGTTTGAATGGATATCATCCCCTGGGGTTATGCCTACTAGGCTGCTTTAAATTAATAGGCAATCCTCTCTTCAGCTGGACCCCCAGGGGTTGGCTTTTAAGGTTATCCCCTCGTGCACAGGGTACTTGCCCTTTTGGTCATCGAAGTATAGTATTAAACGCCATCTGTCCTGTATTATGGGAAGACCAATTAGCCTGGATTCTATACGGAACTACCATACATTGCCCTGAGCTCCACATTCTTATTGGTTGAAAATTCATTTTGCCTCGTCATTACTAGTAGAGTACCTTTGGTAGCATGTTCATTTATTTACTTAACGAGGGATTTATTTGTCAAGGCTCTATGTTAACCCTGTAATTACAGCCTTATTCCCTTCTCCCCCCAAGGGTGTAGCTGCTCTATCCTCAAATCAACAGGATACCCGGCAACCCGGCTTACCTCCTGGAGGTACTCCTGAGCAGGTTCTCCAACAGTTGGCTACCTTCTCCAGGAACCTCTGCAGGCACCCGGTTTCCGGGAGAGTAATTGTCAAACTGTCTCCAATAATTTCCCGGGGGGGGGGTTGGCTTTTTCCCCACAAAGTGGGGGAAATTTAAATTTAACCTTGGATTCAGATTTGATACACCTTCAATCGGAACATAGTAGCCTGGTGCCCAAGCCTTCGATTGTAGCACGGTTAAGGGCACTTGCCAATTCAAATGATGGTACTCTCTGTCCCCCCACCCAAAGAGGAACTCAAGTGTCACCTCCTGTTTCAAGTATGGGCAGGATCAATACTAATGTTGGCAGTATAATCAATTTGCCGGACCCCATTTTTGAACCAGCTTCCTCAGTCCAGGCCCAGGACCTCTTTATTTTTTCAACCGTAGAGGGCCTCTTGGATTCAACAGGCCTCATTTCTGGTCTTTCCACCTTGCCGGCCTGACTGGCTTCTGGCCTTCCAGTGGGGAATCTAAATTTATGCTCCTGGAAACTGGTGGGGTGGGATAGGCATAAAATGGACCTGGACTTCCTGGCTTATGTAGGGAACTTTCAGATTATTTGTGTCCAAGAAACCTGGACTAGGTCCCCCCTTGCCTTTTGAGGGGTACAAGGCCTACGATCTCCCAGCCATCATACATAGCACCAGAGGTCGCCCATGTGGCGGTATAGGCTGTTTCTATCTCTAACAGTCTAATGTACCAGGAACTTGAGGTTGTTAAAGTTTCTGCTCTAGCCCTGGCTCTGGTTTTTTCCATTGGCCAAATTATTTGAGTGGTTATTTCTGTCTATATCCCACCGTGTAACACAGGTCCCTTTAAGGAGGCCAGTTGGACTGACCTGGAGGGCTTGGTAGATTCCCTTTCAAATAAATACCCTGAGGGGCTACTACTCCTAGTAGGCGACTTCAATGCAAGGTTGGGGGCAAGTGATCAGGTTCTCTTGCAATATTGTGATCCCTTGCTGCAGGATCCATATGGTAGACTTTCTTCCAGGGTGTCCAAAGATCTTAGGATCAATTTGTCTGGCATTAGATTAACTAAATTTATTATATCCCATAGCATCTATGTCCTCAATGGGTAAGGTTTTGGAGACACCAGGGGGGAATTTACCTACCTGGGCCACCATGGGTCCAGTACTGTTGATTTTGCCCTGGTTTCCTCCCGTTATCCCCTATATATTGGACTTTCATGTGGGATCAGTTTTGGTCAGCGACCATGTTCCCTTGGCTATCTCCTTGGATAATATTGCCTCTTTGCCCCATGACCTTATGGGCACCAAAATTGACCTGGATAAATTGGAATACCACAGTTCCATCCGTTGGGACAGGATACCTGTTGGGTTCCCAGTTTCTATCATTGCAGATCCAGGCTCCCAGCACCTGCGTGAAGCTCTTCTAGCCTCCAGTGGAGATATTAGCACTGTGGATTTATATAATCAATTAATAGACAATTGTGGTCAGCTTCTCAAAACCCTGCGATCAGGACCATGTGGTCAATCTGGACAATCCCATAGTACTATTAGTAAGGGTTGGTTTGACAGGGAGTGCAAGACAGCTAAGGTAAAACTGGCCAGCCTATATAGGGAATATAGGAGGTCAACTGCGACCAAGCTCCCAGCTTCTTACCATGTACTTAAGATGGAATATAGGAATTTTATAAAATCTAAGAAAAGGAAATTTGATCAAGATCGCTGGGACAGATTGCAGGTAGCAGCAGAGCAGAAGAATAGCAAAGAGTTTTGGAGGTTACTAAATGGTAGCGTAGCTCGCAAACCTGCTGTAGTAGTTTCTCCTATCCTGCCCAATACCTGGATGGAGCATTTTTGAGATTTATTTCATTCCAATTTGGAATATGATGGTGAGGAGGTTCTCCTAGATAATAGTAACCTGGGGCCCTACTGGACACCGGTTACTAGAGGCGAGATAGAATTACTGGTCGACTCTTTCAAAAACAGTAAAGCTGTGGGTTGTGACTTGATTCATGTGGAGTTCCTCAAGACACACAGGGATTGGGGGTTTCCGGTATTGGCCGCACTGTTTACAGCTATCAACAACATAGGGGCCATACCAGCAGGGTGGGGAAGAGTGATCGTTATTCCCATTTTTTAAAAAGGCTCCAACAGTGATCCAGCCAATTACAGGCCCATCAGTCTCTTGTGCATCATGGCAAAGATATACGCTAAGTCTTTGCTACATAGGTTTACTGACTGGTTGGCTGGTGAAAAGATCATTGCCATTGAACAGGCGGGTTTCCAGCAGGGACGCTCCACCATTGAGCTATGCCTAGCTCTCTATCACGTCATCTGTAAGTACAAGTCCCACAATGGGTCCTTTTTTGCTGCCTTCCTTGATTTGAAGGCAGCATTTGATTCTATCGATAGGGTCCTCCTCTGGAAGAAGTTGATGAACTCCACTGTTGACAGGCGGCTATTATATCTTATTCACTCCCTTTACACCAAGTCCTCCCTCTCTGTGAAGATTGATCGTCAGGGGCACCTGACGCCACCTGTAAGTACCACCAAAGGCGTCCGACAGGGCTGTGTGCTGGCACCAGCCCTGTTCAATTATTATATTACCGACGTGGTGTCTGTGATGGTGGCCCCCAAAATTTTTCCACCTAAAATAGCTGAGAGAGCGGTAGGATGTTTCCTATTTGCGGATGACGTAGTGCTTTTGTCCCAGGCGCAAGTGGGGCTAAAGCGGCAGTTGGCATTCTTTATGTCTTTCTGCAAGGAGATGTAACTTACTATTAGTATTCCAAAGTCAAGGGTGGTGGTGTTTACCTCCAAGAGGAGAATCTATAACTGGGATATCATGAGGCACAAGTTCCAGCAGGTCTCTTGCTTTCGTTATCTAGGCCTTCTGTTCCACCAATCTGCAACCTGGAAGCATCATGTCCAGCGGGCTATCTTGGCTTCTAAGGGTCCTTCCCGAGCATTATTGGGTTTTTTTGCTCGGGCAGGCAGGTCAGCTGTTGCATCTGCCATCCAGACTTACAATCCCAAAATTCGTGAGCAGGTCCTTAATGGGGTCGAACTTTGGGCTCCCTTCTGTGCCTATATTCTAAATCCAGCCCAGGCAAGGTTTCTTTGGGACCTCCTGCATGCACCTAGGGGTACACCGTATGCATGCACCTAGGGGTACACCATATGGGAAGAATAGAATGTGGCCAGCTTAGCTGGCAGCAAATTGCCATGGAGCGGGCCCTTGGGTTGTGGTGCAAGATAGCAGATCCCCATTCCCCTGAGCTGCTCCGTGCTTTTGGAGCAGATGCCTATCAAAATCCCTGGCAGGATAGTATCCAGGTATCCCTGGTATGTATGAGGCTGTCGCTAGAATATCTGGCCCACAAACCCATGGCAGCACTTGGTAAGGAATTTATAACTAGGTCACGGGATTTAAATAGGCAAGTGGAAATGGGCACTATTGCTGCTTCTCCGCATATGTTGTTGTACCTTTCCTTTGTCCCTGATCCAGGGAAGATGGCCCATTATCTTCAGACACAAATTTCTGCCTGGGGCAAAAAATTAATTTTGGCTGCACGCTGCAATGCACTACCATCCCAGGTTATGGAGGGGCGCTTGGCGGGCACTCCCTTTGGCAATAGGCTTTGTCAGTTTGACAAGGAATCAGTGGAAACAGTGGGGCACATGTTGCTCTACTGCCATCTTTATGACTACTGGAGGCAGCAGTTCCTGGGAGAATACTTAGCCAAACTCCCAGGTCGGTTGGAAGCAGTGATTCTCTCCTTTTTGTTGGATAGTTGCGATAGGAGCGTTATTAAAAAATATGGCCAGTTTTTTGGTCCATATGATCCATAGCAGGGAAAATTTTCTGACATTTAAACCTGCTTAAGTTAAATTAGTTTTTAAACTTCAGGGACTGTAAAACAGCAAGTTTTACTTTTCCAATAGACCCCTTGTTGTACATTTATTTTATGTAAATGTTTTGATTTATAACCCATACGGTTTCCTATGGACCTGTCCTGTGGGTGGGTGTTTTATTTTCTGTGGACATTTACTTTCATTGTTCTTTGTATTGCGTCGGGTCTTATTAAGTTGAGTAATGAAATTGATGTTTTTGATATTTTGTAATCAGTTATATGCTATGGCCTAAGGCTACGCATAAAAATAAATATTCATTCATTCATTCATTCATACTAACACCTGAATCTGGCTCGGTACATTATAGGCAGCCAGTGCAGAGCACGGAGCACTGGTGTTATGTGCTCATGCCGCCCCATCCCCATCAGGAGACGGGCTGCCGCATTCTGCACTAGCTGCAGACTCCAAACCAGAAACATGGGAAGCCCCACGTAGAGCGCATTGCAGTAATCTAGCCTCGAGGTGATGAAGGCATGGATGAGAGCGGCCAGATCGGGCCCGGAGAGGTAAGGTCGAAGCCTCCGTACCAGACACAGCTGGTGAAAGGAGACTTTAGCCACAGCCTCCACCTGCCGATCCAGACGGAGGACCAAATCCAACACCACTCCCAGACTCCGAACCTGAAGAGCAACAGGTGGGCGAACCCCCCCTATCAGGGGGGCCAGCATCTTCCGCGCCCTTCCCACCACCATCACATCCGTCTTATTGGGATTGAGCTTCAGTCTGCTCTGCCGCATCCAGTCCACCACGGCCTCCAAACATTGGGAAAGTAACGAGACAGCAGGACCTGGGTCAGTTGAAAATGAGAGGTACAGCTGAGTATCATCAGCATATTGGTGACATCGCACCCTGAACCCTCTCACAATCTCCCCCAGGGGCTGCATATACATGTTAAATAATAGTGGAGACAGAATAGAACCCTGCGGAACGCTGCAGGTCAAGGCCTGGGGGCTAGATGTTTCAGCCCCCAGCACCACTCGCTGGCTTCTACCCGAGAGGAATGAGCAGAACCATCCAAAGACAATCCCGTCCAGACCCCCCAAGTCTCGCAGCCGTATCAACAGCAGTCCATGGTCCACGGTATCAAAAGTGGCCAAGAGATCTAGCAGGATCAAAAAGGTCGAACATCCTGCATCCTTATCCCGGCGGAGATCATCCACCAAGGCCACCAATGCTGTCTCAATACCATAGCCGGGACGGAACCCAGATTGAAAAGGGTCAAGGAAACCGATGCTATCCAAATGCACCCGGAGCTGTGGTGCCACTGCCCATTCAATAACCTTCCCTAAAAAGGGAAGATTAGAGATGGGTCGGTAGCTGGCGAGTGCGTCCACATCCAACGATCGCTTCTTCAGCAGGGGGCGCACCACAGCCTCGAGACTGGGTGACAGCCTCCCCTGCCGAAGGGACGCTTCACTACCCTTGCTAGCACTGTCCACACAGTCTCCCTGGAGGTTTTCACCAACCAGGACAGTCATGGAACTAGTTCACAACTTGTGGCTCTAACAGACCCCAGGACATTCACCGCATCGGTCGGTGTCACTTCCTGAAACTCATCCCCAAAAGATCGACCAGATGGGGCCTCCATAACCTCGTGCCCCTCGCTTACTGCTTCCAATCCAGTGTCAAAGTTACTCTGGATCTGAGCGATCTTGCCTGTGAAGTAGATGACAAACTCCTTACAGAAGGCCTGGGACAAGTCGCCATCCAGGCGGAGGGAGGCCGGACTGACCAGTCCCTGCACCACCCGGAACAGCTTCGCTGGACGCAACTTCGCAGACGCTATGAGGGCGGCAAAGAACTCCTTCTTTGCCGTCCTCACAGCCTCAACATAGGACCACAAATGGGCTCTATGGAGAAGGCTATCAGATTCAGAGCGAGTCCGACGCCAGCATCACTCTAGTTGCCTGCCTACCTGTTTCATACACCACAGCCCCTCAGTAAACCAAGGGGCCCTGCAGTGATGAGACAGAAGCAGTAGATGTCTCGGAGCCACCCTGTCACTGGCCTCCCCCAGCAAGATGTTCCAATGCTGTACCAGCTCATCAACCCTGGAACCTGACGGTCACTCAGTCATCTCCCTCAGGGCCTCCTGGAACCGCTGCGTTTCCATCAGCCTCCGAGGGCGGACCATCCTTACATCCATCCTGGTCCATTCCCCTTCTGGTGGGGGTGCGCTGAGAGGCTGGCCTGTAGGAGACAATGGTCCGTCCATGACAAGGGCATGACCCTCACATCCCCCACTAACAGATCACCCGCCTCAAGGCCAGAGCAGAAGACCAGGTTGAGGGTATGCCCCCACCCCCACATGGGTCAGGCAGTTGACCACCTGGAACAAGTCCATGGTTGCCATGGTGGCCATGAACTCACACTCCGCTCCTACAAGGCCAACATCGGCATGGGCGTTGAAGTCCCCCAGGACCAAAGTCCTGGAGGAGCTCAGCACCACCTCCGAGGCCAGCTCTGCTAGAGCAGCAAGGGATGCCGCCAGACAGGAAGGGGCCCGGTATACCAGCAGCACCCCAAGCTTGCCCCAAGCCAAATCAAACACCACATGGAGGACCTCAACACCTGAGATTTCCTGGACTAGATATCTCCTAACTGGCCAGTCCTCCCTAAAAATAATAGCTACACCTTCCCACCCCCAGCCCCCCCGCAAAGGGTTGATGCTGCACAGCATACCCGGCCGGAACAAGGTCCACTAAAGATGGCCCTGCTCCCTCGTCCAACTAGGTCTCTGTAATGCACGCAAGGTCCGCCGCCTCATTCAAGATCAGGTCCCGGGATGATGAGGGCCTTATTCACAACGAACCTTGCGTTCAACAGCATCAGCCCTTTACGGGCGGACCCTGGTCCCTGACCCTCCCTCACCCTTGGTGGGGGGGGGGGGGTGAATCTCTCAACCTTTATCAGAGACCTCGGTCCCCTAGGGGTCTGAGTCACCCATCCCCTTGGACCATACCGACCACATCCCATAACCACCCCCATGGCCGCTTCTCCCCTCCCGTCCACTCCAGACTGACCCCTCAGATGTTCACCCTGCCTCCAGAGTCCCCAATCCTCCCCATAATCCTTCCCCCCTCCCTCCCCGCACTCCCCATAGCTCCCATCCCCATATTTCCCCCCCAACCAGTCCTCCAGGAGTTGGCATCCCTCCTCCCCCACCAACTCCCCCTGCCACCGGGAGTGGGGTGGAGCCCCCCACCTGCTGCCACCTGGTGGACCCACTTCCAGCACATTCCCCCGCTGCCACCAAGGGTTAGCACTAGTAATACCTCCAGTCCCTTCCTTCCCCCATCCCAAACATCCCCCCATCCCCCACAACTTTTCCCATAAAACTCCCCCCCCAATAATACACCTAAAAGGACTCAAACAACCGATATTTCCCCCTGGACCCCCTGTGGCCCCCAAAGGGCCGCACCCTTTGACTGCGGCCCTTTGGCCCGTGGCCTGTGGCTCACAGCCTGCGACGGAGCCACCGGCGGCTCCTTTTAACCCCCCCCCCCCGTCAGCTTCCAGGTCTGGGGTCGGGGTCAGGCCAGGACACCCTGCTCAGGTGTGCCGGATTCCCTGCCCCGCCCCCCCGATACTGACAGTTCTTTTCTCTCTGCAGGTGTCACAGCGGGAGACGGGAGTGGCAACAGAGACGGCCCGGCAGGCTCAGCACAGCTCAACGGCAGCGGCAATGACACCCACAGGTGCCTTGCCCGGTGGAAAAAGTGAGTCCTGTGCTGCTTCTGCTGCCGGCGGCTACTTTTAAAGCCTCCCCCCCCAGTCAGCTTCCGGCTCCGGAGTCAGGCCAGGACACCCTGCTCAGGTGTGCCAACTTCTCTGCTCTCCCCCTCCAATACTGACCTCCGTAGGTGTCACAGCGGGAGACCTTTAGGGCTTTATAAGTCAAAACTAGTACCTTGAATTTGGACCGGAAGACAATAGGCAGCCAGTGCAATGCCTGGAGCACAGGTTTTATGTGCTCCCGGTGGCCCGTCCCCATAAGCAGGCAGACTGCTGCATTTTGCACTAGCTGCAGCTTCCTGACTGTCACCAAGGGCAGCCCCACGTAGAGTGCATTACAACAGTCTAGCCTCAAGTTGATGAATACATGGATGACAGTGGCAAAATTGGAGTCCAAGACACATGGGTGAAGCCTCTTCACCAGATGCAATTGGCGGAAGGCTCCCCTGGTGCCAACACCTGCAAATCCAGGCGTAGCTGCGCATCCAGGAGCAACCCCAGACTCCGCAGAGATGGAACCAATGGAGGATGGACACCCCCAATACAGGGGGTGTCCCCTTCCCCCAGATCCCTAGCCACACCTACTAGCATCACCTCTGTCTTGTTGGGATTGAGCTTCAATTAACTAGACCTCATCCAATCACCCACTGAAGCCAGACACTAGGACAGCAATGAGACCGCAGGGCCTGGGTCAGATGAAAATGATAAATACAGCTGTGTATGATCTGCATATTGATGACAGCGGATTCCCCAGCTGCGGATGACCTCCCCCAGCGACTTCATATACACATTGAATAAGAGGGGACGGAATGGAACCCTCCAGAACTCCACATGGGAAACCTCCAGGGGATGATGTACAGTCCTCTAGGACTACCCGCTGTGATCTATCTGCCAGGTATGAGCGGAACCATCATAAGACGATACTGTCCACCTCAGCCAGACCCCGCAGGCTAGTCACCAACATCTCATTATTCACGGTATTGAAGGCTGCAGATAAATCCAGAAGGACTAACATGGTCATAAGACCCTGGTCCAACTCTGAGGTCATCAACCAAAGCCATAACCCAGGTGAAAGCCAGACTGACGCGGGATCAAGGAAACTAGTGTGGTCCAGATGTGCCTGCAACTGACAGGCCACTACCTGTTCAATAACCTTCCCTAACAAGGGAAGGTTAGACAGAGGTCGGTAGTTCTCTGGGGCACCAACGTCACACGATGGTTTCTTGAGAAGAGGTCAGACTACTTCTGCCTCGAGGCAGTCTGGCACCCTGCCCTACCCCTGCAGGGAGGCGTTGATAATTCCCGCCAACACTAGCCTCAACGTTTCCCTGGTGGCTTTCACCAACCAGGACGGGCAAGAATCTAGTTCACAAGTTGTGGTCCGAACAGATCCCAGCATATCTGCCATCTCAGCAGCTGTCACCAATTAAGTCATCCCATAAATTCAAACCAGACAGGGCATTCCTAACCCCTGGCTCTGCTACTGTGCTAACATAGGAGAGCCAAAGTCATGCTCAATGTGAGCGATTTTATCCGCAAAGTAGTTAAAAACATGACACAGCGGGCCTCGGAAGAATCCAGTTCCAGGCAGAGAGGCTGAACTGGCCAGACCCCTCACCACTTGGAACAGCTCCACCAGATGAGACTTGAGTGGATGCTATAAGAGCAGCAAAGAACAGTTTCTTTGCTGCTCGAACAGCCACAGCATAGGTCCTCAAAAATGCTCTATGTCACAACTGATCGCCTTGGGCATGGGGTACGGTACCACCATCGTTCCAACCGCCTCTCCTCATGCTTCCACTGCTCCAGATCCTCCATGAACCATGGGGACCTGCGGTGGCGAAGCACCAGAAGCGGACGCCTGGGAGCCACCCAATCAATGGCCTCTGCCAGCCAGCGATTCCAGAAGGCCATGAGATCATCAATGGAGCAGTCATTGAAGTCAACAGACACATCCCCCAAAGCATTCCGGAAGCCAACTGGTTCCATAACTCTCTGGGGGTGGACCATCCTAATTGGTCCCTTGCCCCCACAGTCAGATAGGCATGCCGGAATGCAAGCCCAAAGGAGGTAACAGTCTGACCCCAGCAAGGCTGAACAAACAACACCCCCAATCATCGGACCACCTGCCTCAAGGTCGGTGAAGAACACCAAGTCCAGAGTATGCCCCGCCTCATGCGTCAGGCTAACCACCACCTGGGACAGATCCATGGTTGTCATGGCAGCCATGAATTTCTGCTCCGCTCCAAGCAATCTGGCCTCGGCATGGATGTTGAAGTTCTCCAAGACAATAAGCCTAGAGTCCTGCAAGACCAAGTCTGAGACCAGAGTAGCTAGAGCAGTCAGGGATGATGCAGTGCAGTGGGGTGCACGGTACACAAGCAGCACCCTTAATATTCAGCTACTGTCAAGCTGAATTGGAGCTCTGTCCATCTTTAAGGGTAAATTAGGGATATATAAGCCTGATTCTTCCCTCGTCTTTCTCTGCCTGTGGCAAGGTGCTGTGGGTGAGTCCTTTCGGGACCATGTGCAGTGCCAATCGGCACTCTGTCATTGGTCCCTGCACTGGGTCCAATAGAGGTAAATCAACCAGGTAGTGGGTTAAATAATCTAGGGGTGAAGGGAGATTAGGTTACTGGAAGTTGGGTGGGTTAGGTGCCTGGAATGGAAGTCAGGGATAAGAGGTGAAGATACCAGTTGGAGAGACCACCAGGGTGTGGGGAGTTTCTATTCAGAAATCATCTCTGGGAAATCATCTCTGGGGTGGAGCTCCAAAGGTAGCCCCCAGGGGGAAGTTTCAGGATGGGTCAAACACCAAGGTCTGCAGAAGAGGAAGGTAGGATGGGTCTGGTAGCCCTGCCCCACCCATGAACATAGTAACCAACAGGCTTGGAGCATCTGTGATACGCTGTATGGGAGTCCCTGCCATAGAGCATGACTGCCAGCATAGTGGGGCAGGGCATGATAGTTAGGTGGGACTCCAGGATGACAGGAGGGAAACAACTCCAGACCTCCCTTATAAGGCAATTTGAACTTAGACGGAAAACACATCAGGCACTCATTCCCCCCACAACTCTGTTCTTGCTTTTCAAAAGAAAAAAAATGACATCAGTCCTTCCACACTTCCCTTAATTGCTAATTTATCCGTGGGTGTCTCAGACAGATTGCTCTAAGTCCACTGAATTCACTGTGTGCAAAATAACAGCAGAGAAAACATACCAGCACAGTTTCCTGTTTACTGTCACAGAGACTTGTATTCATTTGACCGTCCTACTGGAGTAAGCAGAATTAAATCCTATGTTTTCCTTCCTCCCAGGTGATAAGATATTTTTTTTTGTCTGAAAATATGAGTTAAACCATTCTTGGCTATTCAGAAAGAAATCCCACTTCCATAATCTTATTGCCATGTCAGATTTAATTACTTATTGCAAGCAAGAGAGAGCAGCTCAGATTTTTTTTTACCACACAGAATATTCTTCTCTGTTAGCCTACAGTCATTCTTCCTTTGATTAGAAATAGGCACAAGAGGACACTCTATCAGAACAAAATACAACCCATTCCAAGCTACCTCCTTTTCCTATCTTGGGGGTAATAATGCCATATTTGGATATGTGGCTAGTGGCTACACCCTGTAGCCTGTCTAGACTGATTGACTCTCATTGTGTTTGTTGTCTTAAGCCCAGACAGTAATGACTCCCTGACTTCCGTTTAGCTGAATTGGTGAGTAAACTTGGTGGGAGAGATATGGGAAGCTGTATGCTTGCTGAGTCAGGAAAATACCAGCTTTCATTACTGTTCCTCCTTGTATAGATCAAAACAAAGTGAGAAGAAATCTCTGCACAACACAGCAGTTAAGAGATTTTTTTTTAAAAGAAATCAAGGGAAGTGATGACTTGTTGATGATGGAAAAATAACTCCAGTGATAGGTAACACAGTAATTTTTAAGGCCTGATATTTTCTAATACCCTTTTCACACAAAAAGTTCCCTACAGTCGCAATGGAACACAGCGGTGAACAGACAAGCAAGGGAAAGTTACCTAGCTACCTTATTTGGCCTGATGGCCGTAAATAAATGATTGATTAATACTTAGCTAACATTTATAATCTGACCAACTCTGGTACTTTTGATGTAGATTTAAAGGGGTTCACTCCTTTAAAAAAAATAAAAAATCACACACATAAATAACACCTGAGTACTACAGCTGACAAACACTAGAGCATTTCCCCCCATATGCTTACACTGTAGGTACTGTCAGCTTCACTTTTTCCCCGACTAGACAGTGTCTGCTAGCCTTTGGTGTTTCTGTAGAAAAGTTTGGGGGTGGGGGGAAATCAGCTATCCAGTATGTGAGAGAAGAGAGACCAGACCAAACACAAATCTTACTCTGAGCCATGTTCAGGCATGATACGACAGGAATCTGTAAAAGATCTTTGCAAAACTTCCCACTGAGTAGTTAGAGATGATAGCACTCTGCTCCCTCAACATGCAAGCAGCTGCAAATGTCATTTTTTGTTACCTTATTATTCTATACTATTGTTTCAGCTCCTTGTGCTCCACAGGACTATAAAGCACAGGTGGGGAATGTTTACCTTCCATGGACCACTTTGAAAACTAGTCTTAGGACCTTGACAGTGGAGTGCTGAACAAAGGTGAGAGGGTGAAGGTCAGAGTGCGAAAGGCCAGAAAGAAGGAGGTTGCAGTGGAAAAGGTGAGAGATCATGAGAGCGTAGACTGGAGTTTTGGTAGTGGAAGCAGTAAGGGAGGGCCAGATTTTAGCAATGGTCATCACTGTCTAGTTAACAGTCAAAGAAGATTTCTTAAAAATTAGAAAAATAAGAGACCTGGTTTTTAAAACCAAGTAGAAAGAAGTGCCAGTTTCTGTCCAGAAATTAATTGTGTAAAAGTACCAGAGAGGTTTTCAAAAGTGCTCGGCATTGGCTTAGATCTGCTCCCATCAAAATCAATGAGATTCAATCTGTGGGAGCAGCTAGCCCCATGTGTGCGCTTTTGAAATTCCCTCCGTAAAAGTTCATTCCTGTTGTTGCTGGCATACAGTGGTTTTTACTAGAGGCCTGAGAGACTCAATTGGTCCCATCAGGCCCAAACACAGGTTGAGCGCACTCTCTGCCCAGGCTGTGAGAAGCCCCACCCCCACAAAATGCCATGTCATCACAGTGCTTGAAAGGGGAAGAGCCACATTGGAAAGGGGCCTGGGAATACCTTAGCCCCACCCCTTTTCTAACATCATCACAACCCTTGGAGCACAAGCACCCAGATACTTTGGGCCCAGGCTTGGATCAGACCAGAGCTTAATTATGGGGGCGGGGGGCTTGCCTATGGCTGAGTCCTAGCAATTAAATTCAAGGGGGTGGAGCCTTGGGAAATGTTTCCATTAGGTATGTGCACCCCAAAATATAAAAGACCAGGGAAAAGCCAATGTGGACCATTTTAAAAGCCAAAAAAACTCTGGTTTATTTGGTTTTCATTAATGACTTTCATGCCCCCACCTCCACAGTGGTCTCACAGTGGTTCTGAAACTTTTTTGAACTGTGTCCCTCTTCCACTTGTCTCTTGAGGCTCCTGCCTCCCCCCAACACACGCATAAATACACCTTGCTCTCTCTTCCTACCTTCCTGTTTCCCCGCTCCCTCTCCATTGTTCTTTGACTGTCTCACTCTCCATTGCTACCTCATTGTTGTGGAGATTCCCCCTAGCTCAGTGAAAGTGTGGAGTTAGGTTTTGGCAGCTGGAGTCTTGCCCCCCTAGAACACCTACCTGCACCTCTCAGTTTGAGAACCTAGGGATTAAACCATAAGAAATCCTGTTTTATATTCAGCTGAGGAGAGCCAGGGCAGTCCAGTGGTTGGGCTGTTAGCCATTAGTTGGACATACGGTTCAGTTTCCAGCTTTGACAACCTCTGGGGCACGGGGCTTCTGGGCAGAAACATGGCTTTGGGGCAGGCTTGGGCACTAGCAATTCATTTAAAAGCAAACAAACAAACACACACACACACACACACAAATAAATTAAGCACTGGATCAGACCCAATATAATAATTGGCCTTGGGCCCAAATTTCTGGCCTGATCAGGACTCTGGTTCTTAGTACAAAGAAGAACTCATTCTTTAAACTGCATCTTTAAAAAGTGCTGGAACCTTGCCTTTCCAGTCTCAAGCAAATAGCGCTCATAGTTTCCCACTGGCTACCAGTCATGAAGGGCATGGGACCTATCTACAAATAGTTAACTCAGCTGTTTCAGCAGTTTCTCTGTACCAGTGGGTAGTACTGGATGAAAATCCACTAGAGAGGATAATGAGTGTTTTTAAATGAGATGCTACCACACATGGTTACCTATAAACCACTCATCCAAATGTCCATGTGAAGGTGGGGCGGGGGGATGCGTACTCCTGTGACCCACTCATGGCCATGCATGGAGCGCTACCAAAAAATCCAGAGTGCGTCATGCAGGGCAAGCCAAAAAAGTGCATGGAGACAGGTGCTTATGCATCCCCTGCCTGTATGAACTGGGACGCTCACCCATGCCAACAGACATGTCTGTGGCCCGGCCGCCTCCCTGGTCCTGCCCACAGCCCTGCCAGAAGCTCTTAAAGGGCACATCCATGAAATACACCACATTGGCTCAAAGCACAACAACTCCCCCCCCCCCCCCCNNNNCCCCCCCCCCCCCCCCCTTGCAACGCATGAGAGAGGAGCCAATGTCCTGGAGGACAGCAGCTTCCTGCATGTCTTATCCAGTATATGCCTCCATCGTTCCCCCCCAAGACTGTCAGCAGCTGCAGCTAATCCTGGGCAGGAAAGGGTTACTGGCTGCTGTGGCTTCATGTTTCCATGGTGTCCACAGCTGTGTCATGGCAGAGGGTGAGCAGTTGGGCAGGGCTTGAGGTGGGGGTTGATGCTGGGTGTCGGGGATGGGGAATGGCTGCCCATGTGAGTTGTTTTCAGAATTGGTCTGTGGTGTCAGGCGTGCGTGGAGACTGCCTGAGCGGGCACGGTGGCCACCCTGGGAGCCGCCCATCAGAATCCCTCCCCACTCACTCGTGCGTGGGTGCTTTGTAGCTGTGCCACTCAGTGGCCATGGACCTCTTGCTTCTTCAAAGCAGGGTGCCATCTACTACAGCAGAGACAACTACTGTACAGTACATTACAGTTTGGGGCAGGATGGAAGTGTAAAATTATCTATCCAATTAAAGCCACAGGAGGAAGAAAAGCTAAAGGCCATGGTGTTCAAATAATTTATCCTGGTGTACTCACTGGGTGAGACTATAGACAGACACCAGCTCCGCTCCTGCTCTGCTCTACCCCTGGGTGGCCCAACTGTGTAAAGGCAGGCCATGCTGGGGTGAGGTGGAGCAGGTGCTGCCTGCTCTGGGCCAGCTCGGCTGGCGGTGTTCTGGAACATCCCAGAGCACCACAAGTGGAGTGGGCCCCCCAAACCCGGAGCACTGGCCAGGGTCGGAGCAGCCGTCTATCTACTCACAGATGGGTCAGGGGTTGCCCCAACAACGGCCACAGAACTGCCTAGAGTGGCTGGCAATCCATCCACACAAGGCTATTTAAACTTAAGGTGACGTTCTCTGTTAGACTTTAAAAATAATAATAATAATAATTGACAGTCATGCTCTCCAATGGGACATACCCACTGATGCTGCTGTTTGCTTGCTGTCTGAAATGCTTGGAGTTTTAGTGAGATTGAGATTAGGACATCTGGCTAAATAACAACAGAATAAATTCATACTGAATGGGAAAGAAGGAACTCCAATACTAATCCTAAAATGTGATTCATCACTGTGGTTGTAGATAAAAGAGAGCATATTCCCCATGTTTGGGCAAGGTTCTTAAGAGGATTATTTCTTAAAAGGAAAAGACAAATCTTGTTAGAACAGAAGACCTTATTAAATATTAGTTCCTTAATGTGATTAGATATGGATTAAGTTATCAGAAGACAAACAATGCTAAGTTGCTATTAAATCCATACCTCCTTTGGAGGTGAAGAGGATGGCAGCATACTCATTGTCTCACTATAACAGATAAGTAACACACACTAAAGCGGTTATATGAAATACAATACCTTTACTTAGAGCACAATCCTCTGATAATTTTATAAATCATTCACCAAGGGGTTGGGCTGGTGGTTTTTTAGATAATTTGTTGGGGCGTGTTCCGTGCTATGGAGTTGCAGACAACAGCTGAGATCATCACTAGAATGACCACAACACAGTGGTGGAGAGGGGCAGTGCGTGGCGGACCATGGAAGGGGACAGAACGCCGGTCCATCTATGTACTCCATTGTGTAACAACTGCGAGTGGGGGCTCACTCCAGAGTGGCCCTGTGCTCTAGCCAGCTCCCATCTCGTGCGTTAACACCCTTAGATGTAACTATGGGCTGATGAAATGTGTGTTTATTTTCCCTTTGATGTACGGAGGTCAGCTTACTGTAATTTAACAGCATGCTCCATCTGTTTCATGTGGGCGCTACCTCTTCACTAGGGCTAGTGCTGGCATGAAGCGGATAAGAACCGCTCCATAAAACTTGTTTTGCTTAAAAGATAAAAGAGCCAGGCCATACGGTACTGGGCTGTTTTTCCATGCAGAAATCTCTGAGAGAATGCATATCATAATACCTCTCTCATGTTTGACTGACCAGCATATCAGGCAGAGCCGGAGAGATGCTGTGAGGTTCATAGAGAAGCAATTCAGTTTTAAAATGTAGGTAGAATCACTGAGAGGTGTGAATAATTGTGATGAGTCTGGGCAGTCAGGTTCCTGTGGGATTAGTCTTAAAGAATATGTGGGTGATGGCAATATGTAGATCAGATTGGGATGAAATCACAAATTGTGACACCCTCTTTTCTAGATTCTGCATTTCAGTGTCTATCCCTTTTCCAAGATCGTTGATAGACTGTAAGCTCTCGGGCAGGGACCGTGTCTATCTTAGTCTTTGTAAAGCGCCAGGTACATCGCTGGTGCTATATAAATGCTTATAATAATAATAATAATGATTATTATTATATTAAACAGCACTTGCTCTGTGCAACATTAGGACACTTCAGTATTAACATTTTGCCATCTCACAAACTGACCACTTGACCCTACTCTTTAGATATATTCTAATCAAAGGGTGGCCAAAGCTCCCAACCCCAACAGCTGTGTACCAAAATCTTCATATGGCCAAGAGAAAGTACACATTTATGCACACACAAACCTTTCCTGCTTCATGATTGGCTGGTGAAGTTGATGCTCTGAGACCCTGGCTGTCAGGATTCTGAGCAGCAGCTGCAATTCAGCTGCTGAGACTTGGGAGCAATGAAGTAAGACGGGCTGAAGAGCAGCCCTGGTTGAGAGCCACATTTAAACCGTTACAGCTGCATGTGGCTCCCAAAGTACAATTTGGCCATCTCTGTTCTAATCCATGAAAGTAGTTTACCTCGATCCTTGTAGCTACTTAGGGTGCACCCCTCCACTATCAAAGTCAATGGCTCAGCTCACATTGAGAGTCTTCAGACGGACCCAGGGCTGGCCACCCCTGGCCCTGCTTTGGGGGCCAGGTTTATAAGGACCCGAGAGTTACCATGGCCTGCAGTTCACCCACCAGGCTGCTGCCTGCAGCTCTATGGCATTGCCTGGGGCAATCTCCACCCAAAAGCAGTACTGCACCAGTCAGCCGCTGAGCAGACGGATTGCAGCCCTGCCTCTGGCTAGCCTGCTCCACCGGTGGTGTTCCTGGATCTTCTGGAACACCACCAGCGAAGCTGCCCCAGAGCCTGCACATGTGGTGGCTTGCCTTTACATAGATGGGCCACTCAGGGGTGAGGCATGACAGAGGCAGGGCAACTGTCTGTCTGTTTACACCCAGTTACTTTAATGGTGAAGGATTGTATCTTTACTTTTCTAAATAATAGGATAAACTTCATCAAATGCTATTAAGAGAGAATCCAAAGATATTACCTGAGCCAATTTATTCAAAACCAAATGCTTATAAACAGTGTAAGAGGCACGTGAGCTCAAGCCAAATTGACAGTTCATAAGTAGGTAGTTTGGATGATCCAACACAGAAAAGCTCCTTTTCAAGTTTCTCAGTATGTGCAGACTAGGGCCAGGGGCCACTTTGAAAATTAGTACAAGCTCTAAGGGCCACACAGAAATAGGGGTAGGAGTGCCCTCAGGCAGGGGACAGTCCAGCTCATGGATCTGTGCCTGCCCTTATCTCAGCTCCATTACCATGAAGGTAGTTTTTCAGGGGCCAGATCCAAGAACTGGACTAGGACCACATAAAAGCTAGCCACAGCCTGTATTTGGCCCCTGGGCCTGAGGTTCCCCATCCCTGTTTTAAAGTTCAGCACCTGCACTTATGGTGCTGGGCTGGACCTTCCAGCCTGAATATGCTGATTAAAATGCAATTATAAAACTACTGTCACAGAACTGCCAAATGTATTGATCATTTTACCCTTATCCTTGCCACATGGACCTGCCTGCTGTCATTCTCATCCTAACCCAGCCAAGTACGTGCACCTGAGACCTCGCATCTTCATGAATGTTAGACCCCTTGTCTCTCCCTCTGTTCTTCTTCCTAAGTCTCTCCCCCAGCTCCTGTCTCTCAGATTGTAAGCCCTAGGGGCAGGGACCATGTCTATTTTATTACTTTGTAAAATGCCAGGTACACTGCTGGCGCTATATAAATGTTTGTTAATAATAATCATAATCATAATCTTATATTAGTTCGTAGTAGCAAAACAAACAAACAAAAGGCTCCGTTCCTGCCCCAGGGATTTTCTAAATGCGGGTTGGAGAACTTTTCCCCCATGGGCCACTTTGAAAATTCGTACAAGTTCCGTGAGCCAAATAGGATCCATTTCATGGGCCTGGGGGGCTTCAGGTGTGTGCTCAGGCCGGGGAAAGGAAGAGGAAAGTCCAGAACATGAATAATTCTTTCTAAGCCATGGATTTATCTCCTCTCCGTAAATGCATGCCGCATCTCACTCCATTCCCTTTCAGTGCTTGGGGGACAGGGACTGGATCCAGGGGTCAGATCCAGGAAGCGGTGCTGTCCTCCAGGTTGCAGTTTCCTAGCTCTGTGGTCGGCACAAAATACTAGACAGGGGCCGGGACTAGACAGGAAGCAAAGAATACTTTTAGGCCAGGAGCCACAAACCTCGCGTCTTCTTTAAACGACAAAGACTTTTAAAAAGGCACCAGTCCATGATCTTCCTCTTCTCCGGTGAGCTGTTAACGTTGCGGGGTGGGGGGGCTTGTTAAATATCTTCCTGCTCCTTCCCCATCAGCCCTTCCCACGTGCCCTTACTGCAGCCGTTTGCCCGCGGGGAGTGATCTATGGGGCTGAGGCCGACCATCTGCTCCCGCTTCTTTTGCCAAGGGCTGGGGGGGCGCTAGGGCTCCGGGGGCTCCCCTTGGCCGCCGGCGCTGGGTCAGCTCTGAAGCTTCCTCCATCGTGCCAGGGCGGACGCTCCTCCTCTCCTGGAGCCACATGATGCGGCGGCTGCTTCTCCCTCCTCCCTTCCCGGGAGGCGGAGGCAGCGCTCGTTTGTCCGCCCCTCTGTCCCAGGGAAAAAGGAACACAACAAAAAGGCAGCCCGGCGGCCGTGGAGCCCCGCACAGCCCGATCCTTCCTCTCTGCCCGCCGGGACAGCTGGAAATTCACCCCCTTCCCGCTCCACCCCCAACACTGCCCAGCCGGGTGCTGCCACTGCCGGAGGGGCTGGGCTCTGCCTCCGCCTGCCGTCACCGGGCATCCGCGGCTGGACAGCACTGGGCACTAGCTGGGTTGCACTGTAGGCACTGGCCATGGCTGGGCTCGGCCGCCTCCTCTTGCTCCTGGGCCGCTGGCTGGTTCTGGGCAGCGCCTTCAATCTGGACGCCGAGAGCCCCGCCGTTTACTCCGGCTCGGAGGGGAGTTACTTTGGCTTCGCGGTGGATTTCTTCGCCCCCGACCCTTCCTCGTAAGTATCTGTCTGTCACCCAGCCGGCCGTGGGCTCCTTCTCCTCGGGATCAGAGGCTCCCTCCCCCTGCTCTCCATGGTTGCCAGCGCCCAGCTGCTGTCGCCAGCAAGCACCACTGCCTGGGGAAGCTCCGGGATCCTGCTGTCGAATCCAGGAAACTTGGAAACAAATTGACAAAGTGCCCTTCCCATCCACCTCACTGCTCCTCGACAAGCGCGCGTCCCTCCATAACCTACTCCAGGCTCCTGGATGCGGGGTCTTCCCCAGTGTTTCCCCTGCAGAACCCCCCTTCCTCCCCCCCCCCCCTTCCCATTGACTCTAGACTTGACAGATGGCTATCGTCTGTATCCCAAGCCGTACAGAACACCTGGCCACTTGTAGAGGTGTAGGGTGTTTTGTGGCGAGCTTTGGGGATTCTGGAAGTTGTAATTATGTTAAATTTAAGTTAAGTTATTTAAGTTAAAAAAATAGATAAATGAAAAAACAACCGAACAACCAAACTCCAACTTTTGAAAGTCTGATCTGTTATCAAATGGGAGAAATTGTGACTGAGAACTTCACTAAAAGGAAAACGTAATTTCCAGATTTAGTACTGATCAAGTGAAGTGTGTGCTTTACCTACAAACTATCGAAGTTGCTATTACAGCTTAGCCTCCTTTCCACTAGGGAGAAAGTCAGTTGTATCTAGGCTGATCTCTGCCCTTTCTTGAGAAAGCAACTGATGGCAGACGTTCTGGCCTATCTATTTGCAGGATGGTTCAGTGGTGTAGATTTAAATATTTTAGAAACCTAAAGCCATAGGTTCAAATCCCAGAAGGATAAAACCACTTTGTCTTTTCAACCTATGTCAGGGGCCTGATCCAAATCTTACTAAAGTCACTTCAAGTTGTAAAATAGATTTCACTGGGCTTTGGATGAAGCCCAGATTGAATCTTGGTTAATACAATGTAAGGGGGAAGCTCTTTGAATGAAACCTTCCGTACATACATAGATAATGAGCTGGGAATTTTTTCTATAAAGAAGTGCTTCAAAATCTTATTGAATTTTTTTCAGTCAAAAATGCAGTTATATTGAAACAATAAACAAAAGGGTAGACTTTCTTTTTTAAAAAAAATTTAAAATGTAAGGATTGGAAAATGTCAAAATGAGAAATGCTGAAATGGGTATCGTAGGCCGTTTTCACATAAGACACTCCCCAACCACTCTACATGTTGATGGGCTGTAGTGTTTCCCTATGGGTGCCCTGAAACATGTATTCTTTACATTGAAAAGTGCTTGGGTGGGAGGTGGATGAGTAGTAGGTGGAGAGTGTCTTCTGTGAAAACATCCATAACCGCTTACTCTGGAGTAAGTGAGTGACTTGTGGATCATGGCGATAGCAAATATCTTGAAAATGTGTCTCTTTAACCATATATAATCCATGTGCCTACATCTGGGTGTGCGGTTACTATGGTTGTGTGCCAAAATCAAATACTTTTATAACATGTTGCATATAATTATATATATAATAATAATATATAAAATATATAATAAAAATAACACTTGCATAGATTCGCCTAGCAAAAGCCTACTTGCCATTTACCTATAAGAAGCCACTCCCCTCCCCCCCCCTTCAACAGGCAAAAATTTAGTATTTTCTTCATTATAATCTGCTTTAATTCTGGAGCTGCTTGCTTTGCGGAGTACTCCTCTTGCTTTCAGTGGAACTATATCTAGATAAGTGGTTTCAGAATTGTGGCCTGTCTGAGAGGATTTTGTGTCTAGGATGGTAAAATTCCATGAGAATTTTTCAAGACTGTTATTTGAGCACATAATTATGGTATAGCGCCTGTGTATTTTAAAACTGATTCCATTTCTGCATTTTGAGTTATCCAACCTTAGCTGTGATCCTG
The DNA here is from genome assembly GCA_003113815.1 of Sphenodon punctatus. Classification (NCBI taxonomy): domain Eukaryota; kingdom Metazoa; phylum Chordata; class Lepidosauria; order Sphenodontia; family Sphenodontidae; genus Sphenodon; species Sphenodon punctatus. The sequence goes on from QEPC01001409.1 coordinate 157,214, forward strand.
AACTGAAATTTTGTCAGCACAAGTTTGTTTGGTATCATAACTTTTATTCCTGTTTTAAACATTTCCCCATATAAACTCCATAGCAGTTGGGTTTTTTGTAAAAAAATAAAATAACCAGAATTTGTTCTGGTGACTTTCTTGACTTGATCAGAATGTTCCATACGTCAGTGTTGTGCTTAATGCTATTTGTCTCCCTTACACCCTACCTGTATCCCAGGGTGGATGAATTGTCACTGTTTCTATAGAGTTGGTGAAGTAATTAAAGATCCTAAAGGACACAAAGTGCTATATACATGTTGTTGTGTTATTGTTACCACTTTATGAAGGTGTGAGACTTGTAGGTGTTGCAGTCTGGTTTGAATTGGCACCCTAAAGCAAGGATTCAGCATGCATACCCTGTGGTGAAAACAAAGCTCTCAAAGTTTAGTATCGGTAGAATTAAGCACCTGTCTAGACTGCATGACACATGCCCCATCAAAAAGCTATCAAAGCCAAAGGGTGCAGCCAGACGAGATAGGCTGAGGAGGCTACCACAATTTAGGTAGCCTTATCCCTCCCTGGGCAAATGGGCCCGCCAGATGTGTCCCCCCCCCCCAAGAGTAGGGCGAGCAGCTGGCTGCTCCATGACATGTCCTCAGAAAAATTCCGGGGTTACATTGCGGAGCAGCCTTACTCCAGCTGGGGTAATGCTGCCCAGGGTGGGGAAACTCATGTAATTAGGCGTGTGTTCCCCACCAGATGCGGTGCAACACTGTGGGGCCTTGAGCAACGGGTGCTAGCGCCTATTGCACGGAGCCATGTCACAGCTGGGGCAGATTCTCAGTCTGGCCGGCATACAGAGGCGTGGCAGAGCCGGGCACCCACCTGTGTGGACGGTGCTGCAGCGGTGGCTCTTGGCAGGGGCCAGTCTGCCCAGCTTCTCTGCAACTGCCTGGCTCCCTGCTCACGCCCTGCAGTGTGGCAGCGGCGACTGCCCCCCACGGGGCTGCACAGGGATCGGGCTCTTGCACCTCAAGTGGCTGCATCCAGAATCCCTCTTTCATAGGGCTCTTGCCTACTCACAACATAGAAACTCTTAAAATGTATAGAAGTATTATAAATTGGGTTTGGTTGCTCACTTATGCAAGTTAAACTGATATAAGGATGTCCATACGCAAAGTTGCACTATAAGTACCATCAAAACCACACCTTGAGTTTAACATGTACAACTGGACATGTAGACTAGACTTCAGATGCACACTATTGTTTTCCTGTCTTTTCAATCAGATTCCTCCTACAAAAGTTTTCTGAACCAGAATTCAGTTACTTTGGGCCATTTTGTGTGTCTGTCTACCTGCTTATATTATTTTCTTGATTTCAGCATGGAAAATAATGCATTTATGGAGTCGCTTAAACAATCTCATCTATATATTTACACATCATCAGCATTTGCACATCTTTGTAGCCACTTTCTGTTCTACTTAATGGAGGTCACTCCCCCTTCAGTATATATGTTGAGAGAGAGGGGAGACAAAGTAGTTGAGATGCCACCTTTTATTGAACCAATGCTTGCTGGTGAGAGTATGCAAGACTATATTATACAAAACCTTGAACAGCAGAAGTTTATCCAATAAAAGGTATGATCTTTGTTTCTCCCTCATGTTTGGGACCAAGACTTGCAACCACACTCTTTTTATGCATGTTGCAACTGTAGGGCTCTCTTCATCTTGCAAAAGTTCTTTTTCAAATAAGAAAACTTTATTGCTTAGCCTATGTGGTTGCAGAATTACCAGTAGATTGGGAAATACATAAACAAAAGCAAACTTTTGTTGTACTCTGGTGAATAAAGAACTGACCCATATCCTGCTGAAGTAAGGAGATTTTTCAAATTACTTTAATGGGAATCGGACTGGCCTCCCACAGACTTTTAAATACTGTAAATGAGCTGAACTTTTATATTATTTATGTTTTGATTGAAATCTTAAAGCACTAATATTTTCCAGACTGCATACCAAGAAAAAACATCTATTGGTGAAATTTTTTTCTCTACATAGTATGTGATAAAATTAAATAGATCAAATCTTCACGTACTCTTGCATAGTTTTACAGCATGGTTATCTTTTCAGTCCTTATTCTAGTTATACTCCTATCCTGCAAAGATCATTCATGTGACTTTAAGCACGTGCTAAAATCATGTGTTCAAGCCCCAAAATATCAAAGTTGCAATGCATTTTCTTGTCTTATTATATTTAGAATTATATCCTGCCCAATCCATGTGGCTTTTTCTCCCTTTTCAAACATGCCGGCAGCGCAGGGGGGATGGGTGGAGGCCGTGGTGCATGCGTGACCTGTCACACGGATGCCCACTCATCTCCATGCACAGAACGGGGTATACATTTATTAAATAAATAAATATTTAAATAAAAACAACTGCCACGCACCACCACCCACCTGCCACGGCAATCGCACGGACACATCCCCCCACACCGCCCACCCAACTGCGCACGTGGGCAAGGGGTGGGATGTCCATGCAAAAAGGGCGTGCCTTTCTTTCTTTCTTTCTATTGTTGCATTGTCATGCTCTTCTTTGGAACCAGGAGAACTTTTAATGACAGCTGAGTTTGTCATAGTCTCATGACTCTAGTAGCTGGGTCTTTAAAAGAAATGCATGCAAATTATTGTGAGAGTTGCAAGAAAACCATAAGGCTCAACAAGGCTGGAGTAGTCTCACTGAATAGAACCGCATGTCAATTTGTAGTTAAGTACAGTTTACATCTTTACAGGATTATGGCCCAGGTGTCACGGTGAGGCTACTTGTGAATTAGCAGGGTGAAGCAGGTCCTAAAACGGTTGTTCTTAAATGCATTTTTACCCTGACCACATAGGTCAAATAGGTCAAAGCAAATTCACAACAGCCACAGTTTGGGCTGCTAAAGTATTGTAGTGGCTATTTTGAAGTGTCATGTAAATAAGCTAATAACTTTTCAATGTAAAGGATAATATGTACTGCTAACATCTATTTTCAATAATCGTTTTAAAGCACAGGCGTGTAGGTGTGTAGTAAAGAAAGTGTGCAGTGAAATCCAGAAGTAAAGTAACAATAATGGCAACTAATATCCTGCCTGTGGTATTTGCTGTTTAAAATCAAGAGTTTTAACATTACAGTATGGAAGGAGGCCCATGTTACAAAACTTAACCCACTTGTAAAAAGCTGATTAAAACCAGTACAGCTTCTTTTGTATGCTGAATTTTCCTAAAAGGCAATGAACACATGGCTAATTGTTAGGTTTCTCTTGATCATGCTTGCATCGCTATGGTGGTGAGCTCATGGTGTGCATGTATGATTTATGACATGTAGAAGTGTGTCCGTATTTAATAAAAAGCAGGCAAAAAAAAGCTGCCTGATTTAAAAAAAAATTAAAAATACCCCCACCCCCCGGCTACTGTAGGAGAAAGAAAGCTACTGGGGAGCATCGAAGTGCATAATATCTCTTGTGCAGAAATTCAGGAGTAGTGTTTTGCTTCATGATTAGCTGAAGACGTTTAGTTAACTCAACCAAGAATCTCATTACGTGCTATTTGTCAAACTTGTGACATGGGTTGGTTGATCCCCTAAGCTTTCTTGCTGCTGCTATGTGGAATGCTTTGTGTCTCATCTACTTCATTGGTTCACAAAAGGATCTCTTTGGTATCTGACTAAGGATGTTAACACACAAGAGGGGAAGCCCCCCAGAGCCTGTGGTCCCTCCGTGGCCCCCCCTGCAGCCATCACTCCCAGGCTCTGCAGGGGGCTACAACTAATGGGCAGGCATTCCTCCTTGTCCCTCCTCCTCTACCATAGAGTTGTGATTGCGCCTCGGACACCCTAGGCTGCTGGACATGACTCCATGGTGCTAAACTAAAATGAAGGCAGCTGTGCACCCAACAGATGGGGATGCCCTGTGCCCCCTCCAACTCATGGGAAGTGGTCATGAGGCAGCGCATTGTCCTGCCTTTCCCCAGAGTCACCTGTATAGCGCCATTGACCAGGCTGATGCCATGGTGAGTGAATCTGAGGTTAATGTGGGTGAAAGTGGGGCAACATGTTGCCTGTTTACACCCTAAAGGTTAATGGTGGCACTTATTCCACTTTCACCCCTACTAACCTTGGATTCACCCGCTTGTCTGTCAGGTGGCTGCCAGATGTTCACCCTGGGGCCAGTACTCACAGTGTCATTCCAGGGAAGGCCAATGATGCTGGGCAGGTGAATCCAGGGAAAAGGCAGGACAACATGCTGCCCCATGGTTTCCTCCCATGTGTTGGGGTGGAATCCCTGTGGTTGACCCTGTCAGGTGTGCGGCCACCTCTGCCCTCATTCAACACCATTGAGTCACAGCCAGCAGCCTAGGGTGTCTTGAGGAGTGACCACAACTCTATGGTGGGGAGAGGAGAGGGGAATGCAGGCGGACTGGGGCAGGGAGGAATGCCTGCCCGTTAGTTGTGGCCCTGTGTGGAGTCTGCGGGTGGTGGCTGCAGGAGGAGGGGCCCATGGAGTGGGCTCTGGGGGCCTCCCCTCTCATATGTTAACACCCTACGTTTCCCAGATCCTTTTCATTTTTACACATTTCATGTTATTATTTGTTTAGTTAAGCTATTATTTAAAATATTTTAATAATTAAAATCATACTCTGAAAGGAACCAAAAGTAAACACTCTGCAATTATTGCAACATTCCCCTCGCCCCCATCTTCCATTTGAAATTGAGATTTTTGTCTCAAGGGACCGATCCGGTATAACTAATGGAATCCTCAGACTCCCAACTTGAGAAATTGTGATCTACTTGGTACTGTACATAATTGAACAGTAAAGATTTAGTAAGGTTTTTGCAAACTAAGGTCTTTGGCTTGTTTAGTTTTACAAGTGTTGTTGCTTACTAGTTAATGTAAGCTACTAAGGGTCATTACCGATACTAACAAGGGCGCATTTTTGCCACTGAAGGATGCAACATATATAATAAAATGTAACACCCATTTTAGCAGTGTTCGAGTGTGTGAAAAGGGCCACTGTAATGAAACTAGGCAACTTTTAAAAAATGCTTTGGATTTCTCCTTAAGTGAAATGGGACTATAATACAATTATTGACTAACAATAGCCATCAGTCTCCAGAGCGTATATTTTAAAAATGGCAAGTGTTTACCTGGAATCAGTCTATACATATTGGGCTCAATCCTAAATACTTACGCAGGAATAAGTCCCATTGATTACAATGTGACTTACATATGAGCAACTGTGTTTAGGATTGGGGCCATTGACTTTTGAAAAATTTCTGGTTCTTCTGTGCTTGTTTCTATGTGTAACTTTTCTTTAAAGGATATCTTTACGCCACTGCCAGATGCCTCTCTTTTCTAGGGATGCAGTCAAAGCACAGATTATTAACTAAAACAGGGGTGGGGAACCTGCAGCCTGAGGGACAAATCTGGCTTGTCACTGGGTTGTTGTATTTTTTGGGTGTGTGTGCTCTTTTCCTATTCCTGGATCCGGTCTGTGGATCCAAACTCTCAAGCTCCGAGTGAGCTCCGGGGTAAGGAAGTGAAGATGAGGGCATGCATTCAAGGATAGGGAGTGGATCCATGATCTTGGCTGACCCTTTCTCCCTCCGCCCCCTCCCACCTGCCAAACTTTTAAGTGCCCTTCTCACATCTCCTATGGGTATTTTCATATGTGATGCTACCACAGGTGACCACACTAACTCTGGCATGGCCACCCATGGTGGTATCATGTCTGCTCCCACCTGCCAGATGTTTGCTGTGGACGGGACCAGAGATAACCCCAGACTGTGGCAGGACTAACTCCAGGTTGTGTGCTGGGCTCCCTGCCAGCACACATCCTGGAGTTAGCCTTGCCATAGTGCGGCAAAGGCAACCCCGGATCGTGGTAGAGTGGGCCATCATGTCTGAAGGCTCACTCTACCGAACTCTGGCCAGTGACTGGAGCTTTTCTGGGTGGGCACAGCAGTCTGATAGGCTGCCACACCCATCCATCAGGGAGGTGGGGCTGTGTGGACCACGTCCACATGTCTCCCCACCCCCTCCCCAGCCACCAGCACGTTTGTTCGGTGGCCGAACCTAATCCTGCCCATGGTGAGGGTTCTCATATGGGCAGCATCAATGCGTGATGGCTCTAAGAGCCGTCACATATGAAAATACCCTATGTGTTCTGTAGAGTTTGTACTAATTTTCCAAGTGGCCTACAGGAGAGAAAAGGCTCCCCAGCCCTGGACTGGGTGTCGGGAGTCTTCAACTCAATTTCCCTTCCCTCCCACTGGCTTGCTTGGCAAGTTGCTAACTCTTTGTTGATAATTAGTACCACTAGGCCTCTTCTCTAAACTTGTAAATAAACTGAAGGTGGTTGGTAGTAGTTCGTTTTGTAAATGGCTTGGATATCTTTGGATGAAATGCCCTGTATAAGCCAAAGCTTCTGAGTACTCGTATTTATTAATTCTTCTAGTTATTTTTAGCAGAGCATCTGATTCATTGTGAGTTACTGATTCTTCTAAGTTGGAATACCAACATATAAAAGCAACTAACTGCCCACACCCACCAACCCTCTCCCTACCCCTTCCACCCAATCCCACCCAACCCTAGCCCTGCCTGCCAAATGCCTGGCCAAACAAAAGCGTCTTGCATCTCTTCTGGAAGATGAGCAGGCTCAGGCTTAAACACCCCCAAGGGGAGGGAGTGCCATAATTGTGGGGCACTTTTAACAGGGCCTAAGCCAGGGGTGGGCAAAGTTCCCAAGCCCAAGACCCGCATACCAACATTTTCAATTCATTGAGAGTCGCAAGATGCATGACATAGATTGCAATTTCCCCTAATCCCAGGAACAGGGCACCATGGCTACCCCTAAGTCTATCACCACACAGCAAAGTTCTGGCTACCAGGTGTTCTGCTGAGTTCGGGCAGCAGCAATAGCAGCCAAAACATGCTCTCCCTGTTTATGGTTGCCATGTATACAAATTTTTAGAAGATACTTATGAGAAATACAGGTTGCAGGGCTGAATTGGCTCCAGTGCCACCCTGAAGCCTGTATTTCTCATATGTGTCCTCTAAAATTTGCATATATGGCAACCCTATCCCTGCTCCTATGGCCCCCATGAGGCTGCAGTGACCTAAATAGCAGCTTGACTTCTTTTGCTCTTGAGAGAGATGAATGGACATGCCTCCCAGGCAGCCAATTCTGGTGAGAGCTGCAGACTAGGTGCCCAGAGCTGCATGGGACGCCTGAGCCACCATTTGCCCATGTCTGGTCTAAGCCAACAGAGTACTTGGCAGGCTACTCTTGTAATTGCTGTTTATTTTTATTATGATTATTATTATTGACTGTTCATAGAACAAACGTAAAATTTCAACAACTGATGCTATAAATTAAAAAGGCAAAATGGTAAGTTATATTGACCCTTCCAAACTGAACACAATGGAAATAGCAGCTTCTTGGCATAGGTATTTTCTGTATATTGTGCTAAAAAATATTTCATTCATGATCAAAGGGAGTGTGCCAGTAGGAGAGTAATTCATAGATTGTGGTTGCTTTGTGATTGCCAGACTTTTTGCCTGGTGACCTCATTTTTAGAGGCTTAAGCATAATCCCACGACCCACTAGCATAATCAACAATGTATATGAACTATCAATCAAGATCATGACCCCATCTAAAGATAGGGTCATGGCTGACAAAAATGAGCATGAAAAGAAGAGATGTATTAACTCTCTTAATCAGTTGTCTGTCTATTTGGTTTCATTTCTCAGTTTTGCAGTCTGGTTGCTGGCATGTACTACTGGCAAACCCAGACTCTGGGTGCCAGTGTGTTAGTCATACGCCAGCATATGGTGCCTGCTATATGTCAGAGGTATGATACCAAATGAGGAAGGGAGAGAAAAAGTGGGAATTATGCTTTATTGAAACTGCAGAAGTCGTGTAAGATTGGATTGAGGAAAGAGGAAGAAAGAGGTCTATGTGCTACATATTTTACAATATTAACTTAAAATGCCTGAAAGCTTTTGGCTGCCATTTAGTTTCTTTAGGGCAGATCAGGAGCCCTGATATGCTCACTAGCACTGGTTTCACAACGGAGCTTCTTGTGAACTGTTGATTTATGTGGAAAGTGGGACTGCAAGCTTGTGCACAATATTCTGAGCTTGTTGCTTGTAACGGAAGCAAGAAGAATATTAATTTGCATAAGAGTATGAGAAAACACTGACAAATATCAACTCTTCCAAACACTCATGACCAGTACATGTAGCAAGCCTTTATATGTCACACCAGCCTTGCAAAATATTAATGAGACTATACTAACCCAGGCATACAGTCTGATTACTCATTTGTCCTTAATTGAGATGATAACCAAATGAATATTCTACTAGCCCCAGGTTAACAGATGAGTCACATTTGACAAGGCTATGTAATGCATACATGAATACTTAACTTCTTTAATAAGTACCCTATGCTTAACAAACCATGCAGTGAAGACTAACCAAATCAACAGTATGTGACAGAGTGAAGGGCTTTATATACTTTTAAACAATTCTTGAGATGTCTTGATGATACTGTATATTCAAAAGCAGTTGGGAGTAGTTTGTGAGCAAGTTACCACCTGCTCAGTGGGACTTAACATCTGCAACTTTGTAACTTTTACTCGGTGCTAAGCAACAGTGCTGTTCATTTATATCAGGGGTGGGGAACCTCAGGGCCGGAGGTTAAATGCAACCCACGGCTAGATTTTATTTAGCCCATTTCCAGCCCCTGGATCCAGTTCGTCACTGAAAGATTTCGCTCAGGGAGAAGCTAAAAGAGACGAGGTGACGGCATGCATACAGGAAAGGGCACAGATCCATGGTACAGATCCAGGATCTGGGTCTTCCTCTTCCGGAGGGCACCTTTTTAAGCATGTCACTCCCAACTTCTAGGCGACCGGGCCCTGCACGCAGCCACTGAGATGTTACTATGGTTTGGGCAGCCTTACCCCACGTTGGACAGCCTTACTGTATGATGAAGTGCATTGTATGCCCAGTGGCCGCCAGATGTTCACCCTGTAGTGTGGCGGGGTGGGCAGCTGACTGCTACGCCTTGTATCCTGGGAAAAAGGCCAGGGACGCAGCACATAGCAGCCTTACCCAAAGTCTGCTGCTCATGGGACCAGTCTCCATCTGCCCCGCTGCATGGTGAGGTCAGCTGCAGGGCTTTGAGTGGCAAGCACAGCCTCCATTCCCATGTGGCCATGTCACGGCCGGGGGTGGGATAGTGGCTAGGTTGGGGGAGGGTGGGTAATGGGGTCTTGACCCACCCCGGGGCATGGCAGGACCTCCAACAGCAGTATGCCTGCCTGGTTTTCCTGCAAGGGGGCAGACCATCTGCCCTGCTCTCTGTGCTGGTCCTGAAGTGTGGCAGCAGCGATTGCCTGCCATGGGATGCATGGGAGATCGGGCTGCCCCAGCTTGTGTGGCTACAACCCCTCAGAGGATGTACTAATTTTCAAAGTGGAGCCTTGGCAGGGAAAGGTTCCCACCCTTGATGTATATGCTAAAAATGTGAACAGATTATTAAAGCAAGGTTTCAACAAGGTTGGGGTTTGGGTTTTATGGTGTTTTTGTGTGTCTTCAGAACAGGAAAAAGGCAGAACAGGAAAAAATAACCTTTATTTACAAGGTTAATCCATTCTCATTAGATGCTTGATCCAAAGACTATCTAACTCGATGGAATGAAACTCATTGACTTAAATGGAATCTGGATCAGATCCTAGGTGTCTTGAATCCACTTGTAACAAGGCTAAGCAAGTCAGCAATAATTCTCATGAATCAAATTACTCATGAATCAAAGACTACTGAAGGTCCGGTGGCCTTCAGTGGAGGTATATGGATTTCCACTGGGTGAGAATCTGGCCTGTACATACATGAATGAGGCTTAATTTAAAAAGATGTCGTTTACAGTTGGTAACAACAAAGGTACGTGGAGTCGACTATGGGAGTGCAATGCTAATAGGAGTAGGAAAGAAATAGCTTCCTATTATTTAGTATAATATGGAAAGTATGGAGTAGACTGATAAGAACATTTCTAATTTTATACCTTCATGCGCTGTGTGTCAAACTCAGATGCTAAAGAGAGTGCCAATTACTCAAGCATGGCTCATGGAAATGTCTGGGTTCCTGGAAGATGTAACAATCTTACAGTGATCGGATTTTTCTCTGTGTGTGTCTCAACCTGTATGTAAATGACTAGATTTCGGTAAAGTGCAAGTTCTGACATTTTTGTCTCATAGTAGCCTCTGGGCAGAACACGAATATGCATGCTCATTAACAGAGGGGAAATTATAAACCTTTAGTGGATTTGATAGAGACAAAGGTTAGACTTTGAGTTTTAGAAACAACTCCATCATATGCCAAACATTCAGATATTCTAGTTGCGATCGAGTGGGATCCTTGGAGGTCTATTTTTGCTAGGCTGACTTCATAGATATGTACATTTTAAGAAAAGGTTTTAAAGGATCTCGAAAAGAAACAGTTTCTATTTCCCTGTATCGTGGGTGGCCAAGAGGTAGATCGTGATCTGCCAATAAATCACAAGCTAGGGTGCAGCCACTAGGGATGTGCACAGTAAATCTCTTTTGTTTTCATTATTACTTTTGCTTTCATTATTAAAATGTCATTAGTTTTTGTTATATTTTGTTAGTCTTTGTTTTGTTTTCGCTTTTACTTTTGTTTTTTATTTCCATTGGTTTCAATGGAAAACACATCTTTGGCTGTAACATTTGTATTTTTCATCTGATTTGGATAAAGCTTGTCAGGATTGTACCTACAATGTTGGGCATTATGTGTGCCATAGTTTGGAAAGATTGAATTAAGGGATCTAATTTTATAAGCATTTGAAAAATGTCATTATATAAAAATTTGCATACACATTCCTGGCTGTAAATCTTTGTCTCCCAACTGATTTGGAAGACACCGGGCAAGATTTTTTTTTTAATATATATATATATATATACACACACACACACACACACACACACACCAAGGTTACTATCTCTGCCATATTTCAGAAGGATTGGATTGGTCCTGATGCTATAAGCAATGTACTTGTAAATGTATTTCTGGCTGTATCATCTTTGTATTCCAGTCGGTTTACATGAAAGTTGGCAAGATTGTATCTCAGACCTTCAAGATCATCTCTGCCAAATATCGTAAAGATGTGATAAAGGGTACCTATGTTATAAGCCTGCACAGCATCTGCAGAGAATGAGCCTATGCCAGGGATTCTCTTATGATTGTCACTGTGGTACAAGATGTGTTTGTGATGCCAATTGGCCAGCAGAAATGTCACTCATATCATTCTGTGCTCTGACCACCCCAACCCCTCTTCCTTACTTCTTACTGGGAAGTTGGAAGCATCTGCTTAGGAAAGAGCCAATAAGAGTTTATCTTATGTCTTTTGTCACAGTGTTGAAGGATGTGATTGTGATGACAATTGGCCAGCCTGGATGTGTGAACCATGGCTCCTGATTGCTGGGATGCTTCCCCCTGTCCTCTGCTTTGCTTCCTGAAGTCCTAGTTCTGTCCCTTCTGTGCCTGCCTCAGAGCCACCCAGAATTGGTCCTGGAAAGCTGGAAGCATGCAATAAGAGAGACCAATCGCATCCTTGTCCCAGCCAAGGTGTCTGTGAAATGTCAAGTCAGTTTGCCAGAGGATATATCTGTAATATCTGCTGTTTGGCACAGGCTTCAGTCTGGGTGGGCACACTAGGTGCGTGGGGGGTATCCACCAACTTGCAGAGAATGCCCCAGGAGGATGTTGGGTAGCACCCCAAGTGTGTGGGGATAGGAATTATGTAGCTAGCTGAACTCTTGCAGTGAGTTCTAGCACACACACACACACACACAAAAAGCCTGCCAGCAAAGTCTGAGAAAACGCTCTAACCAAAGACAGAACTAATCACAGACAAAGAGCAGACCCCAAAACCAGCAGTTTATATCTGCCCTCTATGCCCATCTTGAAGCCACCACCGATTGGTTCATAAAGGTAGAAGCATTCAGTAATTGGCCAGTGAATGTGTCTTTCAGTCTGTTGGGCTGCTTCCCCTCTCTTCTATAGCCCCCTTCCCCCTGCCATATCTGTCTCTGAATGGCACTGCATGTGCTGTTTACCTGAATAATGAAAGTCTTCAAGAGGGAAACTTCAATTGCTTATACAATTTGGAACCTCTATCAAATCTTTCTATAATTTTGCAGAGATGATCCTGAAGGTCTGAGAAATCCTACGAAATTCCATGTAAAATGGATGGGGGGGGAATATTTCACAGCCAGAAATGCATTTACAAGTAAATAGCTTACAACATCAGCAATCCAATCTTCGTGAAATTTATCCAATTTATCCTTTATCCAATCTTTCTGAAATTTGTCAGATATAATAACCTTTGGGAAGGGCATAATATTCCCAATGTTCATGCAAATTGGATGGAAGACAAATAAGCTGGAGCCAGAAATATGTATGCAGCTTTTCTTAAAATCACAAAATCTAATTGTGTATAAAATAGGATTCCTTTATCCAATCTTTCTTAAATTTGGTACACATAATGCCCTCCATTATGTGATTGGGTGCAATCGCCACAAGTTTTATCAAAATCAAATAAGAAACAAAAAAGTTATAGCTGAAAATGTGTTTTTCAGTGTTTTCCTAATAACTCATAATAACTAAACAAAATTATTTTGTTATTTTGGTATTATGTTGTTTTGTTTTTGTTATTAAATAACAAAAATGAAAGAGCCCTATTTTATTTTTGTTGTTATAATAACAAAAATGAAATGCACACCCCTAACAGTCACACAAGACAGGGAGGGGAGGCTACCATGCCTTGAGTAGCCTTACCCCTCCCTGGGCAGCTGGACCATGTAGCGCAGTGCATTGTGGGGCCACCAGCCACCACATATTCCAACCCCCCTATAGTGGGATGAACAGCTACCTGCTACATGACGTGTCCTCCAAAAAATTCCAAGGACGCGTCGCGGAGCAGCCCTATCCCACATGGAGTAAGGCTGCCCAGGACAGGGCAACCTGTGTGACCAGGCCGCTTCTGCCCGCCATGCAGCAAGCTACTCAGTGGTGTGGTAAGCGACAGGGCACTGATGCCCATCATATGTGGCTACATTACAGCTGGGGGAGGGCCTTAGGTACAGCTGGGGGAGGGAGGCGGAGCAGGGCTGGGTGTGCAAATATGTGGCCAGCTCCACAGCCTTTCCCGGCTGTGGCAGCAAATCCAATAGAGGCCGGTCCACCCAGATTTCCCACTGACGTCTGGCCAGCTCCCCACGCTTGCCTCGCTGTGTTGCAGTGATTGCTCACCACAAGACTGTGCAGGGCTCTGGCTGCTGCCACTTCTGTGACCTCACCCTAGATTCCAGTAGATCATGGAGTGGGGAGGAGAACCATCCTGTCAGAACTTGCCTGTGAAAGGAGAATGGAACCGACACCCCTGGGAGTGTCTCTGGGAAGGAGATGGGATAGGTGAGCTCCTCCAGTGTGACAGGGAAAGGTCTCTACAAGAAGGGAGGCATTCCTTTCCACCTCTGAGACCAGTTGCTAAGGTGCCCTACAGCTGGGAGCCAACAGGAGGGGTCTTGGTAGATCGTGTGAGGTTGATTCTTGAATCAAGCATATTGTGTGCACCATAAATCTGGCCACCCCTGCTCTAGATAATCCGGTGTGAGCACATGGAAACCCCCCAGATCTCTCTCTGTTCTGGTTTCTATCTAACTACTACAGTACTTTGATCTGACTTTAGTTGTGAATTTGGTTAGAAGCGATGTCAGAATTTTAGCTTCATACAGGAGTCTATGACGGCTGCCTTTACCAACCACAAAAGACAAAACGGAATAAAGGCAGGGAAGAGAGACTAAAAGACTTCCCAGCTAAGCACCAGGAAATGTTTTATACTTGATTCACACTTTATTTTCCCTCAGTTCTCAGGTTTTTCAATCAAACTTCTGTTCTACTTCTTTCCAAAACAGAGCCCCTATTATGTGAACACTCTGAATCAGTCAGGTGTGTTGGATGATGGATCCAGATTTTGCATTTCAGAACCATGGTTAATTTAGCATTTGCATGGATTAAGATGCAGTGACCTAGATAGTGCTCTTGAACCTGGTGTTTTTTTCTTATTTCCACAGAATCTCTCTTCTGGTAGGTGCTCCAAAAGCAAACACCACGCAGCCTGGTATTGTAGAAGGAGGTCACGTACTTAAGTGTGAATGGAATTCCAATAGAAACTGCCAGCCTATCATATTTGACACTACAGGTAAAGTGTAATATATTTTGTCATGAACTGATGGGGTTTGCTATCTT